>CM053771.1:280155345-280193298 GCA_028658325.1 Potorous gilbertii | reverse complement strand
ATCTGGGTAGTTGGTGGTATTACACACACACACACACACACACACACACACACACACACACACACACACATACACACACACGCACACACACATACACACATGCACGCACACACAGAGACAGAGAGCACAGAGTGAAATGAGTAGGATGGGATCATATCTTAAAAGAAATCAAGGTAAATGGTGAGAGAGAAATGTAGTGGGAGGAGAGAGGGTGAAATGGAATGGGGTAAATTATCTCTCATAGAAGAGGCAAGCAAGAAACTCTTTAATGGAGGGGAAAAGAGGGGAGCTGAGAAAAAAAAGAAACATGAAGTTTACTCTCATCACATTCGACTAAAGGAAGGGATAAAACGCTCACTCATTTTGGTATGACAACCTATCTTACAATACGGGAAAGTGGGGGAGAAGGAGATAAGGCAAGAAAAATGGTTTTTCAGTGGAGGAGAAGAGAAGGGAGGTGAGAAGGCAAAAGTGAATCCCTCACTGAATTTGGCTTTAGGAGTGAATAACATGCATACTCAATTTGGTATGAAAATCTATCTTACACTACAGGAAAATAGTGGGGAAAGAGTTAAGTAGGGGGTGGGGGATGATAGAAGGAAGGACAAATGAGAGGAGGGGGTAATTAGAAGTAAATGCTTTTGAGAAGGGATAGGGTCAAAAGATAGAAAAGAATAATTGGGGGCAGCATAGGAAGGAGGGAAATATAGTTAGTCTTTTACAACATGACTATATCATGTTATGACAATGTTTTGCATGACCACATATGTATAACCTATATTGAATTGCTTTACTTCTCAATGGGAGTGGATGGGAAGGGAGGGAGGGAGAGAAGATGGAATTGAAAGTTTTAAAAACAAATGTTAAAAATTGTTTTTACATGCAACTGGGAAATAAGACAATGGGGTAGAGAAATCTATCTTGTCCTACAATAAAATAGAGGGGATAGGGATAAGAGAAGGGAGGGATGTGATAGAAGAGAGGACAGACTGGGGGAAGGGATGATCAGAATGCATGTTGTCTTGGGGTTGGATGGAGGGGAGAGATAGGGAGAAAATTTGGAACTCAAAATCTTGTGGACTTGAGTGTTGAAAACTAAAAATAAATAAATTAATTTAAAAAATAAAAAATATTAAAACCTATAAAATATTAAAAAAGAAAGAAAGAAAAGGTTTCAGGTCATATGTTCATATGCTGCAACCTGCACATCATACAGTGACCCACTCTCAAAACCATCACTAGTAACTTTGGTGATGGGAACAAGGTCTATGAACCATATTTAAGGTACATATACCTTGAAAAGGTAGCTTTAAGTCAACTTTTTAAGATAAATTTTATTGAGGGTGTGAAGGAGACTTTCAGGAAAGATCTTGGACCATATAATTTTTTGTTCTCCAAGGGGGAACAAAAAACACAACTCAAGGACACCAACACACCTAGGGAGACAAAGACAGCATAGTGTAATGGATAGATAACTAGACTTGCGTACAGGAAGCTATCAGTTTAAATCCTGCATCCAACACTTATGAGCAATGTATCTCTCTATGACCCAGTTTCTTCATCTATAAAATGAGTTGATGACCACTAAGGTCCCTTCTACCACTAAATCTATGACGTGATGATCACCCTGGGAGAGACGGTTGGTAATCAAGAAGGATGACCCAAGGGATTCAACAGCTGCTACTGCCAGGGATGGTAAAGGGGAAGGCCCAGGTTGGGAGAAACCTGGGTGGAGAGAGCTGCTTTTTGGGGAAAGACTTTGGGGGTTGGGAAGAAAATGTATCATCTAGGTGACATAGTAGAGTATAGAATTTGGAGTCATGAATATGACTTAATAATAATAATAGCTTACATTCCCATATTATATATATATATAGCACTTACTATAGGCTGTTCTCTGTGCTAAGAGCTTTAACAACCCTGGGAGGTAGGTACTATCATTATCTCCATTTTATAAATGAGACAACTGAGGGAAGCAGCCTTTAAGTAGTTGGATCACAGATCACACAGCTGACTCCAGGTGTCGTGCTCTATCCACTCTACCATCTCGATGCCTTGACTATGAATCCAGACTCACATACTTACTAGCTGTGTGATTCTGGGCAAAGTAAATGAAGTGTTTTGCAAACTTTAGATATGGTCATTTCTATTTTTAGCTAGTTATTCTTGAGAACTAGATGCTAAACTCACCTATTTCTATATTCTGAAAGAGTAGAAGTATAGTCAGCATCTTCCAAATTTTGGTGCCTCAGAACTCTGAACCTGCAGAGGAACAGGTGCTTAATTCTATAATACGATGCCATAGGGTTTGAACAGATTCAAATAAAGGCTGGAAAAAAAAGATCTGAAACCCCCAAGAGACAAAATCCGTATATTATGTAGCATAAGCTCATTGTTCCTTCAGCTAACCCTGTTGGAAGATTCCTTGTGTACCTGACTATGGGTACACAAGGTCACTGCACAGCTCTTCCTTAATCACCCTGAGGACAATGTTGACTTTGTTTCTGGCACTTCCCTTGAGATGCTATTTACGCTCCTGTTGGCACCCCCTTCTAAGTGCTGGGTAGGCCTTTGACCTTGGTTCTTACTTAATTACTTACTAGGAAATGGGAGGCTCTGGAAATTGAAATAATTCAAAAAAAAAGGAGAAAATAAGTTTAAGAAATTTTCCATGTTTTAAATGTACATTAAATATATATATATATATATATATATATATATATATTATATGTATGTGTGTTTGTGTGTGTATGTATGTATGTGTATATATATATAAATATCTTAATTATAATTTTAATGAGCTTTGTACATCTCCAAATCCCTAGCAATAAATAGGTATATAAGAATTCTGTTACAAGGTAGGTGATGATTCTTTGGCCATGGTCTCCCCATGAGACATAGACAGATACAAAATGGCCTGTGCCTATGGACCCTCGTCTACTTCTGCCAAGAGAGTAGCAAAAAAAGAAAGCAAAAGGTGGTAAGAATCACATAGCTTTTAGACGATCTATAAACATTAATTTAACTGCTGAATTTCTGAACATGAGATCTTTGTATAAGAGGGTCATCTCATGGAACAGGTTCAGAGTTGCTTTCCTGATTATGCTAAATTATACAGGGACTTAGGGGGCTTGGAGCCGGCCATGTGTGGCTTAGCACTGAAGGGCTTATTTTGAAATGATCAAGAAAGGGTGCTTTTATTGGATGCTGAGTCCAAACAGCTGATGACTTTGTGGATATTTAAAAGGGCATCCCCACCCTCAGACCTCTCTTCCCTTCTGACTTCGGATCCTGCTGAGCTGCTTCCCATGAGGTCTAGAGGAGAAGTTTGCTGTATTCCCTACCCCTGTTGCCAAGCAGCCATGAGCAGTACATGGCACCTAAAGCACATGTCCTGCCTAGTAAAACCTGAGCCTGTGATTTAGGCTACCTCATTTGTGTTTGCTCTTTCTTAATCTCAGGTCAGTATGTATCTTGAGATGATTATGTCCAGACTTGGCCCTGTCCTTGTGAGTTGGAGATGTCCTGTGGTCCTAGGTCTTTGTGATTAGAGCTGACTGGCAGCAAAGACAGGAGTAAGGTACAGGTCAAGTGGCAACTTTTTGAGAAAACAAAATAGTTATGTTAAGTTATTGAACCATATTTTATCTTGTTCTATCAATGAATGCTGTGAGTCATGAGTGTTCATTAGCATTTCTTCTCTGTGTAGCAAATAAATACCTGTCCCATATCTGATTTAAATTATATATTGAGTATACTTCACTCCCCACTTTGAGTAGCATGAGTCACAACATAATACTTACACAATTTATTCCTGGAACACCAAAGTTGAGGTTTAACAAGCCAAAAATTATGAGAAAAGGGAGTCTAATCCCTCTCATTAGAGGCCACTCCCAGCCCAAGACTGAATTGGTCTGTATCACAACCCTGGATCTATAACAGAAGATATCCTTTGGGAGATGGAATGGGTGCAATGTCTTAGCTCCTTCAGTACAGTAATAGTTCCTTAATATGAGGCTTGTCCAACTCAAGTTTTCGTATTCCTGGAAGAACTGAACAGTATCAAAATTGACAGTTTTATTCTAAATGAAACCAAAAAGACAAAAAGGAGTTGCAGTTAAATGGAAGGATAACTCACAAATGCTATCTGCTTGCTTGTGTGTTTTCATATTTTAATTCATTATGTATTTTTAACATTTTTTCTTTTCAGATTTTGAGTTCCAAATTTTCTCCCTCCCTACCTCCTTCCCACACCCATCTAAGAAAGCAAGATGATATCATTTATCATGAAAACATATTTCTATATTAGCCATACTGCAAAAAAAGCAAGAAAAACAGAAAGTTAGGAAACTATACTTCAATTTGCACTCAGAGGGCATCGGTTCTCTTTCTGAAGGCGAATAACATCTTTTCCTTGAGAGTCTTTGGAAATGTCTTGGATTTTTATATTGATCAAAGTAGTCAAGTCTTTCACAGTTGATCATCATTGCACCTTTGTTGTGGCTGTGCTTAGTGATCTCCCAATTCTTCTCACTTCACTTTTCACCAGTTCATATAAGTCTAGTCATGTTTCTCTGAAACTTCCCCTATTGTCATTTCTCCATCACAATCAAGTCAAGTCAACCAATGTATTGGTACTCAGTGACATCAATACAAAAGTTATTATACAGAATAATGATGAAAATATGTTGAAAAATATGGTTTAGGATCAAGAAATTGAAAAATTAGAATCAAAAGACCAGGGTTTTCTCAGCTATAAAAGTGGTATAATAATAGCATCTACTTTCCATGCTTTTTGTGATTATAAAATGAGATATTTGTGAAGCACTTTACATGCCTTAAAGCCCTATCTAAATGGAAGCAATTATTATTGTGCTTTTATTATATTTCATATTTCATATTTATTACAACTAACAAATTAGTTCCATTTAAAATGGTTATAATTTTGTAGTCACTGATTCCAGCTTTAATGAACAATTTTAGAAGGTGTTATGTTCTAGAAATTTTCCAATACTCCTACTTCAAAATACTCATTTCATCTGTGCATATTTTCTCCACTAAAACAAATCACAATCCCTCTAAAACTTAGTCTTTAAGAGTTGCTATGGTAAAATTAATTAATTAGTTAATTAATTAATTGATCACCCTGAAGCCAACTTTTCCAAGCTAATCTAAGCTACGAAAGACTCGCAGCCATATACTTTTCTCTTTGATAAAACTGCTAGCATTTGTGCTCTACTCGCGTCACCTTCAACAATAATTTTTCTCTTGTACAACAACATTTTTCTCTTGTATGCAGCAGCCACAGTAACAATAACAAGAATGCAATAACTTTTATATAGTGCTTTAAAGGGCAAAAGGTCCTTTACACATATCATATTTAATAGTTAATAATGTTTACATTTATATAGCACACACTATGTGCTAGTCACTGTGCTAAGAACTTTACAATTAACAACACATTTGATTTTCACCACAACCCTGGAAGGTAGGTGCTACTAATATTATTTCCATTTTACAGATGAGGAAACTGAGGCAGAGAGGTTAAACGGTTTGTCCAAGGTCATGCCACTAGTAAGTATCTGAACTTAGATCTTTTTGACTCCATGTTCAGAGTTCTATCCTCTGTATCACCTAGCAGCCACCAAAGCTGTTCCATTGATCTTAACACAGCAATCATTTGAGGTAAATGTTGGTATTATCATTAATTTACAGATAAGCAAATTGAGGCTGCAAGAAGGAAAGTGATCTTGTCCAATCTCTCACCACTAACTCAGGCAGTATTTGAACTCATGTCTTCCTGACTCCAGTCCAGCACTCTTTACATTATACCCCTCAATAATGTACTACATATCATGGACTTCCATGTCATGATGAGACGTTGGATCTCAACTTACAGTGGAGAATTAAAAAATGAAGAGGCATGAATGACTTGCTCTTACATGTCTGTCTTAAAATATATATTAAAATGTTTCTAAAGCATACAAATAAGATAATAGTATAATAAGATAATTTTCCATTAAAAAGATGTAATATTCTAATATTATTTTAATGGTGTAAAGGAGTACAAAATTATTTTGCTGGGGGAAAGAAGTGCTGAGGTCATCAGTTCCGTTGAGGGCTTTTGAATCTTGTTCCCAAGGTGATTGTCTTAGATTGAGGGTAAACTAGGGGTTTGGTGAAAGGGCTGAGAAGACTCCTCAACAATGTTCTACTAGTTTGCTAAGCAGAACTCTTGGAGTGATTTGTGGATACCCAAATTGGTGATCAGGACTATGATAGAAGTTAAGAGGAATTTCTGACTTATAACTCAAATAAAAGTTTAAATTGAAATAGTCTAAGATGTAACAGAAGAACTTAGTTCAAAAGATAGATGTAAAGCAATTTTCTGATTGGCTAGCTGACTAGGTGCGGTTGGCTGCCTACAGTCTGGAAAAAGCAGAAATAGAAATAGTTCTGGGGCTATGAACTAAAAGAATAGATATACCATCAACTCTAGCTGCAATTCGAGGTAGTTTCAGTAGAAGGCAGCAGAGAACACCCCAGTAGAGATACTTGTAGAAGACCGCCCAGAAGGAGCAGAGGTATAGAACACAGATTAATAACACGAATGATAGAATCAAAAATATAGAGATGGAAAGGATCTCAGATGCTATTTTACAAGGAAGGAAACTCAAGCTAAAGGAAGGGAAGCCACCAAAGGTAGTAACTGTCAAAAGTGAGACTTGAACCCAGGACCTCTGTCCCCTGAGACATTTTTCTCTTGTATGCTTCTATATTCTCTTTCTGTAGGATATCTCCTACAGGACATAGGCAGCTCTTTAGGGAAGCAAGTAGCATAGTCTAAAGGTTCCCAGTGGGGTTGCTGACTTAGGAGCATGGGTTGCCCTGAGTACTTGTGTTCTCCAAGAATTTCTGTTCTCTGTGTATATGCCCCTACATACGTGCCCCATATGTTTCCTGAAAATGTTCCCCCTTGTACTGGTGAGGTGGTAACTTGTAGAATAGCATGCATATGTGTGAATGGGAAGAAGATTTCTTGTCACTTATTTTGTTATGCCTCTTGATTAAATAAGTTTGGCTTCAACATAATGCATTTTCTGTTTGGTAAAAGAAACAAATCAGTGGGGGCGTACGAGTAATGGTTCTGAGTGGATGCTTACCCAAAATGTGCCTCAAGTCCTAATAGAATATAATTTCATTGAGAGTAGGAATTTTTTCCCTTTCTGTATTTGTATATTTTACACCTAGTATGATCCCTGCTATTTAGTAAATAATAAGTGTTTGTTGATTGATGGACTGATTGAAGAGACTCTCATGTGAGAGGGTCTTAGGTGCTACAGTGATTTTCAGTATGTTACCATACCTTAAAAAAAAAACACATTACAAACTGTGAGGAAAGAAAGGCCCATAAAGTCTTGGTCTCTAGGGATCCTAAAAAATTTTAATGTACCAGTGAGTAGTAATAGGTTTATTCAAAGTATTCTTCCACCACCAGTTTCTTCTACTTCAGTATAGAGAAGCCCATCTGTTCAGTTTCTCCTTGCCCTAAACCTGCCCCTCCCCATCCCCACATCTTCCTGGAGTCTAGAAGCCTGAAGTACATATTTCCAAGCCTTTGTCATTCAAGCAAAGAGCCATAGCCTATTTTCTCTGCCAAAAATTGTCTTTGGATTTGGAAATAAGGAACAAAAATGGTTAACATGGATTTAAAATCCAAGATGAAGTGAGGAGATAATATCAACAAGTTTGTCACCCTAAGCATATCTTTAGAACTAGAAGTTACCTTAGTTTTTTACATGTAATTGGGGGAAAATTTTTTAAAAGGAGAAAAAAAAAAGTTACCTTAGAGTCCATTTAGTTCAACTCTGAGGTCCAAAGGCTTATCTAAGGTTACATAGATAGTAAGTAGCAGAGCCTGGGTCCTCTTGACGCCAAATCAGGGCTCTTATTACTACCTATATAGAATGTTGTATCTGGAGTTAGGAAGCAGTAGATTAAATACCTGCCTCTGACTAAATAGCTGTATGGCCCTATGAAAATCATTTAGCATCTTTGAGCCTCAGTTTCCTCATCTTTAAAATAGGAATAACTCACAGCATAGTCTTGAAGCTTAAATGAGATACTCAGATCCATAGTCTCACCAATTTGATTATTTCCAATTTGATTCCTGATGCCGATTCTTACCCACCACATCTGCTCTCTCTCTCTCTCTCTCTCTCTCTCTCTCTCTCTCTCTCTCTCTCTCCATAATTTCTCCATGGGGATCCACTCAATATACTAGAGACATTCTTTTATTTTTCCCACCATGGTGAAGATCCTTGAAGAGTACTCTGTCCATCTATCATCTCTCACTTTCAACTAGCCTGTATCCTCTTCCCATCATAATACATTTAAATGGCCTTGCAGACTTTTAGACAACATATAAATGTCCATTTTGTCATTATTATTTTACTATACTGCCTTGTACAACAGAGGATACTTCAATCAGTGGAAGATACAATTGCTGAGCCACCAGGAGTGATCTTTGAAAAATCATGGAGAACAGGAGCAGTGTTTGAAGTGTGGAGATGAGAAAATGTCATCTTGATTTTCAAAAAGGGAAACACAGTGGAATTTTCAAACCATTGACTAATGAGTTTTACTTTGATTTCTAGCAAAAATCCAGAAAATAGTTTTGAAGGCATGCTTTGTGAGTATTTAGAAATGAATGCAGTCATTGTGAAGAGCCAGCATGGATGCATCAGGAACAGGTTAGGTGAGACTAATCTCATTTGCCCTTTTGACAGGACCAGTGTAGTAACTGACTAGTAGATCAAGGTAAGAATATAAATGTAATATGTCTGAAATTCAGTAAAGCCTCTAGCAAAGTCTGTCATGCTGTCCTCAAGAAAAAGAGAGAAACATGTGCACTAGGTAGGTGGTTCTGGAACTGATTGAATGACTAGATCCAAAGAGTAGCCATTAATAAATACGTTGATGTTAACTTGGAGGCAACTCTCTAGCAGAATGTAAGAAGGATCTGCCCTTGGTTCTATATCATTTGACATTTTTATCAATGACATTGGAGAAGGCATAGACAGCATGCATATGAAATTTATAAAGGATATGAAGTCAAGAGGGACAACTACCTTGTTGAATAAGAATTAGGGTCAAAAAATCATAGTAGTCTGGAACAATGGGCCAACCTAGTAAGTAGAAGTTAAGTAGGATAAATAAGCTAATAGAGTCAAAAGTAAAACTTTATGTTTCAACTAGAGAAAGATCAACTATATAAGTACGGGTTGGGGAAATATAGCTAACTAAACATAAATTTTGGTCAATAAAAATCTAGAATATTTAGTAGACAGTGTGACTTGGAAGTCCAAAACGCTAATATGATCTTAGGTTGAATTAAAGAGAAGAATACTGCCCAGAACAACGGTAGTCTCAGTGTACTATGTCTGAGCCACAGCTGGTGCCACTTTTTATGAAATATATTGATAAGTTGAAGAGAGTCCAGAGGAAGGTGACCAATTTTGTGGAAGGACCAGAAAGCATACCTTAGAAGGACCATTTGACGGGACTAAGGATGGTTAGCCTGAAGAAGACTTAATAGGTACATGATGACTTCCTTCAGGTGTTAGATTATCATGTGAAAAAGGGATTTTATATATATGATGTTTCAGGCTCCAGAGAGCCAAATAAGGAGCCACTGGCAAAAGTTGCAGAGACACAAATTTAAGCATAGTATAAAGAAAAAAAAGCCCCCAAATTAGCTGTCCAAAAATGGAATGAATTGCCTTGGGAAGGAATCAGTTCTCTTGCATCCTAGATCTTCAAATAGAGATTATAGAGCTTCCTGTTGGAGCAGAGTTTGGACTAGATAAGCCCTGGAGTTCCTTCCAATGCTAAGAAACTGTGATGCTGTGGAAATTCTTCATCTCTAAGATTTAAAAACCCTCTGAAATTCTATTCTCTGATCACAAATTCCTTCTACCTTTCTCTTTCCTTCCAAATTTACCCTTTACCTTTATTCTGACCTATAACTCAATGAACCATCTCTTTTCTTTCATTTCATAGCCTACCCTCAATTGACAGATCCATGAAGCATTCTGTTATAGACTTTCTTGCCTGACATTTTCCTACTTTTTGGATTATTTTTGGTTAAGGTCATTCAACTAGTTCCAGATTCATGGTATAATACTTTCAGCTAACACATCTTTCCATATTCTTCATCAAGATACCACAAGAGATGGTATAACATCTTTTGCTGACATGAACAGAATAGAATATTACTATACCCTAAGAAAGGTTAAATATGAGGAATTCAGAGAAACATGAAAAGACTTATATGAACTAGTGCAGAGTGAAGTGAACATAACCAGGAAAATAATATGGATGATTATTACAATAATTTAAATGGAAATAAAATAAAATTGAATATAGTGCAGTTATAAGGACCAAGTTTGACCCCAGAGAAGACATGTGGAGATACATCATCCTTCTTTTTGCTGAAGAGGTGAATGTTGCACATGTTGTCAATGTGTTGGTTGGTTTTGGTGAAATGCTTTTAAAAATGGGATCTTGGTAATAGGTTCACTGAGCAGAGGAGGAAGTAATATTTTTTTTGGAAATGAATGTATTCTAAAATAAAAAGGCATCAGTAAAACAATAAATAAATAAGGATCAGTTGAACTATAAGTATATTGTGTCTACCCCATTTCCCTGATTTACCAGTCTAGTTACACTATGGGAAAAAAAAAGCAAATGAGGTCAAACTGGTATGACTTATCCTTGAGGAAGCCATGCTGACTTTTAGTGATCACGGGTGATCTTCTCAATGTTCAGAAAACATTCCTTTATTATCACCTTTAATACTTCTGTCTTCTCTGGACCTCATTCTGGAAGTCTTCATCACTCTCTATTGCAACTAATTTTTTTCCATTTTACTGTTTCCTTTACAAAACTTTTAAGTCTCCCGAATTAAAGGGAAAAGAAAAAAGGAAAGGAAAGAAAGAAAAAAAAGAAACAAACCAATTTGAACCCTTCCTTTTATAGATACGCTAAGTATCTAAATGTCCTGCCTCTTTTGTCTTGCTCACTGCTAAGCTTCTTGGGGGAAAATGCGCCAGTTTCATACCCTCACTTCATTATTTACTCACTCTCTTCTCAATCCATTACAATTTTTTTCTCCTTTTTCCTCCAATCCTGTATCCTGGAGATGGCTACCATTAGACACAAATACACACACACACACTCACTCACACACGTGTAAAACCATTCTATACATATTTCTATTTATCAGTTCTTTCCTTGGATGTGTCTTCCTTCATTTGTACTTTGTAGCTAATTTGGGTATTTATAATAGTCAAAAATAACTTAGTCATTCAAATTTGTTCTTAAAACAAGATTGTTGTTATTGTACACAACATTCTTTTAGTTTTGCTCATTTTTCTCGTCATTATTTTGTGCAAGACTGTTTTTTTTTAAAGATCATCGAGCTCATTGTTTCTTACATAATAATTTCATTATGTATTTAAAAGAAATAGTAAGTTGTGTGTAATAGAGTCACAGTTCCATGTACGATCATCTTTTTTCTATTCTACTGTTATATTTCTTAACTGTAGAGTAAAATAAATTTTTAGGAAGAATTTTATTAAAAGCACAGATGATTAGATTGTGTATTATATCTAAGCTATTCTCAGTTATCTATATTTGATGTATCCAAGATTGTGCAAGAGTTGTTGATTAAAATGTCAATGAGAGCATTTATGCCTCCAAAATCTGCAAAATGCTACAAATCAGGGCTTGATTTATTATACGTTGATTGCCGAGACTTACAAAAACACCAGAGAAAATGTTAAGAATGCAACTTAAACTTTGAATTGTGTACTATGTCTGGAAACCTGGTTGTTCTTTTTTCCACTTAATAGTATTTTATCTTTTTTCAGTTACATGTAAAGATAGTTTTCAGCATTCATTTTTGTAAGATTTTGAGTTCTGAATTTTTCTCCCTCCCTCTGTTTTATTCCTCACCTTACCAAGAGCGCAAACATTCTAATATAGGTTATACCTGTACAATGATGTTAAACATATTTCCACATTTGTCATGTTGTGAAAGAAGAATCAGAACAAAGGGGAAAAACAATGAGAAAGGGGGAAAAAAGAGAAAATAGTGTGTTTTGATCTGCATTCAGACTCCATTTTTTTTTTGCTTGATGTGGATAGTATTTTCCATCATAAGTCTTTTGGAGTTGTCTTAGATCATTGTGTTGCTGAGAAGAGCTGAGTCTATCTTAGTTAATCATCACAAAATGGGGCTGTAAGTGTGTACAGTCGTGTCCTGGTGCTGCTCATTTAACTTAGCATTAGTTCATGTAAGTCTTTCCAGGTTTTTCTGAAATCTGCCTGCTCATTATTTCTTATAGAACAATAACATTCCATTACATTCATATACCACAAGTTGTTCAGCCATTCCCCACTTGATGGGCATTCTCTCAATTTCCAATTCTTTGCCACCACAAAAAGAACTGCTATAAATATTTTTGTACATGTAGGTCCTTTCCCCTTTTTCATGATCTCTTTGGCATGCAGTAGTGGTATTGCTAGATCAAAGGGTATGCACAGTTTGATGGCCTTTGAGCATAGTTCCAAATTGCTCTCCAGAATGTTTGGGTCAGTTCTCAACTCCACTAAAAGTGCATTAGTGTTCCAATTTTCCCACATTTTTTATGAAGATAAATCTTCATTTATCATTTTCCCTTTCTGTCATATTAGCCAATCTGGTA
This sequence comes from Potorous gilbertii, assembly GCA_028658325.1. Taxonomy (NCBI): domain Eukaryota; kingdom Metazoa; phylum Chordata; class Mammalia; order Diprotodontia; family Potoroidae; genus Potorous; species Potorous gilbertii. Next base: position 280,180,528 of record CM053771.1, on the reverse strand, counting down.
GTTGTTTCAATTTTCATTTCTCTAATCAATAGTGATTTAGAGGGGTTTTTTTATATGACTATAGATAAATTTAATTTCTTCAACTGAAAATTGCCATTTCATATCCTTTGACCATTTACTAATTATAGAATGACTTGTATTCTTATAAATTTGATTCTTTATATATTTGAGAAAGATTCAAGAAACATTGTCTATAAAAATTATTTTCCAGCTTTCTGTTTTCCTTTTAATCTTGGTTGCATTGGCTTTGTGCAAAAACTTTTTAATTTAATATAATCAAAATTATCCATTTTGCAATTCATAATGTTCTCTATCTTTTTTTGGTCATAAATTCTTCCCTTTTCTGAGATGTAAACTATTACTTGCTCTCCTAATTTGCTTATGGTATCATATTTTATGTCTAAATCATACCCTTTTTGACCTTATCTTGGCCTATGGTGTAAAATGCTGGTATATGCCCAGTTTGTCTCCTATTGTTTTCCAGTTTTCCCAGCAGTTGTTGTTAAATAGTGAGTTCTCATCCCTAAAGCTTGAGTCTTTGGGCTTATCAAACGGTAGATTATCATAATCATGTACTACTGTGTCTTGTATACCTAATCTATTCCACTGATCCACCACTTTATTTCTTAGTCAGTACCAAATAGTTTTGATGATTGTCACTTTTTAACATAGTTTTAGATCTGGTGCAACTAGGCTACTTTCCTTTGCATTTCCCCCCATTAATTCCCTTGATATTCTTGACTTTTTGTTCTTCCAGATAAATTTTGTTATTATTTTTTCTAGTTCTGTAAAATATTTTTGGTAAGTTTGATTGGTATGGCATGAAATAAGTAAATTAATTCAAGTAGAATTGTCATTTTTATTATACTAGCTCAACCTACTCATGAGCAATGGGTATTTTTTCCAATTGTCTAGATCTGACTTTGTGTGAAAAGTGTTTTGTAATTGTGTTCATATAGTTCCTGGGTTTGTATTAACAGGTGGACTTCCCAATATTTTATATTATCTATAGTTATTTTAAATGAAATTTCTTTTTCTATATCTTGCTGTTGAGCTTTGTTGGTAATATGTAGAAATACTAATGATTTATGTGAGTTTATTTTATATCCTACAAACTTTTGTTAACATTGTTAATTGTTTCAAGTAATTTTTTAATTAATTCTCTAGGATTCTCTAAGTATACCATCATATCATCTGCAAAGAGAAATAGTTTTGTTTCCTCATAGCCTATGCTAATTCTTTCCATTTCTTTTTCTTCTCTTATTGCTAAAGCTCACATTTAGTGGTGATACTGCTTTTCATTTTAAGAAAAACACCATTTATTCCCATGCTCTCTAGTGTTTTGAATAGGAATGAGTACTTCATTTTATCAAAAGCCTTTTCTCCATTTCTGTTAGCTGTGTTATTGACATGGTCAATTATGCTTTTCCCCCTAATATTATGCTAGTTTTCTAATTATTTCAATTATGCTAATCTTAGTTTCCTAATAATTTCATTTATGTTAGTTTTCCTAATATTTAATCAGTCTGTGTTCCTGGTATAAATTCCACCTGGTCATAGTATATTATCCTCATGATAATTTGTTGTAATCTCTTTGCTAATATTTTATTTAAAATTTTTGCATCAATATTCACCAGGGAAATTATTCTATAATTTTCTTTCTCTGTTTTGGCTCTTTCTGGTCTAGGTATCAGCACCATATTTATGCCATAAAAAGAATTTGGTAGCACTCCTTCTTTGCCTATTTTTCCAAATAGTTTGGAATAGTATTGGAATGAATTATTCTTTAAATGTTTGGTAGAATTCATGTGTAAATCCATCTGGCTGTGGAGATTTTTTCTTAGGGAGTTCATTGATGGCTTGTTCAATTTCTTTCTCTAAAATGAGATTATTTAAGTATTTTATTTCCTTTTCTATTAATTTGCACAATTTATATTTTTGTATAATTTGTATAATGTATATTTTTTCACTTAGATGATCAGATTTATTGGCATGTAGATGGGCAAATGACTCCTAATGATTAGCTTAATTTCCTCTTTATTTGTAGCGAATTCACTCTTTTCATTCTTGATATTGGTAATTTGGTTTTCTCTTTCTTTTTTTATATCAGATTAACAAGAGATTTATCTATTTTATTGTGTTTTCTAAAAATAAACCCAGCTTAGTTTTATTTATTAGTTCTAAGGTTTTCTTACTTTGAATTTTATTAATCTCTCTTTTGCTTTTCAGAATTTCTAATCTGATATTTAATTGGGGATACTTAATTTGTTCTTTTTCTAGCTTTTTTTAGTTGCATGTCCAATTCATTGATCTCCTCTTTCTCTATTTTATTCATGTGAACATTTAGAGATATAAAATTTCCCCTAAGAATTGCTTTGGAATAATCCCATAAGTTCTAGTATACTGTCTCATTATTGTTGTTCTCTTTGATGAAGTTATTAATTGTTTTTTGTAATTTGTTATTTGACCCATTCATTCTTTAGGATTAAATTATTTAGTTTCCAATGAGTTTTAATCTATGCTTCCATGGCCCTTTATTGAACATAATTTTTATTGTATCATGATCTGAAAAAGATGCATTTAATATTTCTGTCTTTCTGCATTTGATTATGGGGTTTTTATGCCTTAATACACAGTCAATTTTTGTGTAGGTGCCAGGTAACACTGAGAAAAAGGTATATTCCTTTCTATCCTCATTCAGTTTTCTCCACAGGTCTATCTTATCTAACTTTTCAAAAATTCTATCCATCTCCTTAACTTCTTTCTTGTTTATTTTGTGGTTAGATTTATCTAGCTCTGAGGAGGGGGTTGAGGTCCCCCACTATTATAGTTTTACTATTTCTTCCTCTAACTCACTTAATATTTCCTCTAAGAATTTGGATGATATGCCATTTGATGCATATATGGTTAGTATTGATATTACTTCATTGTCTATGGTACTTCTTATCAAGATGTAGTTTCCTTCCTTATCTCTTTTCATTAGATCCATTTTTGCTTTTGCTTTGTCTGAGATTTGGATTGCTATCCCTGCCTTTTTTTTCACTTCAGCTGAAACATAAAATATTCTTCTCCAGTCTTTTACTTTTATTCTGTGTGTATATCTCTGCTTAAAATGTTTCTTGTAAACAATATATTGTAGGATTCTGGTTTTTAATCCACTCTGTTACCCACTTCTGCTTTATGGTAGAGTTCATCCCATTCACATTCACAGTTATGATTTCTAAGTGTATATTTCCCTTTATCCTATTTTCTTCCCTATTTATACTTTTTTCCTCTTCTTTCACCCTGTCCTTCCTCACCCATGTTTCTGATGCACCAGTGACTTCTGACCATCACCTCTTTCAAACTACCCTCCCTTCTATCAGTCCTGTTCTTTCCCTTTCCTTTTTCCCCTCCTACTTCCCTATAGGGCAAGATAAATTTCTATACCCAACTGAGTGTATATGTTATTCCCTCTTTGAGCAAATTTGATGAGAGTAAGGTTTAAACAATGCTCATCCTCTTTCTTCTTTCCTTTTACTGTAATAAATCTTTTGTGTCTCTTCATGTGATGCAATTTACCCTATTCTGCCTCCTCCTTTCCTCTTCACCCAGCATAATCCATTTTTCACTCCTTATTTTTTTATCTCATCACATCAAAGTCAACCTATACCCATACCCTTTGTCTATGTATACTCCTTCTAACTGCCCTAATAGAGATACAGTTCACAAGAGTTGCAAGTATCATCTTCCCATGTAGGGATGCAAACAATTTAATCTTTAATAATTTTCTTCTTTCCTGTTTACCTTTTTATGCATCTCGAGTCTTGCATTTGAAGATCCAGTTTTCTGTTCAGCTTTGATCTTTTCATCAGGAAAGTTTGAATGTCCCTTATTTCACTGAATTTCCATCTTTTCCCCTGAAAGATTATGCTCAGTTTTGCTGGGTAATTGATTCTTAGAAATCCAAGCTCCTCTGCCTTCTGGAATATCATATTTCAAGCCTTCTAATCTTTTAAGGTAAGAACTGCCGAGTAATCCTGACTGTGACTCCTTGATATTTGGATTGTTTCTTTCTGTCTGCTTGTAGTATATTCTCCTTGACCTGATATTTCTGGAATTTGGCTACAATATTCCTTGGAGATTTCATTTTGGGATCTCTTTTGGCAGGTGATCAGTAGATTCTTTCAATGACTAGAATCTTTTGGTTTTAGGACATCAGGACAGTTTTTCTTGGTAATTTCTTGAAAGATGCTGTCCAGGCTCTTTTTTAAAATCCTGGCTTTAAGGTAGTCCAATAATTCTTAAGTTATCTCTCCTGGATCTATTTTCCAGGTCAGTTGTTTTTCCAATGATGTATTTTATATTTTCTTCTGTTTTTTTCATTATTTTGATTTTGTTTGAATAATTATTGATGTCTCATAGAGTCATTAGCTTCCACTTACTCAATTCTCATTTTTAGGGATTATTTTCTTCAATTAGGTTTTGTACTTCTTTTTCCATTTGATCAATTCTAGTTTTAAAGGAGTTATTTTCTTCAGTCAATTTTTGTGCTTCCTTTTCCAAGTTGTTGACTTTTTTCAAGTTGTCCTTGAGCTATAAGTTCTCATTTCTTTTCCCAATTTTCCTTAAATCTCTCTTACTTGATTTTTAAAATCTTTTTTGAGCTCTTCCAAGAGGACTTTTTGAGCTTGAGAACAATTCATATTTCCCACTGAGGTGGCATTTTAACATTGTTGTCCTCTACTGAGTTTGTGTGTTAATCTTCCCTGTTGCCATAGTAGGTTTCTATGCTCAGGACTATTTTTAAATTTTTTTCCTCATTCTTTAAAGTTGAGACCTGCTTCTGGGAAAAAGAGGGCACTGTCCAAAGCTTCTTGTGCTAGGATCAGGGTCTTGTCACTAACTTTCTGCAACAGGACCTCAGGTCTTTGTGGCTTGCCCAATGCACTGGGGTGACTATGCCTAGTTGCACCTATTGTTGCCTGGGTTCTGGGGCTGGAAATTTGTCTTCTGCACTATGGCTGAAGGCCTCACAGCTGATTTGCTGTGCCACTAGCCTGCTGAGCCAGGACCAAGTTGCTGATCTGTGCTGTGGCAAAGAGCCTCCTGTTGTCTTGCCCAAACACCCTCTGCACTGGACTGTGCTCCCCTTTTACCCATATGAGACAACTTTTCCTGAAGTCCTTCTAGGTCATCTTAATCTGAAAAATTGTTTCACTCTACCTTTTTGTAGAATCCATTTAGAGACTTGATTTGACATCATTTCCAAGGCAAACTGGAGAGAACTCAGGCAAATTTCTGGCTTCTCTCCACCATCTTGGCTTCACCTATGGAAAGCTAGTTAAACATTTAATAGCAAGTCAGTGCACATAAGCCTAAGGAGTAGAATGAAACTAACCCTAAATAGATATCACCACTTAATGCTATTCTAAGTACTTAAATACAATTTCAGAGGAATTCATTCATTTCCATAGAGCTAGCCTTGTACTTCATTTTCAAATTCAAGGGGAAAAACACTACTATACATTCTTACCCCTTTTCCCTATTCATTTTTCCTTTTCTCTCTTCTTTTCTATCCTTGTTTCTTCCTTTTCTCTTTCTTTCTCTCTTCTAACCTAATATGCCTCCATAAATATTCAAATAAAAAGCTTTATTTTCTGAAACCTTAGAAGGTTAGTAAGATTTTAGAGATTATTGGATCATGGTTTTGTAGCTGGAACTTTAAAGGACATGTAATCAGAATCTTTTATTAAAGATGATGATGATGATGATATCTAGCATTTATATCATGTTTTAGGATTTATAATTCACTTTACAAATAGTATGTCATTTAAAATTATCTTGTTATTATATTTAATTTTTCAGATGAGCCTGCAGAGTTTATCATTTGCTTAAGGTCACACAGTTGGCAAATGGCAGAGCTGAGATTCAAACTCAAGTCCTCTGACTCCAAATCTCCCATGTTTTTCCAGTGTGCCATAGCCATCTAGGGCATACCCCTTATTTTACAGATGGGGAAATTGAGATCCAGAAAAGTTAATCAATCTTCTTGAGGTCACAGCTAGTGTTCTGTCTATAAAAATAATTCATTTTTTATTTCACATTTTCTGAGGTCTCAGGATATTATATTGCAACCTCTTTGCTTTTAAATTCATTTATTTCCTAACTTCAGAAAATTTGCACAGCTCATCTATATCTCATGGGAAAAAAGTTCATTTTGCTCCCTTCCTCTTCAAGGTACCATTATACCTCTGCTTATTTTCAAAGATGCTTTCCTACAAATTGAGTATATCCATTTTTTCCATTTCTTCACCAGCTACTCACTCCAAACTCTATAATCTGGTTGCTATCTGTATTACTTCCTGGACACTGTTTTCTCTAAAGTTAGCAACACCTTCTCTTAGTCAAATCATCTGTCTCCACATTTCTGGTGTATTTTGTGATACTGTCCATTCCAATCTTCTTTAAATGCCCTTCTCCCTTGGCTTTCATGATACTGTACCTTCTTGGCTCTCCTCAAATTCAACAGAGCAACTAATATGGGAAACCATAGTTCAAGGCACTAAGCAAGTAACAATGATAAATAAACTATAAGTCTTACCATCTAAAAGATCATTACATAGTAAGAAACGTAAGATATATAAACAAATAACTATAAGACAATATGGAAAATGATAAGTCCACAGGAGAGATGCAAAAATGTTCTATAAGAATTCCAAGGATTAAAAGATGCTTTTTTTAAACTCAGGGATTGAATTACTCCTACTTTTATAACAGATCTTCTGTTAGCTTTGCTTGCTCCACATTCTCCTTCCCTCAACTCTGGGTGTATATCAAGACTCTTCTCTTGGCCCTCTTTTCTCTCTTTATATTCATTCTTTTGAAGAGTTCATTCAACTCTCAATACTTCAACGATTATTTCTATCCCAATCAATAAGGAAATATTTGACTCCCTACAATGTGTAAGCCATATGGAATATGAAAAGAATTATGAGGTGTGATTTTTCCTGCAAGATGTTCTATAATTGCCTCCCCTACTACTGGGAAAATTCCAAGTAAGTTGCAGCACACAATGAATACAAAGATATAACATATAACTTCTGGATAACCTTCCTATAAAGAGGACACTCGGAAAAATATATATATATCAGGGAAGTCTCCCAGGGATCTCCAACAATGTAGGTGTATTCTTCCTGAAACTTGGATGCTTACTTCTATATGAATCACTCTTTGCAAACAAATCTGCACAAAAAGTCCATAATAGCTTCCAGTTTGATAACTACTAGCAGTGAGCACTATTTTTCTTCCTCTTTAAAGCTCCCTGCTATATTACATGACCACACTCTTTTCCCCATGTCCACCACCTCCCACCTACCAAGACTCATCCATCCATAATGGCTTCACTTTGCAATCCTGTTGAAGACAACTCCTCATTTTTCCTAGCCATGATGCTGCCCAACCTTGCTACTGTTTGCTCTGTTGTTGCCTCTGGCCATGGTACTGACAATGGATAGGTACTCAGCAGGTTACAGAGATAAGAAGAGGATCATTCCAAGTACAGGGCACAATATAAGCCAAAACAAAAAAGCGAGTATATGCAGGAAATATATAGATAATGGCAAGCAATCCATATAAATCAATTGAGCAAGAAGAGAATAAAACAATATATAAGAATATAAGAAAAATCTAGAAAAGTAAGATGCTATTGGGTAGTAGAGGGTCATGAATTACAGGCTAAGGAGTATGAACTTTACTCAATGAGCAACAGGGAACTATTTAAGATTTTTAGCATAAGAATCATCAACTAGATTAAGCATATTCTCATAGAAGTATGAAAGATAGATTGGAAGAAGACAGTAAAGGAACAAAGACCTGGCAGAAAGCTATTGTAATAGTTTAAGCAAATGGTAATGAAAATCTAGGGCAATCAATTAGGGAATAGCTAAGCAAATTGTGATACCTGAATAAAATGGAATATTGCTGTACTATAAGAAATCTGTGAGATGAATACAAAGAAGCATAAAAAGAACTATATGAACTGATGCAGAATGTAATAAGCATGGGCAAGAAAACAATATACCCAGTGACTACAACAATATAAATTGAAAGAACAACTACACACCAAAAGAAAATTAATCAAAAGTAAATGTAACAGATTTGTAAGATCAAGTAGGACTCAAATGATGAGATATGAGAAGACACCCCTACCCCACTACTTCATGGAAGTTGGAAGTTCATAGGTGTTATATGTTTTTGGACTTTTTCAATGTTTCAGTCAATTGTGTGGACTTTTTTGTCCTCTCTAAAGAAGTACTATTTGTCATATGGGATAGCTGTCAGGGTGGGAGAGGAGGGACATTTGAAATAACTATGGTGATGCTAGAAACAAAATATCAATTAAAAAATTTTAAATGAAAGACTATAGCAATGAGAGTTAGGATAGGAGGGTTGAAGGCAAGCAACAATGTAAAGAAAGATTAACAGGATTAGTTATAGATCACTGTTAGAAAATAGGAAAGAACTATATTCAGAAATAATTACACAGAAAATTGAAGATATCAATAAAATTTGGGAAGAAAAAACAGAGCCTCATAATTAGTTAGAAATTAGAGGAAAGGGAAAAAGAGAAAGATAACACCAATTTTCAAATACAACAGACTGGATGCCACTGACCAAAATTTTGAAGAAATACCTAAGTCATAAAAAGGAATAAATTTGATTTGGGTTTAAGAAAATTTGAGATTATTTATAAGGCCAAAGGGAAGAAGCTAATGGAAAAGAAGAGATTGGAGCTACCAGAAGGAGGGATTGAACCCTAGAGCAAGGTCCTGAAAGAGTGGGGGTGGAGAGGGGAATAGAGCAAAGACATAGTTACAGAAGTTGGCAAATGTCTTCCTTTGAGACTGCAGAGAAGGCAATGAAACTGAAATTTCAAAGAGTGGAAGAGAAGAGTTGTGGGAGCTCCTGTCAGATGACCTCAGTTATCTTAGTGAAGACAGAGGTTAAGTTACTTGCCTGTTGGGTGGGGACTGTGAAGAAGAATTTGGGGCCTGGAGGAGAGAGGAAGATTTGGAACAATCTGTAGGGAATGAGATGGGGAATCAATAAAAGCAGATAGAAGGATTTCCTAGCAGCAGTTATGACCCAGCTAAGGTTATGCACTATAAATTTATAGTGGGTGAAATCAGTTCGATTTTGTGACTTTCTTCAGGAATATTGAAGACATCTTCACTCTGACTAACTAGCAGGAGAAGTCAGCCTATGTTAAATGCCAAATGGGAATTCAGCTGAGATGGTCAGAGAAGGAAGGTAAGGTGAAACTGAGTCCTGGACCATGAGGAGAATTCAAATAGGTGGAGAACATAAGATAAGGAATTCCAAGTAGCCAGAAATATTTAAGCAAAAGCATGAATGCTTTATTAATGCTGGGGGACAATGTTTAAATTTCATTTAGAGTTTAAGGTCTGTAGAAGGAAATAGTGGGGAAATAGGTGCTTTTTGGGGCTTATTTTCCTTTAACCCATACAGAAGATAGAGCAATGAGCAGATCTCCATTCAGAGGTGGATGTGGGGCAAGCCTCTCCTCCTCACAAGAATAGGTAATAGATACTTAGGAGTTGGGAGCATATAATAACTATACTGGAGTGCTGTGAGGCCCAAATGAGGTCATTCACGTGAGGCACTTTACAGTGCTTGAGGCACTATATAGATGCGAGTTACTACTACTATTAATATTATCCTAGTATTCAGGTCTCAAATCTGGTGATGATTTCGTACTCTGAGCTTTTACTATATTCCTGCTGAGCTCAAGTAATGTTTATAGAATGGTAGGGGTATGCTGGTAAATATTTAACAACTAGGCTCTCTGGGTAAAATATGTATGCATATACACTTTATGTTTAATCTGCATTGTTAATACTATTTTAGGTCTAGACAATCAACAAAACAACAAATCAAGCCCTGATTTGTAGTAATTGCTGATTTCTGAGGTATAAATGCTCACGCTTAAAATTTAATAATCAACCCAGTTAGATATTGTTTTAGCATACCCTAGAGTTGCATGAGCTCACCCATAGCTTTCTTAATACAGGTCAAGGACTAGAGCTCCTGAGGAGAGACATTTCCAGACCAAAAACTGATAGCAGCTGGGACATTGATGAAAATATTGCAGAAGCACAAGTCAGAAAAACACAATATGTTTACCCATATGACCAGAGAGTAGTTTATGGAAAATGTTCACATACCTTAGTCTTTTGGATAGAAGAAGGAAGATTTTAACTTTCTAGTCTTTGTGATATTGGAATATAGCTTTCTATCTAGAGAAGGGAGATTTCCTGGGCTGCACTTGTGATGGGGATAAGGTGGTAAAAATTGCCTTATAGGTAACTCCAAGTTCAAGGGGCATTGAACTTGGACATTGAACCTTCAAGAAAAATAATAGTATCATAACATAGTCCCTGAATAGCATCTTTCTTTTTGGGGAAAGAAGATCATCCACAACCTTCCTGAACAGTATTTACCCTTGGACGAAGGTGAGGATATAGTTGATGTAGATATAGAGATGATATAGAGATGTAGTTCTCATAGACAAAGTATTAAAGCCATTTTGTGGTTGGAGGAGGAAAGAAATATCTAGAGATCTGGACCTTCCAACCCCACCCCCAAAACTATAGTCAGCTTTCAGAAAATCTAGGTCTGATGTGAAGGCGTATTGTTTTTAAGCAACTTCAAAAAGTATGTTTTCCTTCCAGGGGAGTCCAAGAACTCAGAGGATTTGTCAGATTAAAGGGGAATGCATTAGACTGTTACAACTACTTTGCATGCTTCTATGTTTTCTATATTTGTTTTATGGGTTTTTGTGAGTCTTTTTATCTCCCTCTTTTTTGTGGGGTGAAATAAAAACTGTTATACCTGATGTGCATTTATTATATTGAATACTTGTAAGGCAGCCCAGGATTCCTTTTACTCATCTGCATGGAAACCTAGACATGAGCGATGCCTAAGTTATATTTGAAAATTTCCTTACAGTAATTGCAGTTAGGGGCAATAAGGTAAAGAGAAAAAGTAGTCCTTTGTGAATCAGCCCCCAGGATCATATTGATCATTGTAAGTCTAGAATCTCTATGGACTCAAATTTTTCCTTTGAATTATTGTTATGTTCTTTTTCTAGTAACTTTAGGTGTAAGGTTAATTCTTTCATTTTTTTCTTTTTCTTCTTACTGTAGGCACTCAGCACTGATAAATTTGCTTCAAGGAATAGCTTTATCTATATATTTTGATATATGACATTATTATAGTTGCCCATGTGATCTTTTTCTGATTTCTTCTTTAACTTAATTTCTTCTTTAATTTAACAGATTGTTTTTTTCAGTTTCCATGTTGTTTTATGACTTTTGCTCACATTATGTTTAATTATAAATTTACTGCATTATGGTCCAAAATACAGTATGAATAATTTCTGCTTTGAGATTTATGTAGAGCTTCTCTATGACCTAGTAAGTGAAAATTTTATAAGCTTTCCACATTAATGTGAAAAGAATATGTGTTCCCTACTCCACCCATTTGATCTCTCCATAGATGAGTTAATTGTAAGCTAATTGAGTAAGTAATTCATATGTATGGTTTCTTTATTGTTAATCTTATTTGATTTGTTATGTTCTGAAAACAGAATACTGAGGTTCCCTAATGATAGTAGTTTGCTACATATTCTTGTATTGCTGATCTTTTTTTATCAGCCAATAGCAAATATTTATTAATTTAACTATCAAATTGATTCACATAAATCAATAGTTATTACACTTGTTATGTATTTTTACTTTCATCATTTCTTGTCTTGTTTGTGTCCTTTAGTTTTTCTCACTTGAATGCAATATTATTACATAGCATTACTTCCACCACTGATTCTCTTCAATTAAAAGTTTCATCATATACCTTGGAATAGCTTTGTAATTTTCATCTCACTATATTCATCTGTTTGTGTTCAATGCATTTCCTATAAGCAACATACTAATGAGTTTTGTTTTATCTACTATGTAACTCTTTTCTTTTAACAGGATAATTCAAACAATTTACATTTATTGTTGTGAGTAATGTATTTTATTTTTCTGTTAGAATAGGAAATAGTGGGAGAGTATTTTGGGAAGATATAGGGACCCCAAACAAAGCAGAATTTACTTTTAGGATACAACATTATTCTTATTTTAGAGAAAAAGAAAATGAGGTCTGACAGCTCACAGAGTTATGTAACTATTAAGCAACCCAGAAGGAACTAAAATACTGGTGTCTTTCTCTATCAATGCCTCACTCTTTTTCCTATATCACAAGACCTTGAATTGCAGGTTAAGGATTTTGGATTTTGTCCTAAAGGTGATTGGGAAGGCATTGAGGTTGTTTTTTTTTTTTTCCTGGGCAAGGATGTTATTTGATCAGAGCTGTGTATCAAGAAAATCAGCTGAGTAGCAGTAGATCAATGCAGGAAGGACAAGAAAAGAGAGGGATGATAAACAGGTAGACCAGTAAGGAAATTATTGTAATAATCTAAGGCATGGAGTGATAAGACCTTGAATCTGGATGCTATTACTGAGGTTGTGGAGGAGGGGACACATGAGTAAAGAATTCACAGGTTGCATTCAAGTTTAATATATTTGGCTTGTTCATCACTTCCCTATTGCTACAAAGTCATATCTATGTGTACACATTTCTTTTGGGTAAATTTGTAATGAAACTGTAGCAGTGTGTCAATATTTGTCATTTTCAAAATGTTTTCTTTTGCTGTTTGTTGAGTAGCATATGAATTTCCTTTTTATTTGCTTTTCTGTGCCTCTGATAGTGTCATCGTTTTTCTCCCTACCCTATGAATAGTAATATTCTGGAACCAGGAATGTACCATTCCATTATTTATAAATTGTTGTGGCATTCATTAATTCCATTTAATCTGGTAAATTTCAAATGCTTTGTCAGACTGCTGAATGTGATGACTTTTATATGCATATTTTTTCTCTGTAATATATGTGAGTATATAAACTTAAATGGACCCCAAAAGAAAGAAGGAACAGAATTATTGACTGATGAGTGTGACACAGGGAACAACGAAGAGTCAAGGATGACTCTGAGGTTGTCATTGATAGAAATGAGGAAACAGAAATAAACAAGGATATAGGGATTATCTGAGGCAGCACAATACAATAAAAAGAGCATTGACTTTTCCCACTGCACTTACCGTTACTGAACCTGTGAATGTATCCCCATTCTACCACTTACTAGCTGTATGATTTTGGGCAAGTTGCAATTTTTATTGGCCTCAGTTTCTTCATCTGTAAAATGAGAGCAATGAATAGATGACCACTGAGCCCCTTCCAACTCCAGATCCTTAGTTACTTCTGCCTCTCTGGTTAGAAGGCTGGATACTAGAGCAAAAAACAAAACAAAACAAACCCCTCCTCCTTTTTTTAGAATGCTCAAAACCCCAGCTGTCTCTTCAGCCATCTCCAGTTCCTCTGCTTATTTTCAAGTCCATCATCATTTTTAATCATGCCCTTATGCAAAGGATCTTCTGGTGCATTGCCCCCCTTTTCCCAACTCCCTTTTATGTATGGTCTTCCCCCATTAGCCTGTGAGATCCTTGAGGGGAGCTATTTATTTTTCTTATTTGTATCCCTAGCACTTAGCACAGTGGTGGATAGCAGATACTAAATAAATGCTTATTATATCATATCCTCCCATGTGCAAATTTTTCAAAATCTTTCCAACTCTTAATCACCGAACACAGTGACTTGCACATATTGCTAATTGGAATTATGATAATAAAGTAACGAAAATGTTCATAACCTGTGACTCAGAGATTTCATTATTAGGCTTATAGGCCACTGCTAAGAAGAAAGTCCCTGTAACACATCAAAATATTAATAGTAGACCTTTTGTGATAGGAAAGAATTGGATTGGTTGAACAGTTAAACGTATGTGGTACATGAATGCAAATGAATGTTACTGTGCTATAAGAAAGGAATTTAGTGAATATAAAGAAGCATGGAAAGATCTACATGAACTGGTGCTCCCTGCACATATGCCTCACTATCATATTTTAAGTTTGTATCCTCTCTCTCAACCATAGACTCTGTGTATATTCGTGGGAGAGTATGTCCCAGATTTGGGGCGGAAAATTTTGTAATTGTTATGCAATTTGAGGAAATGGCCTGCTGCAATAGCCTGCTGGTTAGTCTCTCTGCCATATGTCTCTGCCCACTCTAGTTCATTCTCCATTCAGCTGCCAAAATGATCTTTCTAAAACACGGGTCTGGCCATGCCATCCCTCCCTCAATAAATTCCAGTGGCTCCCAGTCATCCCTGGCTCAAATATAAAATCCTCTCTTTGATATGCAAAGCCCTTCATACCCTGCCTTCCTCCAACCTTTGTAGGCTTCTTACACCTTACACCCCTCCACATTCTCTGTGATCCAGAGATACAGGCTTCCTTGCTGTTCTTTGAATGATACACCCATGTCCTGATTCCAAATGTTCTTTGCTAGCTGTCTGCGTCCTTACTTCCCTAGCTTCTTCCTTCACATCCTGGATAAAATATCACCTTCTATAGAATGCCTTGCCCCATCCTCCTTCATTCTAGTGCCTTTCTTCTGTTGATTAGCTCCAATTTACCTCATCTATAACCTGTTTGCATGTTGTCTCCTACATTAGGCTGTGAGCACCTTGAGTGGAGGGACTGTCTTTTGCATTTCTTTGTATCCCCAACTCTTAAGCACTTTGGCATATAGTAGATACCTAATAAATGTGTATTGACTAACTGACTCAATATTTTTTATAAGAGTCAATTAAATCTTTTGGCTGATTATTCATGAGAAGCACATCAGCAGAGGCTTGTAAGCTACAGTGTTAGTAGTAATTACCCACACAGCAAACCCTAGAACCCAAGTTAGTTTTGGGGATCCAATCTATGAGCTAGTGTACAAGTTGAGATAAGGACCAAGGAGTCTATTACACTTGATTTTTTATTACAGAGGAATGTTTTTTGGGTTGATGCAGTATCACTGGGAAGTAACAGTGATCTTTTTAAATCAATAAAATATTTAAAAAGAAAAACGGCACAAATAATGTGGGTCAAAGCACTCAGCTCAAAATCATAAAGGCAGTCTGTCACAGATGTTAGAAGTCTCCTTGGCCTGGGCTAATTGCTCTGGGCCATTAATTTTGCCATTCATAGGTTTTCTATAGCATCTTTGAGTCTGATAATACTTCCTGCTAGTACCACCACTTGAGTAGAAACAAATTCCAAAAATTACAAGTTGTGTTTCCCCTTTGTTTGTCTTCCACCTAGTGCTATTCTTACTTCTTAGACAACTTATGTTCTTTGGAATTTGGGGATTGTATTCGTATCCATGCTGTCCATGACTTTGTGGGTTTGGATCATGCCTTGCCTTTCCAAGTTGAAGTCTTGATCTGTCCTTCCACAGCATTCTTCCCTTTTATCCTTCTAATTGCTTTCTCTGGATCTTCCCTTTTTCTATTATGCCTTTTTTATTTGTGCAAACAGCATAAAGGCAGGAGAAAATGTTCACTTCAGTCTCCCTACACTTCTTGATTATGCCAAATAATTTATCGTCTTTTGGAGAACACAGCAGCACATTGGGTTAGCTGAATGTCTACTAATGAGGACATGTGGTGAAGAGAAAAGAGTTCTGAATTTAAAGTCACAGAATCTGAGTTTGAATCTTGACTGTCATCACTTGAGTGACCATGGACAAGTCACTTAACCTCTCTAGGCCTCAGTTTCCTGTCATGGACAGCATGGATACAAATACAATCCCCAAATTCCAAAGAACATAAGTTGTCTAAGAAGTAAGAATAGCACTAGGTGGAAGACAAACAAAGGGGAAGACAAACAAGAGGGCTGAACTAGGTGACTTCTTGGATCCCTTTCAGCTCTAGATCCATGATCCTCATTCAAAAACTGCCTGTTCATATCCTTTGACCATTTATCAGATGGGGAATGACTCATATTCTTATAAATTTGACAGTTATTTATACATGAATGACTAAGCTTTTCTGAGTATTATAAATATTCGAATCAATTACAGAGGACCTAAGAAGGAAAATGCTATCTGCCTCCAGAGAAGGAACTGATAAACAGACAAATATGCATAATATGGTTTTACATAAATGTGTGTGTGTGGATGCATGTGTGTGCACGCATGTGTGTGTGTGTGTGTGTGAAATGGTGCCCTTCTGTAGTGCAGGGTAAGAAAGAAAGGAGATAGTTTGGAACTTAAATAACAAAAAATAAATTACATTTTAAAAAAAAATTAAAATAAAGATTAACTTCAGCTTTAAAAAAAGATCTATGGTCTTATGACCTATATCACTCCCTAGTACCTTTCTTGATTCAGATGGATAGCTCAGAATGCTTCACTTTAGACATGTCATTTGAATTTAAATGGAGGTGATAATAACCTGCATACATGAAGACTGGGGGCCAAACCAATTTCCTGTGTTCTCTAAATTCTGTGATCCTAGGATATTTTTATTTCTAAATGCATTTTGTGTTTGCCCAAGTGAAAACTTGTCATTGCTCTGTCTACAAATTGCACTGATTTGTAAGCTCTTCCTGTCGTCTGTTTCCATTAGTTTTGTTTTCACTACCCAGAACAGTTAGTGTCAGCCACAAACTTGGAGATTTTTCTGTATACATTGTCCTCCACATCACTTATAAAGATATCAAATAAGACCAGACCTAGGACAGATCCCCAGGGGTCCCCTGCTCTTCAGACTTTTTTTCTATCCAGAGAAGCAAAATCCTGTCTGTCCTATCTATAATAGAAACAATCCCTATCTCCACCCTGCCCCTGATAGAGGGCACATAATCCCATGTTCGTTTTGTGAATGGCCTTTAGGGATCTCCTGACAGAGAAGTGATGAACTCAAAATGCAGAATGAGGCACATTTTTGGATACACCCATTGCATTTTGCTTGAGTATGCATATTTGTTGTAGGGATTTTTTCCTCTTCTATGCAATAGGGGCAAGGAGGTAAGTAGGAGGGAAAAAAAGGGAATGTTTGATAATTGAAAAATATGTTTAAAATAGCTTTGCTTGGCAAAATTTATCAGTCTTTTTGAAAACAGAAATAGATTTCACCTCCCTCTTCTTGTATCTTCTTTCTTATTTACACTCTCCAAGAATCATATTTAATTAGTCCTCCTTCCTTGTATCCAAATTTTCCCCTTTTTTTCAAAGCCCAATAAAAATCAGATGTTCTCCATGAATCCAGATCTGACCATAGACTTTAGAGTTGTGAAGGACCTTAGAGGTCTGCTAACTTTATACATACAGTTTACTGATAAAGATATTTTTTATTAATTAATTAATTTTTAGTTTTCAACATTCACTTCCACAAGATTTTGAGTTCCAAATTTTCTCCCTGTTTCTCCTCTCCCCCCATAGATAAGAAAATTAAGACCCATGACTTGTCCAAGTTCACAGAGCTGAGATTTACATCAAGTGGTCTGATTCTATTTTAAAAAGTCTTTCTTTAACACTCCGAGGTCTTGCCACAGTGACCTCTCCCTTTCTCTGGACTCCTGTAACACTTACCAGTTATATTACTCTTTTTGGCACTTACTGTTGCATCTTATCTCCCTGAAGAGATTATAAACTCTTTGAAGTCAGGTGCAATCGTTTTCTAGTTTTTCTAGGACAGGGAGGAACACGTAGGAGGCAATGCATATTTATCAAATTTTTAAACTTTCCTTGACTTGTATGAAAGGATTTGGAGGGAACAGAATCAGAACAGCTTTGACCAAAGCAGTGACCAACCATGAACTCCAGAGGACTGATGATGATCCCTAGTTTCTGACAAGGAGGTCATAGAGAATGAGACAGTCAATATGGAAATGTATTTTGCTTCCCTATGTGTATTTGCTGCAAGGACTTTGTTTTCTTTTTTCTTCTTCCTTCTCAATGGGGAGGAGGGAAAAGGAAGGGATTGAGAAAAAAGCATATGTTTCTGAAGTGAAAAAAAATTTAGTTCAAAAGAAAAAAAGTAGTGATTGAGTTCTAAAATTATCAAAAGCTGAGTACAGACTTTCTTGAAGACGACCTAACCCAATTTTATTTTGCAGATGATAAAGCTGATAGTAGAGGGATAGGGGCACAGTAGATTGGGTGCCAGACCTGAGTCAGAAAGACTCATCTTCCTGAGTTCAAATCTGGTCTCATATACCCTAGGCAAGTCATTTAACCATTTTTCTCAGTTTCCTCATCTATAAAATGAGCTAGAGAAGGAAATGGAAAACCTCTCCAGTATCTTTGCTAAGAAAACCCTAAATGGGTCGTAGGGAGTCAGACATGACTGAACAACAATGGAGAGGGTAAGGGACTCAATAACATAGCTAGATGTTTATAGAGGTAGCTGTCCCCTTCTTCTTAACCTAGTGATACTTGTATTATACCATGTGCATTGTATATGTTATTAAATTAGTCTGCTTTAGTGATTCTTATTTAAAAAAAGCTTCCCTAAAAGCAGTTAGGAATTGTACCCTCCTTCCCCTAACTGGCTAAAATGTAGATACCCTTTGATTCAAAGTCCCCTTACCAGGCATATGCCTCAAGGAAGTTAAAAGCAAAAAAAAAAAAATGCATTTCATGTATACCCAAATATTTATTTTTTATTTATTTATTTATTTATTTTTAAATGTTCGGCAATCACTTCCTTAAAATTAAGATTTTATCCCCCCCTCCACCTTTCCCCTACTACCTCCCTCCCTCCCCACAACAGCATACAATTCTGTATAGGTTCTACATATACTTTCCTATTGAGTACATTTTCACAATAGTCATGCCATGTAGTCAAAATAAAATAAATGGAAGAAATCATATAACAAATCAAAACATAATACACTAAAACCCACACACATACAAATATGATCTGCTACATTCTGCGAATGACTTCGGTATTTCTTTCTCTGAGTGTGGAAGACATTTTGCCTTACAATACCACCATTGGGATTTTTTATACCCAAATATTTTGAGCAACAATTTTTCTAGTAGCAAAGATCTGCAGACAAAATAGATGCTCATCTTAGCAAATGGCTACACTAATTGTGGTACATGAATGGAATGGCATCTTACTATTCTGTAAGAAATAGTGAATATGAAAAATTCAGAGAACTCATGAAAAGACTTAGGTGAACTGATACAGAGTAAACAGAACAAGTAAAATAATGTACAAAATGCTGTAATAATGTAAATGGAAAGAATATTAAAACTTTTTTCAAATAAACAACATGAATGTTGTGTTAACAGAATGACCAAGTTTGGCCCCTGGAGGAGAGATGAAAAATTTCAGCTCCCTCACAGAGATGAGTGATTATGAGTATGGAACACTTCATATACCGTTCAACTTAGTTATTGTGTTGGTTAAACCATTTCACCCAACTGTTTCCCCTTCCTCTCTGTTTTATTTCTTGTTGTAACGATGGTTCACAGGATAAAGGAGGTGGAAGGAAATATTCAGAAATGAAGGTGATATGAAAACAAATATAATTATAATAAATAAATATAATAAATATAATATATGATAAATATTAAAAGATGTGATATCAATAACAACTGAAAATTTAAAAACCTGGAAAATGCATCCATGACTCAATCAATCCTTGATAGCAATCTTCAACCCTACCCTCCACTCCTCATCCCAAAACTGTCTGCAGCAGTGAAAGACCCTCAAAAAATATCCAGCCTTATTCAGGAAACAAAAGTGAGCCAAATCTGTCTTTCTCTGGCCCCTGATTCTTTCTCATCCTCCCATGTTCCCACTCCCATCCCCCACAAAGGGCCTCAGTTCCCTTCTCCTTTTCCTTTCTTGGTACCTATTGTTGCATGTTCTCTGCCTCTCTACCTCATCCTGAATCAAAATTAACTACTCTGCACATTAGTCATCCTTTCTTTAAGGTGATAACTGGTATCTAAAAGCCATTAATGAACAAAAATTATTCTGTTTTTTTTCCTAATAATACCTTGATTCACTTAAAATATATTTTTTCCCTTAAAAGTCCTCCAACTATAGGAATTTCAAGCATCTTGGCTGACTGGCAGAGGAGCTTTTTTTTGGTCATTTAGAGTCTTTTTTTTCAATGCTTCTTCCCCTTCCCCCAGTTCCACTGAACCTTCCCACCTTGTTTAACAATAATAATAAATAATAACCATATCTTACTTTTGCTTAGCACCTTAAGGTCTATAAAGCATCCTTGCTTAACAATAACAGTTGGTTTTTACATTTGCTAAAGTTTGCAAAAGGCTTCTCACACATTAACTCATCTGATCTTCACAACAACCCAGGGAGATCGGTGCCATTATTTGCCCTGTTATAAAGCTGAGGAAACTGAAGGTGAGCAATGGTAAATGACTTGCCCAAGGTCACACAACTAGTGTTTGAGAAAAGATTTGCTCTTGTGTGTTTTCTCTTTCTAAGACCAACATTCTAGACACCACAGTACATCACATACCCAACTCTTTGCGGAGGGATTGAGGCTCTAAAATTCCCACCTCACTGCCTGGCTTCTCTCAGCTGCCCTCTCAGACCTTTCCATTGAGTTTTTCCTTTTGTCTAACCTGCAGAGGCTGAACTTAGGTGTCAGCCACCTCTACCTCCCACATCTGGCTGGTAGAAGGCCTGGCTTTGATGTCACCTCAGCTGCTCTCAGGGAGCCCCAGAGCACTGTCCTTTCTGTTGAATCACCTCTGTCTCCTCGCCTCCCCCTTCTCTCCTCATATTTCCCGCAGCACCTACACAAAACCCAACAGCCTCCTGCATTGGTATGATTCATCCTCAACCCACAACTGACAATTTCTCCCCAGACAGCCAGTGAGTACCCTGGCTGACAAGCAGAGTGGAGCTGAGAGGAGGGCAGAGGAGGTGGTGGCACCTGGGGAAAGGGGATTTGATTTTCCCTGGTTTTCTCAGGACAAGAGCACTACATAAGTGCCTTTTGTTTGCTCCTTTATTGTATTTACTCAGGAACTATACAGACAAGTCTATGGGTCTTTGGGGGATTTTTGTGTATGTAGGCATGTGTCTGTCCTTGGCTTCCAAAGAACCATCTGGAGTGGGAAAAGCATTTAGATATTATCTGGTCTGACCCCCTTACTTTGTGGATGAAGAAACTATTTGGAACTGGGTATGATGAAGACCTGAAAATAAATCTGGAGTAGAAGAATATAGTTTTCAACATTCTAAGACTTTGAACTTCTAATCAATGCACTGGCTTATTAAGATTTCAGTGGATTGATGATGAAGATGTAATCCTATCTCAGAAAAGAGGTGGTGGACTATTGGTGCAGAATGAAACAGACTTTTTCAGACATAGATATAGTGTTGATTTGTTTTGCTTTTCTTATGTGTTACAAAGGGGAGTTTTAGGAGGGATAAGAAAAAACATGCTGAAGTGACAATAATTTTGAAAAGAGCATTAATAAATCTTTTTAAAGGTGTTTTTTAAAATTGAGAATAGGGGGCAGAGCCAAGATGATGGACTAGAAAGATGCATATACACTAGTGCTTCCCCCATAGCCCACAAAATACCTGTAAAAAATGGTTCTCAACAAATTCTAGAGCAACAGAAGCCACAGAACAACAGGATAAAAGATGTTTTCTGGAAGCCAAAGGTAATCTGGAAGGATGACAGGAAAGGTCTACCTCATGGGATGCTGAGCAGAGCAGAGCCCAGCCCTGGCTATGTGGCACTGGGAAGAACAGGACCTGAATAGACATCCGGGGCAGAATTTTCAGCAGGGAGGGTCCCAGATCCCTCAAACCACAAGTGACAAAGAAAGCTCCAAAGGTCAGTGTGGGAGGGTTTTCCAGCTCATCAAGAGGGGAACAGGGACCCCCAAGCACTGGCCCCAGGTGGTAACAGAGATGGTGGGAGAAGCAGCAGCAGCAGGCAGCCACAGGGACTGCAGAAGCAGCCTGGTCCATTGTCTAGGTAGTTCAGCTTAAAGCCTTTGGCAGAACTGAGCAGCTGATCTGAACCTTAGCCCTCAGTAGTGGCCCCGCCCCCACCCAAAGCCTCTGGGGAAATAGAGCAGCTGATCTGAATCTCAGCCTTGAACATGGTACTGGGGAGAGGAGGAGCACTAGGACCCTTTTCTTGACAAAGGATTCAGAAGTCAAGTAACTGGCTGGGAAAATGCCAAAAAAGGGAAAAAAATAAGACCATAGAAGGTTACTTTCTTGGTGAACAAGTATCTCCTTCCATCCTTTTGGATGAAGAAGAACAAGGCATACTGCCAGAGGAAGTCAAGGCCTCTGCCTCCAGTACTTCCAAAACAAATATGAAATGGGCTCAGGCCATAGAAGAGCTTGAAAAGCATGTCAGCAGCCTGCTAAAGGAGAACCAAAAAAATGCTTTAAAAAAGGTTAACTCAATTGAAAAAAGAGGTCCAAAAAGTCAATGAGGAGAAGGAGGTTTTAAAAAGCAGAATTAGCCAAGTGGAAAAGGAAGTTCAAAAGCTCACTGAAGAAAATAGTTCTTTAAAAGAGAGAATTGAGTTCAGGAAAGCTAATGACTGTAAGATAAACCAAGAAGTTAGAAAACAAAACCAAAAGTTTGAAAACATAGAAGATAATGTGAAACATCTCACTGGAAAAACAAATACCCTGTAAAATATATCCAGGAGAGACAATTTAAAAATTATGGGACTACCTGAAAGCCATGATCAAAAAAAGAGTCTAGACATTATCTTCCATGAAATTATCAAGGAAAACTGTCCTGATATTCTAAAATCAAAAGGTAAAATAAATATTGAAAGAATCTACTCATCACCTTCTGAAAGAGACTCGAAAAGAGAAACTCCTAGGAATACTGTGGACAAATTTCAGAGTTCCCAGGTCAAGGAGCAAATATTTCAAGCACTTAGAAAGAAACAATTTGAGTACTATGGAAATACAATCAAGATAACACAGAATCTGGCAGCTTCTATATTAAGGGATCGAAGGGCTTGGAATAGGATATTCCAGAAGTCAAAGGAATTGGGATTAAAACCAAGAATCACTTACCCAGCAAAACTGAGTATAATACTTCAAGGGAATAAATGGCCATTCAATGATATACAGGACTTGCAAGCATTCATGATGAAAAGACCAGAACTGAATAGAAAACTGAATAGAAAATTTGACTTTCAAACACAGGAATCAAGAGAAGCATGAAAAGATAAACAGGAAAGAGAAATAATAAAAGACTTTCTAAAGCTGAGCTGTTTTCATTCCTACATGGAAAGATAATATTTGTAACTCTTGAGACTTTTCTCAATATTTGGGTAGGAGGAGAATTATACCCATACACACCCATATAGACAGAGAGTACAGGTTGAGTTGAATCAGAAGAGATGATATCCATAAAAAAAAAAAATTAAGGGGTGAGTGAGGAAAATACTGGGAGGAGAAAGGGAGAAATGGAATAGGGCAGACTATAACTCATAAAAGAGATAAAAAAATATTGTTCAATGGAGGAGAAAAGGGAGAAGGTAAGAGGGTAAAAGTGAAGCTTACTTTCTTCACATATGGCTTAAGGAGAGAATAACATGCTCACTAAGTTTGGTATGAAAGTCTATCTTACACTACAGGAAAGTAAGGGAGGAGAGGACAAGAGGGGTGAGGGGGATGATAGAAGGGAGGGCAAATGGGAGAAGGGAGTAACTAGAAGTAAACACTTTTGGGAAGGGACATGGTCAAATGAGAGAATAAAAAAAGGGGAGGACAGGATAGGATAGAGGGAAATATAGTTAGTATTACACAACATGATTATTATGGAAATCTTTTGCAAAATGACACATATATAGCCTGTATTGAATTGCCTGCCTTCTCAGTGGGGATGGGGAGGGAGGGAGAGAAGTTGGAATTCAAAGTATTAGAAAGGAATGTTGAGAATTATTATTGCATATAACTTGGAAATAAGAAACACAGGTAATGGGGTAAAGAAATTTATCTTGACCTACAAGAAAAGAGAGAAGATGGGAATAAGGGAAGGGTGGGGTGTGATAGAAGGGAGGATACATTGAGGGAAGAAATAATGAGAATGCAAGGTATTATGGGGTAGGGGAAGAGGAGAGATGGGGAGAAAAATTGGAACTCAAAATTTTGTGGAAATGAATGTCAGAATCTAAAAATAAATAAATAAACACAATAAAAATTTTTTTAAAATTGAGAATAAATAATAATAATGTTTAGCCTTACGTAGTGTTTAAAGTTAACAATGTACTTTACAAATGTCTCATTTTATTCTTATTATTTATTGTTGTTTATTTATTTTATTCAATTTTATTCAATCACCTTATGAAGTGGCTGCTGCTAATATCCTCCATTTTATAGATGAGGAAACTGAGGCAGACAGAGTAGAAGTGACTTGCCTGGAGTCACATAGACAGTTCAATGTATGAGGCTGGCTTTGAGAATAGGTCTTCCTAGGCCCAGACCCAATGCTCTGGCCATTGCATGACCTAACTACAGAATAAAAAAGTTGTACTACAAGAGAAGAAACAAAAAGAGTTATGGATAAATACCAGTGTAAGGAAAACTTTTGGCAGTTTTCATGTTTGGGTTTGCACTTTAGCCTGACAAAGGTTATATCCTCCTAGGAATATACCTGTAATTTGGGTGATTGTCACTAGGTAAACAATTATATCTGTATAGTTTTTTTTAAATGACTAGCTTGGGGATAGAGATACTGCTACTTCTTGTATTTTAGAGTGGAAAATGTAGTCAATTTGGAGTAAAAAAGACCTAGATTTGAATCTAGGCTCTGCCACTTACTGCTCCTTCCTGGCCTGTCTATAAAATGAGGCAGGTGCTGGACTTGATCACCTCCAAGATCTCTTCCATCTCTATTTCTTTTTTTTTTTTATAAATTTATTTAACTTTTTACATTCATTTTCACAAGATATTGGATTCCAAAATTTTCTCCCCATTTGTCCCCTCCCCCCTCCCCAATACACTGGACATTCTAATTACCTATATCACCAATCTGCCCTCTCTTCTATCATCCCTCCCTTCCCTTACCACATCTTCTCTTTTGTCCTATAGGGCCAGATAACTTTCTATTCCCCATTACCTGTATTTCTTATTTCCTAGCAGCAAGAACAATACTCAACAGTTGGTTCTAAAACTTTAAGTTCCAGCTTCTCCCCATCCCTCCCTC
>CM053771.1:279998632-280154845 GCA_028658325.1 Potorous gilbertii | reverse complement strand
ACTGTTCCAGAATTTGTCAGGAGTTCTTTTTACAGGAAATCTATGGGCTGTGGGTTCGGACCTAGCATAGGTGAGACTTTCTACTCCGCCATCTTGGCTCCGCCCCCCCCCCCCAGAACCAATTTTTAAGTGGTAGTCAGTGTCAGATTGCATGAGATGCCTTTGGGACATTCAAGTAGAAATGTCCATGGAGGAATGATAGTTTGCTACTCACCATACAGACCTGGCAACCCTCTGAGAAGAGCAGACACTTGGACCTGCTGACATTACCAGGAATTCCAAGATGAGGTGGTGAGGAAGAAGGCTATTAATAGGCAAATGAATACTAGATAAATCATTTATGTGGATGTTGTACAGGGTGATCTGGCAAGAGAGAATAATTATCCAAAGAATGAAGAGCTAGGTTATTGGGGGAGGGAGAGAAAAAAGAATTTATAGAACACACCTACTATGTGTCAGGCACTTTTTTTTTTTTTTACAAATATTATTTCATTTGATCCCTGCAAGGTAGTATACATTTTATTATGATCTGAGCCACTGTCTACCTCTGGGAGGTAAAAAAATAGTTGTAGATGGGATTCTTGTTCAGGTGCGTACATGTCATATTGGAGGATCTCTGAGATCCCTTCCATCCCTAGGAAGTGGTGATTCAGATTTTCGTGGTCAAATAGCTTATCACCTATTGCCTAGCCTACTGACAGCAAGCCTTTCAAATTTAGCTTTACTGAACTTCAGTGAGCAGATATGTCTTTTGACTATGACTATTTAAAGTTATTCCAGTTTAGTAGAACCTTCCTGAACATATGTTCTGCAGGCATAGTCAACCCCTCAATCAATCAATAAACCATTTATTAATGAGGCACTGTGCTAGGCACTGGGGAAGGAAAGGGAAAAAATGAAATAGTACCTGCCTTCAAAGAACCTGCATTTGATCAGGGAAGACAACAGATACAAGTAAAAGTAAAAAAATATACTATATACAAAATAAATACAAGGTAAATACCAAATAGCTGCTGAAAAGTCAGACTTGTCTATATATCATAATGAAATCTCATAACTGACTTTAGCACTGTTATGCTTTAAACATGAAGAGTATTGTTTGCTCCAGTGGAAAGGAATATATAATACAGAATAGATGAATACAAGTTAAAAAAAACCCTTATAATTCAATTAATTTCATCTGGATTGAAGCATGAATGTCATTTCTTCTCTGTTTTATTCTCAATCTGATTGTTTGGAACTCTGTCCTTTACTGTCAGTTTCCACTCTGTTTCTATGCACTGAGTTAAATTTTTCCCCCTAAGTCTCTAGAGTAATAGGGTATTTTTGTTATCTGTGCCCCAGGGCCAGGCCTGGTCTTCAGGTTGAAACTACCCTCCCACAACCTGTTCACATACGTATAATGGTAGCACTTTGGCAGTTTGTTGTTGTCATTAAGTTGTTTCAGCTGTGTTTGATTCTTCATGATCCCATTCGGGGTTTTCTTGGCAAAGATACTGGAGTGGTTTGCCATTTTTTCATTTTACAGATGAGGATACTGAGGCAACCAGAATTAAGTGACTTGCCTAGTCACTTCCTACACAAGTAGGTAGTGTCTGAGGTCAGATTTGAACTCACGAAGATGAGTCTTCCTGACTCCATCCAGCACTCTATCCACTGTGTCACTAACTGCCAGTCATAGAATGTCAAAGCTAGAAGGAAACTTAGAAATTCTCTAGTCTGTCTCTATCATTTTGGAGATGAGGAAACTGAGACCCAGAGAAATGAAAATTATTTATCCAAATTCATACATTCAGTGGGTGACAGGGAATTAGAGACCATACCATAAGATCAAAGGAAATATACATATTGCCCTAGAGAAGAAGAGAAGTAGGAGTGGTAATAAGATAGGAATGGATACTGGACTTGTGATTTCATTGGTTTAGAATTCCAGGATGGGAAAAATCCCTTTATCAAACCAGGTGCATACACGTGTTGTGAAACTTCCCATCTTGGACAGTTGCCTCTAGCACAGATAGGTTGAGAAAATTGCCCAGGATCACACAGCCAGTTAATGGCAGAGGCGGTAGTTAAATCTTTTCTTGGCTTAGCAGATAACTGTCTATCCACTACATCTTACTGCCTCTCCAGGAAAAGAGGTTGTTAGGTGGTGCTCTGGTAGACAGAGCTCTGGACTTCCAGTGAAGAAGTCCTGAGTTGAAATCTCACCTCAGACACATTAATTATATAACCCTGAGCAATTCACTCAACTACTTTTCTCAGTTTCCTCATCTGTAAAATGAGAATAGTAACAGCACTCACCCTTCAGGGTTGGTGTGAGGATAAAATAAGATAATATTTGCACAGTGCTATAAATGCTATCCATTAAGACAGATGATAACTATATTAAAATTTTTGGGAGACTCTTACAGAAAAGTGGAATTAGATTTATTCTGTGTGACTCTGAGGCCCAGAACTAGGAATATTGCTTGGGAGTGTTAAGAAGGCAGATTTTAGTTCATTGTACAAAAGAACATGCTAACAATTAGAGCTGCCACCCTCAATGGAATAGTCTGGCTCATCATGTAATATGGGACAAGTCCCTGGAGAGGTTCAGCAGGAGAACACACTGCCATTTTTCATGGTCATAGCAGAGGAGATTCCTAAATCAGTAAGGGGATTAGATCAGATGACCTCTGAGATCTCTTCCAACTCTATGCTCTGATAAGATAGACAATGTCAGAGCTCCATGAATACTCATGGAGATACTCATGAAATGTAAAGAGAACTAGAGGAAGGCTTCCAGTATGCTCAATTGCTCTTCTGGGGAAGATATATGGAAGAACATAGATGAGAATCATACATGATGCAGAAGTATGGATGGGTCCTGATCTGTAAGGATGGAACTAACCCCTCCCTTGATGAAATTGAATTGAAAGACTGAAATATCATGAAGCTAAAGAGTAGGAGAAGAGAGTGAGGATGGTGAAAGGAAGAAAGCAAAGAAGGAAGGAAGGAAGGGAAAGAAGGAGCAAAGGAAGGAAGGAGGAAAGCTTGGAGGAAAGGTGGGAGGAAAAGTGGGAGGGTTGTAGGAAAGAAAGAAGGAAAGAGAGAAGGAAGAGAAGAAATAAACATTTATTAAGTGTCTGAGCTTAGGCTCTTTACAAATATTATCTCATCTCCCCCAAGCCCAGCCAAATACCTGTAAAAAAAATGACTGTAAACTCTGGAGCTGCAGAACCCACAGAATGACAGAGTGAAGCAAATCTTCAGTCCAAAACAGCTTGGAAGGTCACAGACAAGTGTCTATCACACTACACAGGGAGCAAGGCTCAGTCCCACGTATGCTGGGCCAACACAAACAGGACCTGAGCAGGCCTTGGAGAGACTGAAACTCTCATGCCTGTGACAATTTCCAGACTTCATGACCCCAAAACACCAAAGACAAATTGAAAGTCAGTAGAAAATGCCTGTGAGATCAGTGTGGGAGAGTGGAGTGGTCCAGGACCCAGCCCCAGGACAGCAGAGTGGGGGAGAGAGTGAAAGAAAGTGCAGTAGTCACAGCAGCAGCAAGGACAGCTGCAGGCACTGTTTCTGGAGCTCTTGGCCCACAGATTGTGGGAGAATAGAGTGGCTGACAATACACCCCGCCCATCCCCCTAGAAGCAGAGATCTTAACAAAGAACCCAAAAATCAAGTAAATGGCTGGGAAAATGAGCAAAAACTGGAAAAATAAGCAGACTATAGAATCTTACTTTGGTGACAAGGAAGACCAAAACATGCAAACAGAAGACAAAAAAGTCACAACTCCTCCATCCAAAGCCTCCAAGAAAAATATGAATTGGTCTCAGGCCATGGAAGAGCTCAAAAAGGATTTTGAAAATCAAATAAGAGAAATATAGCAGTAATTGGGAAAAGAAATGAGAGTGGTGCAAGAAAATTATGAAAAATGAGTCAATTGCTTGCTAAAAGAGACCCAAAAAATGCTGAAGAAAATAACACTGCAAAAAATAGACTAACCCAAATGACAAAAGAGATCCAAAAAGCCAATGAAGAGAAGGATGCCCTAAAAAGCAGAATTGGCCAGATGGAAAAGGAGGTCCAAAAGTTCACTGAAGAAAATAATTCCTTAAAGATTATAATAGAGCAGATGGAAGTTAATGACTTTACAAAAAATCAAGAAATTATAAAACAAAATCAAAGGAATGAAAAAATAAGACAATGTGAAATATCTCATTGGAAAAACAACTGACCCGGAAAATTGCTCTAGGAGAGACAATTTAGAAATTATGGAACTACTTGAAAGCCATGATCAAAAAAAAAGCCTAGATGTCATCTTTCAAGAAATTATCAAGAAAAACTGTCCCGATGTTCTAGAACCAGAGGATAAAATAAATATTGAAAGAATCTGCCAATTACCTCCTGAAAGAGATCCAAAAAGGAAAACTCCTAGAAAGATTGTAGCCAAATTCCAGAGGTCCCAGGTCAAGGAGACAATATTGCAAGCAGCCAGAAACAATTTGAGTATTGTAGATATATAATCAGGACAACATAAGATCTAGCAACTTCTACCTTAAGGGATTGAAGGGCTTGGAATATAATATTCCAGAAGTCAAAGGAACTAGGATTCAAACCAAGAATCACCTACCCAGCAAAACTTAGTGTATCACTTCAGGGGAAAAATTGTCATTCAATGAAATAGAGGACTTTCAAGCATTCTTGATGAAAAGACCAGAATTGAATAGAAAATTTAATTTTCAAATATAAGAATCAAAAGAAACTTGAAAAAGCAAACAGGAAAGAGAAATCATAAGGGACTTCTTAAAGTTGAATATATTATATACATGGAAAGATAATATTTATAATTCTTGAGACTTTTCTCAGTACTAGGGTAGTTGGAGGGATTATAGACATAGACAGAGGACACAGGCTAAGTTGAATAGGAAGGGATTATATCTAAAAAATAAAATTAAGGGGTGAGAGAGGAATATATTGAAAGGAGAAAAGGAAAAATAGAATGGGGCAAATTATCTCTTACATAAAAGAGACAAGAGAAAGCTTTTTCAATGGGAGGGAAGAGGGAAAAAGTGAATCTTACTCTCATCACATTTGGCTTACAGAGGGAATAACATGCACACTCAATTTGCTATGAAACTATCTCACTCAGTAGGGGAGAAAGGGATAAGTGGAGTGTGGGGGAGATGATAGAAGGGAGGCCAAATGGGAGGAGAGCATAATCAGAAGTTAATATTTTTGAGAAGGGATAATAGAATAAAAAGAGAGAATAGAATAAATAGGGGGCAGGATGGATGGAGGGAAATATAGTTAGTCTTCCACAATATGACTTTTATGGAAGTCTTTTGCATAGCTACATATGTACAACATATATTGAACTGCTTGCCTTCTCAGTGGGGATGGAGGAAGGGAGAGATGTTGGAACTCAAAGTTTTAAAAACTGAATGTTAAAAATTGTTTTTACATGCAACTGGGAAATAAGATGTACAGGCAATGGGTTATAGAAATCTATCTTGTCCTCCAAGAAAATAGAGGGGATGGGGATAAGAGAAAGGAGGGGTGTGATGGAAGGGAGGGCAGATTGAGGGAAGGGGTAATCAGAATGCACGCTGTGTTGGGGTGGGTGGAGGGGAGAGATGGGGAGAACATTTGGAACTCAAAATCTTGTGGAAATGAATGTTGAAAACTAAAAATAAATAAATTAGAATTAAAAAAAAGAAAAAATAGCATCTCATCTGTTCTTCATAACAACCCTGGAAGAGAAGGCTTAGGAGGGACAACATTTGAAGGGCCATTATATAGAAGAGGGATTAGACTTGTTCTGTTTGGTACCAGCAGACAAAATTTGGAGTCTTGGGTAGAAGTTGCAGACATTCAGTTTAGCTTGTCCAAAAGTACCTTGAGAGATAGTGTGCTCCCACTCATGGAGAACTTCGAGCCAGTGCTAAATGACCATTTATTAGGTAGGTTGAAGAAGGAATTCTTTGTCAGGCATGGTTGTCTCAGACATCCTCTAAGGATCTGAGATTCTGTTTCCTTCACCCTGCTCTCATTTCTGAGTAATTGTCTATATACTTAGTGATGCATGTTGTCATCTCTAATAGAATATAAATAAGCTCCTTGAAGGCCAGAAATTTTAGTTTTGCATTTGTGTCCCCCATTGACTGAATGCTTGCTGATTGATTACTTCTCAGACAAAATCACCAATAATTTCAGACCGTGGTTTTCAAAATGTCATTGGAGGAATCCTGGGGGCTCCTTGAGATCCTTTCAAGGGTTTCCTAAGTTCAAAGCTAGTGTCATAATAATAAGATATCCTTTGCCTATTAAAGTACTTTTCCATTTTCTAAGTACATATCTCTGAGGCCAGATTTACTTCATATACTTCAAGCAAAGCAACATATTGCAACAGATTGAATGCAGAAGCAGATAAGAAAATCCAGCTGTTTTCTATTAAGCCAGATAGTAAAAAGAGTTGCAAAAATGTGTTTTGAAAATGCCACTCTTCTCACTAATCTTTTGTTTTGTAAAAATAGACATTTTTCATAAAAATGATATTTATGTCAGCATGTAATTTGTCTTGCTATTTTTAATGAATTAGCAAAAAATTTTAAATGTGTCAGTTTTAACTTCTAATATGATATTAATATTTATCAATGTATTATACTATTATAATATAGATATATAAATATGGTATAGATATGATATAGGTATATCAATAAAATATAGATTAAAATATTGATATATATTGTCCACACATACAAAAGTTCTTTGGAGTCCTCAATAAGACCAAAAAGTTTGAGAACCATTACCATAAACCAATAGAGTACCTACCATTCAACAGTACTTTAATTCCTCTGAATCCCTTGAATTTTTAATTTAGAGCTGAAAGAGACTTTAGAAACTATTGAATCCAATTCTTTTGTTTTACAGATGAGGAAACTAAGTCACGGAGAGATTAGATGATTCACCTAAGATCATACAGCTAGTAAGTATCTGAGGTGGAATGTGAATCCAGATCTTTCTGACTCCAGGTCAGTCCAGTGCCCTACTCACTGTACCATACCTCTTCTCACCTGTCAGATTTAGGCTTAATAACTTTACAATGATTTGGCGAGAAATTATTTTCCTCAAGTCTCTCTATAATGTGGTATAAAACTACATGTGCAGCCTTATCTCATCATATTATTTACCTTCCCCTCTGAATTCCAGGCAAATAGGACTTTGCTCTGTTGGCCACCATGCCTGGATTTCCTCAAGTCTCTCTATAATGTGGTATAAAACTACATGTGCAGCCTTATCTCATCATATTATTTACCTTCCCCTCTGAATTCCAGGCAAATAGGACTTTGCTCTGTTGGCCACATGCCTCTGTCCCAATCCCATTATCATTGACTTTTAAAATCCTTCCATTTCTTAAACGCTCTACTCAGATACACCCCCAAAAACCATCTCTGTGACCCCTCTCCCTTCCAAGTGAAAGCATTTTCTCCCTTTTCTGACTTTTCATAGGACGTTAGCTGGACTTAATATTTACTCCCTCTTCCTTTGATCATCCTGTTGATATACTTGTCTTGCTAACACCCCTTCCCCCACACTGGACTGTAATTTATTTAAGAATAAGAATTATTTTTTTAATCTTAATTTCACCCAGTACAGAACCCTGAGCAGAGTAAGTGCTGAATACACATTTGCCAAACTGAAGATCTATCTTTTGATGTCCAGATCATGGCAAATTTTTACCTGTGGCTTTTTTATTTTCAGGCTGATTTCCTCCACATGTAAACCTGATGTTTTCTGTGGTGATGGAGGGATTGTTTTCACTGTGACTTCAGTTTGACTTCCCTTGTGCTTGGATGAAGAAAAGTTTGTGTTGCTTTAGAGTAGTCATACTGATCTGGTAACAAAAGTCCTGGGCCAGAAGTCATAGGATTCAGAGCAGAGAGAGGACTTAGAGTTCATCTCGTCATCTATCTATTCATTCATCGGGCCTTGATTAAGCACTTACTGTTCGAGGGCCAAGACATCAGAAAGGTGACATCATGGCATGCAAGTGAATTGGATTTGAGTGAGGAAGGGCTGTGCAGTCACCAACCTCACTTTTTCCTCCAGAGCCATTGGAATCCAGTGGCAAGATACAGATCAGGAATGACTGTGGCTCCCTTGTGGGAAATACAAAATCAATTAGAAGAATGAAAGGATTGCCTTTCTATAGTGAGGATCCAGTGGAGATTAGATCACATAAACGTTTAGTGGATCTAGTCAGCAGGGTTGTATACTACTCTGTCTCCAGTGCAGTTCAACAGCACTGAGTAGGGGCATGGAATATGATCAAGAATATCTAGGTTGAGTTTGGCAAGGCATCAGTGGCAATAAGACAAGGGGTCAAGGGATTTCTGAATAAAAGTGTAAATTTTTATTTTGTTATTCAGTCATTTCAGTCATGTGTGACTCCATTTGGGGTTTTCTTGGCAAAGAAAGTTTGTCATTTCCTGCTCCAGTTCATTTAACAGATGGTAAACTGAGGCAAACAGAATTAAGTGATTTGCCCAGGGCCACATAGCTTGTAAGTGTCTGAGATTTGAACTCAGATGAGCCCTTCTGACTCCAGGGATAGCACTCTATCCACTGAGTCATCTAGATACCTGTGGTATAAAATAGAACTTGGTTCAATATTAGCTCAAGTTTGGCCACAGAAGAAAATGATGCCAGAGCAGAGGTGATGGCCTCAGAGGGCACTGAAGGACTCAGAAGGGACTGGAAGTTACAGAGGAGTCATGCACAGGAAGATGTGAAAAGATAGGAGGTTGGACAGAACAATTTCTGTCCATTATTATGGAACTGGACTAGATGATTCTAAGGTCACTTTCACTGCTATATCCCTAGATTCCAGGAGGATATAAGTATCTTGAGGACAGGAGCTCTTTCCTGCATTAGGGACTCAAAGATTAACATGAACTCTCATGAACCTAACATAAAAGAAGGACAAACAACAACATTTTCCACAACCGCTGTTACAATTCTTTTCTCATTAAATCACCCACACCACTCCTTCTCAGCAGAGGACTTCATCATATGTCATATGCTTTACTGGAAAAATAGAAACCCTACTCACTGAGCTTCCTCTTCTCCCTTACTCTACATTTCAAAAATCCATTGCCATCATCGCACTCTTTTCTCTTTCACTACAGTCTCGGATGGTGTAGTTCTTCTCCATAAAGTAGTGAATCAACTTCATATAAATATATATACAAATATATACATGTATACATATATGTGTACATCTCTATATACACATATACATATGTATATATAATACATATGCATTGTATGCTCTCTATGCACATATAGATACATATATATGTATATACACACACACAAACATTTTCCTCTACTATTCCATTTCTCACTATACTGGATCCTTTCTTACTCCCTACAGATATGTCCAGGTAGAATTCTCCTCATCCTTAATGTACCATCCCTTGACCATGCCAACCCTTTAGGTTATTTTCCTAAATCTCTCTTCTCTTTCACAAATCCTTAGGATAATGTATTATATACTTCTTTCCACTTTCTTTCTTCTCATGCAAGTCATGTCATTATTTCTCTGATGGCATGGTCTTCTTTGGCAACACACACTCTCAGTCACTTCTTATTCCCTTGTCATCTTGTTTCTAATCTCATCACTCAACTGAAATGTTTCTCTCTAAAGTTACTAGTTATCTCTTAATAGCTAAATCCAATGACCCTTCCTCAGCTTTAAGCCTTCTTGATCTCTGCAGCATTTAACATTGCTGATTAACCTCTCCTCATAAATACTCTCTCTTCTCTGGATTTTTGTGGCACTGTTCTCTCTCATGGTTCTCACAACTATGAGTGCTCCTTTTCAGTCTGCTTTGATGGATCCATCACAGACCCACACTCTTAACTGTGGGCATACTCTAAGGTACTCCCTTTCCCTTTCTGCTCCTCCCTTCTCATGTCTCTCCTTTTCTCCCCCATTCTCCTCTCCTCTGTCCCCTTCCCTTCTTCTTCTCCATTTCTTCTCCCCTTCTCTTTTACTTTTCTTCTCCTTTTCTCTCCCCTCTACTCTTCTCCCCCTCCCTTCTGCTCTCTTCTCTTCTTTCTTCTCTAATATCGTCAGTTCCCATGGATTCAATTATAATTTCTATGCAAATGATTCCCAAATCTCTATACACAGGACTGAATTTCAGTCCCACAACACAGGTTACCTGTTGAACATTTCAATTTGGATATTTCAGACTCTACATGTACAAAAGAGCACATTTTCTTTCTCCCCAAACTCAAGTTTCTTTCTGATTTTCTTATTTCTGTCAAAGTTAATACCATTCTTCTACCTGCCCAAGTTCACAACTTTGGTCATTCCTCTCCCCATATTTAGTACATTGCCAAGACCTGTAGATTCAACTTTCACAGCATCTCTTGCAACTATTCCCTTCTCTTTACTTATACAGCCACACTCTAGCTCAGGACCTCAACATCCCTCACTTGAGCTCCTGCAATATTGTCTTAATCGGTCTCCCTGCCTCTAATATCTCCACTCTCCAATCTGTCCTCCTCACAGCTGCCAAGAGATATTCCTAAAGCACAGATCTGATCTACTGAAAAACTCTTGTTACCTCTAATATTCAAGACAAACTCTTTTGTTTGGTGTTTATACCCTTCATAATCCAGCTCTGGTCCAGTTTTCTGGGCTTTCAAACACTTTTCCCCTTCATTCATTCTGAGTTCCAGCCCAACTTGCCTAACTGTAACTCCTTATACAACATCCCATCTCCAACCTCTAGGTTATCCCTCTTGCCTGGAATGCTGCCTTTCTTCACTTCTGGATTCCTTCAAAACTCAGCTCAAATATTACCTCCTACCTGAAATCTTTTGTTATTAGTACCACACCCTGCTCTGCTCCATACCCACTAAATTATGTTTTGTATATATTTTATATCAAGGGAAGGTGGCATAATGTAGTGAATAGAGAACTAGCCTCAGTCAGGAAGTCCACATACTGGTCAACCCTGGGCAAATCACTTAATCTATAAAGGCTCTAGGCCAGGGGTAGGGACCCTGAAGCCCTGAAGTCACAGGTGGCCCTCTAGGTCCTCAAGTACAGCCCTTTGACTGAATCCAAACTTCACAGAGCAAATCCCCTTAATAAAAGGATTTGTTCTGTGGAACTTGGACTTAGTGTAAAGGCTGCACTCTAGGACCTAGAAGGCTACATATGGCCTCAAGGTCCCACATTCCCCATTTCTGCTGTAGGCAATTCTCTAAAACCATAAATTGCAGGGAAAGTACTTATCTTCATTGGCAGTAGTTTCCTCAGGCAGGCATCCCCCGGGGATGGATATAAATATATTTGTAAATAAATATAAAATTTTTATTTTATATACTCTAGTATATTTTGTGTTTACTTATATAGTTGGATCTATTGTTTCCTTCACTAGAATGTAAGCTCATTAGGGTAGGCACTGGTCTTTTTTGTCCTTGTATCCCAGAACTAGCATAGTCATGACACACTTAAATGTGCATATATTTTTATATAAATAGTATTATTGCTATTTTCTGATTGATTCATAGTTTAATCCCTTCAATTACTAGAGGAGAAAAGTGAAGCCCAGCGAAGGGACGTGATCTGCACAACCTCATAAAGGGAGCTGGTAGCCAAGCTGGGGTCCTGACCCAGGATTTTTGCCTCAGAATCAAATGTTTTCCCTATTACACCTGGGAAAACTGAGGTCCTTTTCTCCATCTGTCACTACTTAGCATTGCGACCTTGGAAGAGTCATTCCAGATTGGAGATGTACCTGGTCATCTTTGTGCCGAGGAGAAGTTTTAAGGACACCCTGTACCCCAACACCCTTCCTCATTGGTGTAAGGTTGTTCCTGGTGAAGTTGTACTAATTACTATTCTATTTAATTAACACTGTCATAGTGAATGGAAGATTTCTCCTAATAGAATTCATTGCTCTGCAGGTTAATTGGGAAGGCCTAAAGACAATGGTAATATGGTGATATAGCAGTACTGAAAAGATAGATCATCGAGCTTTTATTTGGAATGACCAGTCCCCTGATCCTGGCTAGGACTTCTTCGGCGACTGCCTGAAGAAGGCTCAAGGTGTTTGTATGTGTAAAGCAGATGCTCTTGCCAGAGATGGAAGGGCCTCTGGAACTCCAGTGTGTTAAAAGAGCACTTGAATAATCACTGTTAATCAATACAATACTGTGGGAATGCAATTACGACTTAATTAGCCTGGACTTACTGGTCTCTCTTCTAGTCTCTCCCTCTCCTTCTGCTCCCACCCTTTCTTTCTGTCTGGAACTCTCTCTGACTGTCTTTCCCTCTGTCTGGGTTCTTCGGGTTTCTTTTGAAGTTAAATGACTCCTTCCCTGAGAATGTTGCCCTTCTTCCACACTCATCCCAAATCCCTGCATAAGCACAGGAAAAATGGAAAAGGAAGAAACAGGAAAACAGAGAAACTGAAGACAGAAAAGATTTGACAGTTAATAGTAAACAAAGAGATTTCCTGGTACTTAGAATCCTAGTTCAAGTCGACTCAATACTCATTTTACTTTTTCTCCTAACCTGGACAAATGGAGATGTCTCCTATTCTCTCTCTCTCTCTCTCTTTTGAAAGACACTTGGTAAAGAAAATTGTATAGCTTAAATTTTTTCTCACATTTTATAATGGGAGAGACAGAATGGTATAAGGAAAACAATGTTAGATTATAAATGACAGACCTGAGTTCCGGTCCCTGTCCTTGCTCTACTAATTGCTAACTGACAGACAAGTCACTTCATGTCTCTTGGACTCAATTTCTGTAAAAGTTATCAAGTAAAAAAGTAATCAAGGTCTCAGAATGACACAGGTTTGAATCCTCCCCCCAAAACATAACCAGCTGTGTGACCTTGCATGTCACTTAACTTTACAGCATCCCAGAGAAGTTCCCCAAGATTTAAGTTAGAAATGATTTGCTAATCTTGCATTGGTATAGGGAATTTTCAAGCCAGGAGATTCCTATGACTGGCAAGATCATATTTCCAGACTAAAAAAGAAAGAAAATAGTTTTAGAGCAGAAAAAGAATACAGAGGTTACAGAAACATAGATTTAGAGCTGAAAGAAAACTTTGAGGTCTAGTTCAGCTCTCTTAATTTACAGCTGAGGAAAATGAGGCATAGAGAGGTGAAATGATTTGCTGAAGTTCACAGGGAAGGGAGTAGTAAGTGGCAGGTACTGAGAGGCAGAGTCAGGATTTGAACCCAAGGTCCTCTGACTCTAAATCCAATCTTCGATCTCCAGAACTCAAGTCCAGTTCCCTCATTTTACAGATAAGGATACTGAGGCTTGGAGAAGGGCAAGCTTCAGAACAGCATTTGAGGCTATGTTCTCTGACTCAAAATCTCACATTTTTTTCTACTACCTAATTATACCTCCTATCAGTGCTCCATCCAAATAGATGATCTCTTTTATAAGGATCTAAGTATTAAGCTATTCACAATCAGACTTTTATTAAATGCAACAAGCTCCAACTTCATTTCCCCCCTTCTTTTGTTTCTGCCTTCCATTTTCCATATCATACCCTTCTGGTAAATCTTCTCTTACCTTGCCAAGGAGGCAGCATCATACAGTGAAAAGGACACTATTATTGAAGTTGGAAGACCAACTGTATGTAAGGATGTAAGCTCCTCAAGGGTAGGGACTACTTCATGTATGTTTTTGTAGTGCTTGGCATATAGTAGGCTTGCAGACTACTTTGCTCTTATACTTACCAGCCATGTGCCTTTGGGCAATTTAACTTCTCTGAACCTCAGTTTCCTTACTTGTAAAATGAGACAATAACACTTGGAGGGGATTTATAAAGTGATGCATAAATGTTAAATTTAAAATATATCTGAATATGCATTTTTCGGCATGTATTTTGTGCTGGGGAAGCTTTATTCTCAAGATTCTGACTCCTCTTTCTTTCCTTTTTCAAACTCCTACTCCCTCCAGTTGTTTCTTTGTGGCCATGGCTAACCCACACCTTCTTATCTTAGCTATACTAATCTCCACTGCAGTGGAGAAGGTAGAGCAGTCCACTAGAGTTTGAATTCAGAGGACCTGCGTTCAAATTCAGGCTTTACTACTTTCAACCTGTTATGTGACCTTAAATCTCTGCACCCCACTTTCTTCACCTATAAAGTAAGTTGGATTAGGTAGTCTCTAAGATCTCTTCCAGTTAAAATCCTATGGCGGGGGGAGGGAAGAAGCGTGTTGTTCTCTAGAATTAGACACTGCCCTGTCTTCTGTCAGACAGGGGTTATCTCTTCTGCCCCCAAACTTACACTGATATTAGTTTTAAAAAGTGCTCTGTTATGGAAACCATCCTACCTGACAGTTCTATTTCCCTCTAATTCTATCCTGCCTCTTTAAAGATAGGTATTAATTTCTGAGCCCTCGAATACATCAATTTCCATTTTGTGAGTAGAAATCTCCTTTGATATTTCTATGTGTATAACTTTCTCGATTTTCCTCCTCAGGTGCCCTACCTTTATCCTTCACTGTGATTTTTTGCCCTTTCTCCCTTTTCTTAGGTAGCCCCTTTCCGTTCCTGAACCAGCTTTTCTTTTCACCAGAGGGCTCCCTTTCAACACCGGCAGATGGACTCACAGGCTTAGCCCCTCATATTGCTACCCTCTTCTGCCTCTTCAACGGGGGGCAAATTAAGCTCTGAAGCTGTTCTGCAGTTTTGGAATCGTGCCTAGCCCCCCAAATTCACGCCTGTCTTTTTCTCCAGCGGCGGAAAATATCACAACCTTCCTGAGTCTCTGCCCTGTAATTCTTCTTCTGTTGGAAAGTTCTTCATATTATCTAACCTCATAGAATCAAGATCTGGAAGAGATTTTAGAGACCACCTATTCTAGCCCAGTCCTCTCACAGGAAGAGACTGAAGTTCTAAGAGTTGAAAGGACAAAACCAGTGAAAGAGAGAACCAGAA
Source organism: Potorous gilbertii (assembly GCA_028658325.1). Lineage (NCBI taxonomy): Eukaryota > Metazoa > Chordata > Mammalia > Diprotodontia > Potoroidae > Potorous > Potorous gilbertii. Next base: position 280,139,856 of record CM053771.1, on the reverse strand, counting down.
TGTGAACCCAGGTCCTCTGACACGGCATTAAGGGTCTTTTCCTATGATCCTTCTACGTCTCACTTCCTTCCACTTCAGTGTATACCCATTTTCTTTCGTACTATCCTCAGCGAAGGGTACAGTCGCCCATCACTCCTCTTCACCTCCCCTTTCTCTATCAGTTCCACAAGCTGGATAACACAAGGCGCAGGCTGGGGGGGAAGGGGAAAATGGGGAAAGATGGGAGAGGAAACGATCTTTAGGGACGTTCCTTAGACAGGAGTGTGGAAATGGCTTAGGATGCTGCCAAAGCCGGGTATACCTTTCCTGGCAAGGAAACGCGGGGACTTGGGTCTTTGGGGAGGTGGTGGGGTGAGGAGAAGAGGGGAGAAGGGAAAGGCCAAATCTCAGGAGCAGAAAATGGGGGAAGGCCACTAAGGGGCTGTCCTCGGACATCTTCTGCTTCCCCTCCTCACCCAGCACTTGAAGGCACCGGGGTGGGGGGACCATGCTGAGTAAGGGGAATCCAGCTGGTGATGGGGGTTCGCAGCTCTCTCTCCCACAAAGCAAGCTCCGGGGTTAGCTGGAGAGGAGTAGCAGGCTGCCAGCCTGTTTCCCTCCCCCTCCTCTTTTTCCCCTCCCTCTCTCCTCGCGCTCCCCCCTCCCCTCCTACTCCCCCTCCCTCTCCCTCTTTTCTTTTTTCGTCGTCTCCTTTCTCTCCTCCCTCTCCTCCTCGTTGTCCTCCTCCTCTCCCTCCTCCCTCCCTTTCTCCCCGCTGCCACCCGCCGGTCGGGTCCTCAGCTAGTGGGAGTGTGGGGATTGGTGTGGGAGCTGAGAAGAGCGAGCGGATGGCTAGTCTGGGCCGCGAGTCCAGCTCGGGCTAGGAGGGGCTCGAGGGGAACTAGACTCCGGGCGAGAGGGAGCGCAGACCTAGGCAGGAGCTAGAGCCTGAGTAGGACTGGGAACGCGAGCAGGACAGCAGGAGCCCTCAGACAGACAGTCGCTCCCTCTCACCATCCCCAGACGGGCTGCCAGCCCCAGCCTGGGCTACCTACCTCCTGCAACCCGGTGGAAAGAGCCAGGCATCGAGCCCCCAGGGCCCCTCCGTTCTGCCTTACCAGCCGCAGCCGGGTGAGTCTCTGCCAGTGGTAGCGACTGACGCTCGGGTCCTTGTTTCCATCCCCTTCCTCCTTCCTCTTACCTTTCTGTCCCCTCCCCCCAGACCCAACTGAGGACGTTGGTTGGGGGGTGGGAGCGAAGGGGGCACAGTTGGAAGTTGCAAACTTCAAGAACTTGGGTTGATGTGGGGTGGAGGGGGCGTCCAGGGTAGGGGACAGCCCCACACTGCGTAGCGGTGGAGGGCAGTGTGACACTCTGGGACCGGGTCGAGAACTCGAGGGGGTAGAAAGAGGATGGAGAAGGGATCCACTTGGTTTTCTCATCCCCGGCTACCTACACCTCCTCTTCGAAGCGACTCCGGTGCGACTGTTCCCGACTCGGTTCTCTCTCAATCCCTGGTTCGGGTCGCTGCAAGCCGAGATGCCTCTCACTCCCCCAGCCCTGCAGTCTAGGGGTTGCAGCCATCGATGCAGAGACTCCGGGGCCCAGACCCTGGGTTCTTGGGGGGAGAGGTAGCCAAAGGCGGATACTCGGTGCGGGAGAAAGGGGAAGGAAATGAGGAAAAGAGAGTGGAGGGAATGGAGGGAGAGACAGAGAGAGAGAGAGAGAGAGAGAGAGAGAGAGAGAGAGAGAGGGAATATGCAGGTTAGTGTGTAAATGTGTGCGCGAGTAGGTGTGCGAGCTTGTGTATGTGCCAAAGAGCGCGTATTGGCATGAAATTGTGTTGATGCCCATTCTGGGCTCCCTGATTCCAACTACTTCCCACCTTTCTTCCTATCTTGTGCCTCCCTCCTCCACACCTCATTCCTTATCCCTCTGCCTCCCCCACCTTGGCCCCCAGCCGGCTTGGAGTCCAAACTACTCTTGCTCTGGCCCCGGGTGTCAGGGTCGTAGCTCTGGAGACGCTAGTGGGAGCCAGGGAGGAGACATGGAGCCTCCCACCTCACCCTAGGAGTTGGAGGGTAGGAGACTAGAGTAGGAGGTGAGGCGGGAGCTGGCTTTACGAAAGGCGATTTCCTGATTTATTTTTCTCATGGTAATTTGTCTTTGTGGTTGGGGCAGCCCATTCACTTTCAACTCACGTCTAGATGGAGCTCCAGAAGGGAGGGAGAGAGAGCGAGAAAGAGGAAAAGATGGGGAGAAAAGGGATGAAGAGAGTAGAAAAAGTAGCAAGAGGATGGAGAGATGGGCAGGAGCAGGCAGAACATGAGACTGGAAAAAGTGAAAGGAAAAGAAGCAAGTAGGGAGACAGTCACTGAGCCTGGAGAGAGGAGCGCGGTGACAGCTGGGCCATTGACATTGTTACAAACTTTAATCCTGAGAATTCACTTGAAAGTGACTCGCGGGCTTGAGGGTCAGTCCATCTTGCTTTTAAGATTGATTTCTCCTGTCGTGAGTTTAGGTTGTGTGTGTGTGTGTGTATCTATGTCGTGTGTGTGTGTCTGTGTGTGTCTGTGTGTATGTATCTGCGTGTATATCTGTGTGTCTGTGTGCCACCTCCTGTCATTTTGGGGTTTTTTGGTCTTTGCTCTAGTCTTCATTGTGAGGTGGAGGTCAGTAAGTAGGGGAGGGAAGGAGGGAGCAGGGCAGGGAGGAGCTGTCTGTGTGGGACTTCTGTGTCGTCAACTAGGGAAAGCATAATTACTGGTGAAAACAAGTGTCTGAACTGAACGAAGAGCAGGGGGCCATTTCAGGAAATGAGTCCTTGATCTCCGCTTCTGCACGGTGGAGTCCAGCTTCGCTCCTCCTCGGCTGTCCCCTCTCTTCCATGATGTTTCTTGCTCTCTTTTTCTCTTTCCTACTGCATTCCATCTCTTCCCCTTTCTCATCCTTTCCCCCTTTACGCATTCCCATCATCGTCCCCATTATTATTTCCTTCCTTTCCCCACCTCCTTTCTCCTCATTGTGTAAGCTTTGGATTGTGTGCGATGCTTCCCATTATCTGATCTGAGTTGACGGCATTATGGGTTTTTGAACATTTTTTTTTTGGTTTGTTTTTGTGAGGCAATTGGGGTTAAGTGACTTGCCCAGGGCCACACATCTAGTAAGTGTCAAGTGACTGAGGTTGGATTTGAACTCGGGTGCTCCTGACTCCAAGGCCTGTTCTCTATCCACTATGCACCTAGCTGCCCCATTCTGGGACATTCCCCCAGCTGGCCTCAGTCAGTAACTTTCTCCATCCTCTTTTTATTCATCTCTCTCTCAGTTCTCCCCTCCTCTACTTCTCCTCCTCTACCCCAACCTATTTCTTCTTTATCATTAGTCATTGCTTTACCCCTTCACCTTTCTCTGTGACCTTCAGAAGTAGGCTCTCCTTTTTATAGCTGGAAAAATTACCTTGAAAGGGGGTTGTGGGGAACCCCACCTTAGGAACTCAACACCTCCCATCCCATAGAATGGAGGTAGGAAAGAACCTGTCAGTGCTTTCAATTCCAAATTTATAGTCCAAAAGGAAATTGAAGGGGAAAGAAAAGAACTTATCAAGGCTCCTTAAGAGAGTCAGTGAGTACAGATTGACAAAGAAAGGCAATACCTTTCTTATACCTAAGTCTAGCCTGTAGAGTCACCCTGACTACCTGAAGAACAAAGAAATAAGGCTGCTGGTCCCCCTTAAGTCTTCAGTCCTGAGTACCAGCATGATTTCATTGGGGAACTGCAATCAGCTTTACAAACCTTCCACCTTATTTTGCAAATGAAAAAATTTGCTCAGGGAGGGCCGCACAGTGACACAGCTAATGAAATGCTAAACACCCAGAGTGAAAACCCTACTCTATCACCCATCCTTGTGCTCTTTCCCTTCTATCACATTGTCACTCCTCCTCCTTCTCCTGATCAACATATATTGAGCTCTGTGAAGGACCTGCTACTGTACCTTGGGCCTGCAAAGGGGTATAACAAATGATGCTGACCTTCTGTGGACTTAAGAATGTAGTCAGGGGAACAGGACTTATTCGTAATAAGATAATGTTCCTGCTTAACTGAAGTAATGGTACAACATGGCATATTCTAAGTTCTAGATGAATGTGGAGGACCTCACTCTAGGTTAGTTTGGAGGAAGAGGGCTGTCAGGGTTGGGGCCTTCAGAAAAAAATCTTCAGGGTGAAAACAAGCCTGGACTTTTAAGGACCAGTCAATGATCCTAAAATTGGAAGAAAGAGAACCCACAGCTATGGATTGTGAGCTGCTACGTTTTTATCTGACAAGAATGGAGCAACTTTCCTTCAGCTTCTCTGAAAGTTGCTGGCATACTAGCTGTGTGCAGGTGTGAGGGAGACTCCTCCATCCCACCCCTTGCCAATCACTGCTGAGAGGTCAGTCAGGCCATGCCTATCATTAGAGAGAATTGCCAGCCACCTAAGTGCTATGGTTTTTAGGGGCACAGAACAGGTCTTTTGGATTCAAAACAATACAAGAAGACCTTCACTGGCTTGCCAGAAATTTACCACTTTAGGTTTTGACTCAGATTAGGTCCATTGAATGCCTACAGAGAGTACCCTAAAAGAACAATAATGTGTGTTTTCTCCAACCTCCTGGGCAAAACATATTAAAGTCTGAGACTGGAAGATCTTTTCTTTTTGATGAGAAGAATGAAGGCTAGGACCATCCCCCTTCCTGAGCCTTAGAAATAACAGCTTCTACCTATAGAAACTGGGGGGAGTCCTAGATCACTGCTCTGAAAAGACAGCCTCACTTTCTGACTGCTGGGAGGGCTCCCAGGATGCTGACAGGGTTTTATGACCAGTTGAGGGGAAGAAGAGATGAAAAGTCTAGGATACACCTCATGGGCGCTCTAAAGGTTAAAAGGCTGTTCCAGTATGGTGATCTTTGTGTTGTTTGCATAGTTCAAAAAGTCTTAAAGACTATTTATTGTAATTTTCTTTTTAGTCTTTAGAATCCAGAAACCACTTATTGCCTGTTTATGAGATGAGGAAAGAAAAGGTTATGAGCTTTTGATTGGGCCAGGAATATTCCCAGTTGAAATTTGTTGAGTGTCTTCTATGTAAAGAAAATAATCTGGTTTTTTCTTTGTTTTTTCTTTCTCATGGTTTTCCCCTTTGGTTTTGATTCTTTTTTACAATGTGACTCAGGTGGAAATATGTTTAATATGATTGTACACATATAGCATATATCAGAATGCATGCCATCTTGGGGAGGGGAGGGAAAGGAAGGGGAGAAAATTTAAAACTCAAAATCTTATAAGAGTGAATGTTGAAAACTATAACTAGATATTTTAAAAAAATGATCTTGAAGGAAAAGACATGAAAGATTCAGCAGTGGAAAGAGTACTGCCTAGTTATGACCTTGGATGTTATGATTCCTCTCTGCAACTTAGTTTCTTCATCTATAAAATAAGAAAGTTACTTTAAGGTGTCTTCCTACTCTAAATCCTATGACATTTTGGACCTTAAAGATCTAGGATTCCACTGAATAAACTGAGGCAGCTCTGTGTGGAATTGTAGACAGTAGCAGTCTGAGACCCCAGTCAGACAGTGTCCAAGTGATGACGACAACCTAAGCATGTGCTCATGTCCAAATGCTTCAAACACTTTCTAGTTTCACAAAACCACCTCCCTGAGCCTCCATTTCCTTAGAGCTAATAATACCAGTCTTACGAAGTTATTGTGAGAATTAAATGTATAAAAGTACAAACATCAATTAATATTGTGATTATAATTCTTGCTCCTGTAAGGTTTCTTAGGTTCTAGGAATACCATCTGTAGAATTAAATTTCATGATTCAGTTTCCTGTATAGTTTTGATCCTAGTATACCATTGGGCATGAAATCTAACAAGGTCTTGTTCTAGGTGAGTGATTTGACAGCAGTGTGGCCTCATGGCTTGCATTTAGTCCATGAGACCCATGAATTCTAGACCCAACTCTACTCCAGATTTGCTTTGGGAATCCAGCCAAATGATTACTTTCCCTTTGTACAATTTGCCCCATTGCATTCAGGAAAACTGGATATCTGTGAAAGTGCTATAAGTTCTAGAGGGGAAAGGAAAACAATATAGATAGCTCCTAATTATCATGACACAAAATGCTTAATTCTCAACAGACCACCAGGGAATGCAGATATTTTAATATTAGTCTAAATGGAACATAGACAAATTTGAATCACTTTTGGAATATGTAATGTTTTGGATTATCTGCATTAATGTTACTTGGTACAATGGAAAGAGCAGTAAATTCTCTGTCAGAGGATTTGGATTCAAACATCAGTTCTGCCACAGAAGAAAAATCTTCTTCTTGTTATTCATCCTTCTTTTTTGATGAGGACTGATGGCATCACAGGTGACATCTTAACTTGTGCGTGAATTGGATTAAAGTGAGGCAGAGTTACACAGAGTTGTCAGCCTTGTCCAGAGCAAGTTACTTTGTTAAGCCACAGTTTCCTTATCTGTAAAATGGGAGTTGGATCAGATGATCTCTAAGGTCCAACTCTAAACCTGCGATTCTTCTCCTCCCTTCCGTGGATACAGATAAGTTGGTTACTGTGGTTTATTCTCAGACTTTTTGCCTTTACAAACCATTCATTTATTCAGTCAATAAATAATTATTGAGTCCATACCTTGCTAGGTGCCATGAGCAGTACGAAATGATATGACACAATAGTTCTTTCCTAAAGGAATTTATCATCTTGTCATAGAGTCTTGGGGGTGAAGTTAACCAAGTAGGGCCATGAGCAGGGTGAAGAAGGATGAACCTCAAATTCTGGTGCCCCATTAGAATGCGTGTTCTCCTTAAGTCTACACCTGTGCTTCTTTATCCCAAGACGTCCGAGGTAAGAGGGCCATTGTTTCAAATTAAAATGAATTTACTGAGCACATGCAAGACATGCAAGGAATTGTTATGATTCTCTCCTTGGTTACTTGGAAAATTACATTCTAATAATACCCAACACCCCAAGGAAGAGTAATATAACTCAAAAAACATAATTCTCATTGACTGGAGTATATGATTGTATACACTATGGCATGAGTTCTTGGGGCAGAGGTAGGACCATGAACCCTACATCATATGGGTTTTCTGGTTAGATAAATTTGGAATTGGGATGAAAGATTTGGAGGTTCAGAATCCCACTATCTGTGGTATTTTTGTGAGGCAATGTGGAGTAAGGTATAGACTTGCAGGGCTTAGAGTCAGGAAGACTTGAGTTCAAATTCTCACTTCAGACATAATAGGGGTGACTTTGGATAAGTTATTTAATCTCTCTTGGACTTAATTGCCTCATTTGTAAAATGGGAATAGTAAGAGCACCTGTCTCACAGATCTGTTGCCTAAAATGAGACGTGTATATAAAGCATCACAAAATCACAAGCTATTATTTATCCTCCTTCCTCTAACAAAAAGTTAGATGACTGCTCACCAATGTCTCAGTTTCCCCACTTTTAAAAATGGAGGCTAACCACCTTGTCCTGCTTCCTGTGAAGAGAGTAGACAGTACTTTTGAGAAGGGATGAGAGTCATTTTCAATTATATTGTTTGTCCTTCATTTTCAAAGAGGACCAGTGACATCATGGGTCACGTCTTGACTTGCTGGTAAATTGGATTAAAATGAGGCAAGGTTGCATAAAGTCGTCAGTCTCACTCTCTCTTCCTGAGTCATCGGACAAAACTGTGGCAGAACAAAAGTCAAACTGACTGGCCATGGCTCAAAATGCAGTGAATTACCTTGATGTCTTCCATGTCTGACCAAACTCCAAGTTTTCTTCAACCACCTTCATGGCTGTTGGAACCAAGTGTTCTCATGTGCCCATTTTCACCAGGGAAAGTCTTCACATGCTTGGGATAGACATCCCCCTAATTCACTGTCAGGTTTGAGGCATTGTCAGTTACCCTCAACTTGGTTTAGCCAATCTGCCAAGATGGCTTACTGTACATGCTATGGCCTCTTGGAGTCACAGGTGAGAGCTACATGAATCAGGTGGACTCCAAAGGTGGATTCAAATTCCTGAAAAGGGCTGACAGCCCTCACACCGAGGGGCTAGTCCTCCTGAATACAGCACACCCGCCATTTTTTCTTTTTCAGTTTAGTGTACTGGACTCAGATGTTTATCCTAAGGAGTCTGGAGGGAACTATTTCTCTCTCTGCCTGTCCATCTACCTCTGGATTTATGGGACTCTAATTACTATCCAATTACCTTAGTTATATTCATCCCTAGAGCCAGGTGTGGCTGCTTTGCTTTCAATCCTGTGAATACTAGTCCTCATATATTAGAAGCAGTTAGTTGTGATGAAAACTTGGAGGGAAGAAGACTTAGGTCCTAGCTATGTGATATTAAGCAAATCATTTCACTTCTCTAAGCCTCTGTTTACTCATCTGTAAAATGGAGAGAATGGTCCCTGCTTCTCCAAACCTCACCAGATTGTTAGGAGAATCAAATAGGAGACTGTGGCTTTTTAAATTACAAAAGAAGCAACAGTGATCTGGAAACCCAGGGAGAAGATAAGTGAGCTTCAAAAAAAAAATTTTCAATACCTGTTTTAGTTTTGCTTTTCTTTTACAGCTTTGTCACTTCTCGGTGACTCATCCCCACTATGCTGGAAGCCCCACCTTGTAACAAAGACAGTTAAGTGAAACAAACCAGTAACAGACACATTGACTTTATCTAACAATGGATTTCTCCATCCTCTTTCTGCTATCTTTTCTGAGAGGAGAGAGACATACCTAACTATTGGTCATCTGAATTCGAGATCAGGGGGCTACATTGATTAGAGTTTTGGTGTCTTTCAATGCTCACTTCCTTTACAAAATCATACATCTTAGAACTAGTTCCTAGATCCTGTCCTCAAACAGGGGCCTTATGCTCATTTATAAAATGATCACCATCACATCTCAATAGCACTGTTTCTGCTTCTGTTTTCACATAAAGCAGGACAGAGTGGTTAGCCACCATTTTTAAAAGTGGGGAAACTGCATCATTGGAGAGTCCTTATCCAACTTTTTGTTAGAGTTGGGAACTTGCATGTATATGATACTTTACATACGTATTGTCTCATTTGAGACAACAGGTTGTGACAGAAATGCTGTTACAACCCAAAGAATAATATGCTACCCCCATTTTATATAAGAAAAAACTGAGGCCTATTCAGTATTCTTCCAGGCTAAGGTTTCTTCCCCACTGGACCTCACAATTCAAGGCAGTTCAAAAAGGTCTACAGATCCTGCCAGGGAACACTGGCATGCCTACCTAAATGTGTCTGGAGGGATGAACAGAGGTAAGAATTTTGGTTTCACTTCATTCACAGTCATACTTGATTTCAAATTAGAAAACACTTGTTAAATGCCGAGTATACATAAGACACTGAGCAAGTTACTGGATGACTAAAAAATGATTCAGTGGCTGCTATTAAGGAGCTTGTGCTCCAGTAACAAGGAAAGGGCCAAGTACACAAATAGCTATAACGCAACTTGGTATTTAGCCATTTTGAGTCCTGTCTGACTCTTCATTACCTCATTTGGATTTTTCTTGGAAGAGATACTAGAGTGATTTGCATTTCCTTCTCTAGCTCATTTTGCAGATGAGGAAACTGAGGCAAAGAGGGTTAAGTGACTTGCCCAAGGTCACCCAACCAGTAAATATCTGAGACCAGATTTGAATTCAGGAATGTGAATCTTTTTTACTTTAGACCCAGTGCTTTATCTATTACGCTGCTTAGCTACCCTAACAAAAGTTTGAAAGAGACTCAAATGTTTAAGGGAGATCAAACCAAAAGACACTGGAGATTGGAAATGGAAATAGGAACTTCTCATTGAGGGGAACAGGGGAAGTACAAATTTCAGTAGGTACAGATGTGGAGGGAGTTCATGATGTTTATTTGTCCCAAGCCCTATTTGAATTTACTAAGTATGAGCATATTTACTATGTTTATAGGAAATGAGGCTACAAATTCAGAATTGAAAATAGTCTCTGCCATTAAGGAGCATTAGTCTGATAGAGAAGACAACACATAAGGGGAGTAATGTTTAAAGAGGGGTTTTTTGGTTTGGAAAATTATAGGAATGATGAGTGGAGCCCTAGGACAATAGATTGACAACACTTTCTAACAGCTTTGGTGGTATTGATTTGATTGTGGTTCCAGAACTGGGAAGTGACCTTGGGCTTGGAATCAGGAAGATTTGGTGTCAACACACCTCCTATACTTACTAGCTGTTTAATCTTTAATCTCTGTGCCTCAGTTTCTTCATCTGTAAAATGACAGCTCTGATTCTATGATAAATCTGGGGAGGGGGTGGCAGTGCAGAGTCCCCTGGTAGTGGCCACCAAGTGACTGTTGAGAAGATGGGAAGAGATATCAGAGGGGCTGAGGTATATAATGGACCACATGGGCACTCACCAATCAGGAGGGGAAGGGAAGGACTTTTGGAGAGGAAAAGGTCAAATCATCTAGGACAGGATCTGGAAATGGCAAGTAATATAATTTGACTGGAATATAGAGCATATGAGAGAAAGGTAGATGAGGGTAATAAAGCTAGAAGAAGAGGTTGTGATCAGTCCCTGTAATGCCAAGGTAGACATTTCTAATTTACCTTCTAAGCACTGGGGAACCGTGAAAGATTTCTAAAGCAAAGAAATGGTCTGGTCAGACCTGTTCATTAGAAAGATTTCTTTACACTGCTGCAAGGTATGCATTGAAGAGGATAAAGGAGAGAAGCAGGGAGAACAGGTAGAAGGTTATTATAACATCCAAGCTAAAGATAAGGAGACTGAAAGTAATGACTGTGACCATGGGAGTGGAGAAGAAGGGATGGCTATGAGAGATATTGTGGAGGTAGGGCATATTGGATTTGAAACCTGATCATGGGGGAGGAAGGAATGGGGAAGAATCAAAGATAACTTGGAGAATTCCAACCTGAGTGAATTGGTGGGGCCTCCTGCAGAAATCAACCCTGGAGGAAAGGGCATGTGTTGAGGATGGCGGGGCAGGTGCTTCTTCCAGGAGAGAATGATGAGCTCATTTTGAAGCTATCTGGAGCACCAGATGGATTCAGGATAAGTTAGAATCCTAGAATGTCAAAGCTGGAAGAGACTTTAGCAAAAACCTTCACTTTCCAGATGAGACCCATCATTGACAGAAGAATATTCAACCATTGACAGAACGGTAATTGACAGAGCATCGTAAAGTTTGTCACATGCTTTATAAAATGCATTCACTCTCTTGTTCGAACATCACAATAACCCTGTGATGTGTGTGGGCTCCATAGATAGTATTATCTCCATTTGACAGATGAAGGAACTAGCTTAAGTTAAGTGACTTGCTCAAGGTCATAAAACTAGTATCAGATGATATGAACCTGGGTCTTTCTGTCTCCAAGTCAGGTGTTCCATTCGCTCTACCTGGCTGCCTCTCAAATGATTTGCCCCAGGCACAAAGCTAATTAGTGGCAGAACTGGGACTGGAACCTAAGTCTCCTGGGTAAATCATTTTTTTTTGTAAATAAACTGCTCAATATGCTAAGGAAACTGTGGCTTGAAGGAACTCTCTGGTGAATTCTTTTGTAATGGAAATAGTCATCTCCCAGTATATCATTTTGTAGGGTCAGACTTCTGTATTTGGATTTGCTTAAAATGGAGCGTGTAGTACAGTGATCGTTGGGTCTATTTAAGACCATGCAACTGACATGACTTTTCAGCTTGGGCTCCAGAAGATAGAAACGGGAGAATTGGCCCCTTGTTGCAGAATTTGGTAGGCACAGTCTGCATTTCTGCTTCTCAAGCTTTCACAGATCTTGCTCACACTGAAGAGGTTGTGAAGTGCAAATTTTCAGCTGCTCTGGTTGAGTGATTTCTGCATGGGTGGGAAGAGAGGGTAGATTTCCCTGGCAGCCAATGAGGAAGGAGAATCATATCTACTCCAACCAGACGGAAAGACTCAGAGAGGTAAAGAGATTTAGCCTGGCTGCAAAGTGACAACTAGAACCCAAGTCTGGGGATTCCCAAACCACTTCTTTGTCTCATACAGTAGATTCCCTCAGGGAGCCAGCTTGCAAAAAGGGTTTTATCAAGGGGGCTGGGGCAGTGGGAGCCTGACAATTCTGAGGCACCACCTTCTCCCTTCATCCCTCTGGTTCTATTTCTACATTTTGCTTTGGTGAGCATTAAAGAGATGAAAAAAAGAACCTGCAGATTGCTCTTTCTAATCCCCTAATTATCAGGGAACTCATGATGAGAAATTATAACGCTCTGTAGCTTTCACGGGGTGGAAAAAAAATGCTTCCCTTTTCTGTTTGCTGCTAGACACCTTTGAGAAGGCAGCCTGCTGGGAATCCTTGGAATACATGGGCCCCTGAGAGAATAAGCTTGAACACTTCCCAGAGAGCAAGGGGTCCCTGGAGTTTCCCACTCCCCTGACCTTAGCCCTGAAGTAGAATTATTGTATTCTACTTTCCTTGATAAAAAAAAAAACCTTTAAAAGTAATGTTGGGTCCTAGGGCACTACCCTCATTGATCCAGGTTTAATGAGCATGACTTCATGAGACAGCAGGTAGGAGACTAGTTTAATTTTGGAGGCTTAATGATATTAGAGTATCTGCTTATGTGAACCCAGCAAGTTTCCCTTTCAGCCCAAAGTGTGTTTTCTTGGTTGTGAAGAATTATTAGATGGACAATGGCTGGTGATCATCTATTTCCCACTTCCACTGAGAATACAGATGGAAGAGATGACATTCACTAGATGTATGACCTTAAACTAGTTATTTACCCTCTCTGGACTTCAATGCCCTCATCAACAAAAATGAAGACAGGGATAAAATCGCCCTAAGATTCTTTCTGGTCTTCAAATTGTATGTTTGGTTTTTTTTAGCTGGAGAGACAGCCAACGCTTGCTTTTCTACATGGGGATTATATTCTATGGATTTTTTGTGACAAGTGCTTCACTTCAGGCTGGCTTCCCCCTGTCACCCAGCACCTGTCTGCCCCCCTCTCCCCACTCCCCTGTCAGTCAATGGGAGCTCAGTGATTATAGACCTATTTTAGTATCAATCCGAATCAAGCATCGACAGGAAGATAAACCTACTGCAAATATATGATGCATTCCAGAGCCACATGTATATACCACAGTGTGGTCATCATTTTGAATGATCTGAACCATGGCTCCACTTCATTAGCACAAATAATGGAGAGTCCACAGTATTACAAAGTTTGATGGCAAAGATCAGATAGCAGGCAGAGTGTGGGGTTAGGTAAAGAACTAGATAGATATGGAGTCAGAGGATTTAAGTTTGAATCGCCAGCTCTGCAATTTACCTAGGTGCTTTTGGGAAAGTCATGTCTTCCTCTCTAGAGTTCTGTTTTCTTCTCTGTAAAATAGAGGGTTCATTCCATTAATGAAAAAGGAACTGTAGAGGTCATCTAGTCCAAAGCCTTCTTTTTACAGAGGAGGACATTTAAGGCCCAGAGAGGTTAAGTAATTTGCCTCAGGACACACAAGTAATAGAGGGCAGCCAGGTGGTGCCATAGTGCACAGAGTGGGCATGGAGTCTGGAAGACTCATCTTCCCGACTTCAAATCTGGCCTCAGACAGACACTTACTAGCTGTGTAACCCTCCCTGCTTGCCTCAGTTTCCTCATCTGTAAAATGAGCTGCAAAAGGTAATGACAGACCACTCCAATATCTTTGCCAAGAAAACCCCAAATGGGGTTACAAGGAATCGGACATGCCAAAAAAACAAAACAAAAAGCAACTGAACAACAGTCCACAAGCAGTGCCAGGAGGAACATGTGAATCAAGGACCTCATAGTTAGTGCTCTTTCCCTTATGCCATTTTACCACTATTTGTTCAACAAGCATTATTAAGCATTTTCTATACTAGGAGCTGAGGATGCAAAACCAAAACAAATTATGATGAAAGAGTCTCTTAAAGTGTATTGCGTTGGGCAGAGGTGTCAAACACATGGCTTGGCCCTTAGCCCTTCAGAGTGTAGCATGAACCAGATTCAAATGTAATTGTGAAATATATAACAAATAAGTAAAAATACAATGGCGCATAGATAATGCAGTGTTCTAAATCAATACGCATCCTGTGGAGATTCCTATGGATGATCCTTTCCAGGTCTAAGTCACTGCATCTCAAAGTTGGAAGGACCTCTTAGGACATCTAGTCCCCTCCAAACCCAAGCTGAACCTTGTAAGTAGGGGAGAACTTGCTGGTGTGTAGCTTAAATCCATCACCCTCCTCTTGTGTGTTACAGTTTGAGGCTCTCCACTTAATCATAGTTCTCAAGCTTTCCATGCGATCAGAGTACAGGAGATAACAAAAGGAGGGCAGACAGCTCTTAATTATTCAAGGACTGACAGATCCAGTATGTGGATTATCCAGGACCCCTGGCCACCTCTCCCTGAGGGCTGCTCAGCAATTCCTCCTTGGGCCTCAGGTAACTCAATCAGTAGGGAGAAGGTGGGGAAGATCTTATCATTTAATGCAAACTCTTGTTTTCCAGCCAAATGCTTCCCTCTTATTCCCTTCCCCACCCCCATTCAGTAGGCCAGGGGCCCTTCCCAAGCTAAGTCCACCTTGAAACTGCCACAGAGAGGCTGTGTGTGTGTGTGTGTGTGTGTGTCCAAGCCCTCCAACAGGACAGAGGAAAATATCACTGACTCAATTACCCAGGAGCCAAATCTCCATGGATCACTTGGGCTGCAGCTTTTTTTCTTTCTTCTCAAAGCACAGGAAGCCCTGCCTCCAGTTTGTGGAACCAAGGAAAACCCATAGGGGGTGGGAGGGGGGTGTCTGAAATCAAAGGGAGAGTCTTTGTGATAAAAAAATTCCTGAAGTACCTTCGCAATTGGACTCCCACAGTTCCAGGATGGGTGTATCTGTGGTCTTGGGTCTGGACCTACACAGGTGGGAGAAATTCCTTCAGCCAACAGATCCCCTGCAGTTCTGCAACTTACAGTCTTGGAGCAAAGATTCTTAAAATACTCTGCTAGGATCAGCAAATCTGGGTTAGAAAAAGATTTTTTAATGACAACTGTACTTCAATATAATTGGTTTCCTTTGTAATCCTATGGATTTGTTTTCTTGTATTTTAAAAACATTCTAAGAAGGAGTTGAGCTTTAACAAACTGCCAAAGGGCTCCATGATACAAAGATGGTTAGTTAAACCCTGGTCTTACAAACAGTTACCCAGGACATTGAGAGCCATGTACCATGAGTAATACCGATGGTGTGCATCAAGTAGCAGACCTGAAACCAAGTCTTACTGACTCTAAAGCCATCCCTCTAGCTAAAGCAAGAGTTCAACTGGCATCTCTATTACTTATGATTCAAAAAAAAAATGAACAGGAATAATTACAGCAGTAATATATTACTATGGCTAAAGCAATGGTATAGCAGTAGGAAGAGGAGTAGATTGAGTTTCAGCTGTTAGAGGACTCAAGAGCCTCTAAGGTTTCTTTTAACCTTATTATCTATTCTCTGTGGAATAAAGTGGTGATAATGATGTTATTTATTGTTCTTTGGTCTTTCAGTTATCTCTGACTCTTCAAGACCCTATTTAGGATGTTTTTTGGCAAAGATACTAGAGTGGTTTGCCATTTCCTTCTCCAGCTCCTTTTACAGAAGAGGACACTGAGGCAGGCAGGCTTAAGTGACTTGTCTAGGGTCACACAGCTAAATAAGTGTCTGAGGCTGGATTTGAACTCGGGTCTTCTGATTCCAGCTCCAGTGCTCTATCTACTCTGCCACCTAGCTACCTGATGATAACTAGTGATTATACAGTGCTCAAAGGTTTGCAAAGCACTTTATTCACTTTGTCTAGCTTGAACCTCATAAACGTTAGAAGTAGGTATTACATTTGAAGTTACTGGAAGTTAAATGACTGGCCGAGGGTAACCCAGGGCTACTACAGTTAGTATCACAGACAAACTTAGGCTTCAAGTCCAGTGTTTTATCCACTCTGTCAACTGAATCTCAGTGCAGGATATAAAGTGTAGCTCTGATCTATTTTTGCTTTTTCTGTGTCTCTCCAGTGCTTAGAACTGTGCAGGTCACATAGTAAGCACTTAATAAATGTTTATTGATTGATTGATTGATTAAAAGCCTTCAATAGCTACTGCCTTGCTTACAAAGAATGCTTTATCCAGGCCTTAAAGGTTTTCCTCAATCTGGCCGTAACTTTCCTTTTTAGCATTATCTCTCATTCCTGTATTGGAACTCTGATCTCTGGGCTCAAGTTCTACTTCCTGCCCCTTGTATGTCATCTGAGGGAGAGGAGAAATCACTTTGAATGATATGAAGTGAGGCAAACTTTGCCTGCTCCCTCATGGGCTTCTTGGATACAACTCGCAGTACCCTATCACATGACACCCCTCTTGGGGAATGCTTCTTCACTTCTTTAGGAGAGTAGAGGATCAGAGATTGTCAGTTGCACCATGGGGAGATGGTCAGGTTTGGGGGGGTGGACCATTCCCTCCCCTAGAAAAAAACTGCTACTAAAGAGTAGGCATTGATTCTGAAGTGAGAGAAAACTGGGTTCAAATTCTAGCTCAGATGCTTACTACCTGTGTGACCTTGAGTGAGTCACTTAACTTCCTTGGGCCTCAGTTTCCTCATTTGTAAAATGAGAATGTTAGATTACATGGCCTCTGAGGTGCCTCCCAGGGCTGCATCTATGAGACTGTGAATGAAGTGTTCATACTGTACTCTTCACTGTATCCCACTCCTCAACTGAATTTGCTCTCAGGTCAAGAATTCCTACAGTTATAGCTCTGTAATTCATGCCCCACTGTTTCTCATTCTCCTAAACTAGAGTTAAGGATCCTGCCCAGGAGCAGCCTCACACATTCTGAAAATACTTGGAGGAGAAACATCAGTCAGGGATGATGCAGGGACTGTGTTCTCCAGGAAATCAGTTCCGACAGGGTCTCTCTCTCTTGCATGTGGAAACACTGCTCTGAAGGGAACTCACCAGCTAGTGGTAGGAGTGACCACAGCCAGATTTCTACCAAAGATTCTGTGCTCTGTTTTGCCCCTTTGGATAAAGTGAGATTGAGATTCCACTGAATTAGCCATTCATGGGTGCTTATTTACAAATTCTGGGAAACAAGAGCCTCTCTCAGTAGTGTTTCCACTGCTGAGGATGACTTAGAGGTATAGAGAACTCTTGGTTGTTGGGTGTTAAGTGCTGAATGCAAAGAAGATATATTATTGTTGCTGTTGAGTCCTGTATGACTCTTCAGGACTCCATAGATTGTAGCACACCAAGACCTTTTATTCTCTACTATCACTACAGGTCTGTCCAAGCTCATGTTCATTGCTTCTATGATGCTATCTATCCATCTCATCCTCTGTGATCCCTTCTCCTTTCACCTTCAATTTCTCCCAACATCAGTCTTTTCTATTGAGTTCTGCCTTCTCTTTATGTGGCCAAAGAACTTAAGCTTTAACTTCAGTATTTGTCCTTCCAATGAATAGTTTGACTTAATTATATTAAGTATTGACTGATTTGATCTCCTTGCTGTCCAAGGGACCCTCAAGAGTCTTCTCCGGCACCACAATTTGAAAACTTCGATTCTGTGGTGTTCAGGTTTTCCTTATAGTCCAACTCTCACAGCCATACATTGCTACTGGAAAAGCCATAGCTTTGCCTACATGGATGTATGTTGGCAAAGTGACATATCCCATCATATAAATCTATGACCCCAAGGGTAAAGAATACCTGAATTATTGTCTCTCCCTAGCATACATTCATTTTTTTTTTTTTTGCATTTATCCTGTATCTACTTGTACACAAATGTTTTCTTCCCTGAATAACGTAAGTCCATTGAAGGCAATGGAGTATTCCATTTTTGTCTTTATTTCTCCCTACCAATTCTCTTTATTTCTCTTTATTTTGCACCTAGCACACCCAGTCAGATGAAGGATATGGATGATACACATTCCTAATACAGATTAGGAAGTTGCTACAGAGATGAGATAAAGTGGTCCATTTCTGAGCTTGAAAAGGGCTTTAGAGAAGACTCTAGCTGATGATACTACAAGCAATAGGCAACTTACTTGGCACATTTTAAGTCACAAGAGATGATTTGCCAGTAGATAAAAGATACCAGGGCTGGGAAGAAAGGGAAGGGGAAAGGAATAAGAGATAGCATCAGAATCTGGATTGGACAGGGAACACAAGGTCCAGGCACAATCATTGGCAGGAAAAGGATACAACTAGAATCTAGAGGAGAATTCATATTCCAGAGTAGCAAGAAGGAGTCCATGAAGATCCTGAGACAGGTATATAATATATAAGTAGACCAAAGTCCATGCTCTCCTCCCATCACAGTCACTCTGTCTATCAAGGAAGCACAGAGATGCTTAATAGGACCATGAGTCTTGTGGACGGCGAGAAGGATTCAGGAACATGTAATTGTTTTCTCACCTCTGCTGTCACAGACAAGGAGATGCCAGCCATCCCATTTGCATAGGGAATAGAAGTTTATTGCAAGCTAAGTTCCTTGTAGATTCCAGAAAAGGGAATTTCTATGCTGAAGAGAACAAGTCTAGAGCAAAGGACAGTTCAGTGGGGAGAACAGGGGTACTGCTAAATTAGAAAATATTAATTATCAACAGCAGATCAGGTAGGGACATGGGGTAATACAAGTTCCATTGATAGCTGATAAGAACACCTAGGTTTAAGGAAATTATACCTCAGAAAGTGAGAAATTATACTCCAGATATACAACAGCAGGAGGCTGCTGGTGATTTAGATGGGCTAATGGATGTTGTAAAGGCCCAGTACAATATATCAGGCGAGATCTGCCAACACATATTAGGGGTGCTTTCAGAGTCAGTGTTCCCATGCAACCAGGGTTGAAGTGGTGATTCCTGGGTCCTAATCCTACCATGGAGCTGCCTAGGGTTAAGTAAGTTTAGCCAGATAGCCAGAGCATAAGACCTTTTGCTTTAACCAACCAGCCTCTGGGAAGCTCTCCAGATCTCATCTGTGCCGAGAATTGTGGAAATAGCTGCACAGACATCATCATCAAGGAAAACAGCCTTGTAAAGAGTTGCCTCTCCCACTCCTGGGCTTGGTTATTAACCTTGTAGCTGAAATAACCTTTGTGAGAAACGTCCCTCTCCCTGCAGGTAGGAAGTAGAACAGTGGAGATGAAGCCTCTGTCATTAGTGATGGGACACTTAAACTATCTAGACATCTGTTCGAAGTCTCATCTGAGCTTCTGGTAAAAAGCAGAGCATCTGATAAATTCCCAACTTGCTTTGCTGACAATCTCATCTTTTAGACAGGAGAGGAAAAAATAGAGTTGCTGCTATTTTGCACCTAATTCTGACCAACAAAAAAGACTTGGTTTGTAATGTGGACATGACAGGGACCTTGAGAAAAAGTTCTCATTTTATCTTGGATTCTTTAATAGTGAGAAAAGGTAGCTAGGTGGCATTGCGATGACTCTACACATCAGGAACACCTAAGTTGAAATC
Organism: Potorous gilbertii; assembly: GCA_028658325.1. Lineage (NCBI taxonomy): Eukaryota > Metazoa > Chordata > Mammalia > Diprotodontia > Potoroidae > Potorous > Potorous gilbertii. The sequence continues at coordinate 280,120,331 of CM053771.1, read as the reverse complement.
TAATCTCAGACATTTACTTGCTGTGTGATCCTGGACAAGTCACTTAACCTCTGTTTGCCTCAGTTTCCTCAACTGTAAAATGGGGGTGATAATAGTAGCATATACTTCTTAAGGTTGCTATATGGATCAAATTAGACAATATTTGGAAAAAGTGCTTAGTCTGGAACAGGGCTGGGGATTCTTCAGCCTCAAGGCCACATGTGTTCTCTTCACTGCGTCCTAGTTTTACAGAACAAATGATTTTCTTAAGGGGATTTGTTCTGTGAGTTTTGGATTCAGTCAAAGGGCCACCCTTGAGGACCTGGAGGGCCACATGTGGCCTTGAGGCAATAGGTTTCCCACCCGTGGTATGGAACATTGTAGGTACTGTGTAAATATTATTATTATAGAATTAATATTATAGTTGTTATTTTTTGTTGCGCATTACATATTATTATATATTAGTATTATTAATATCCAGGTATTGATAGTATATTATTTTATCATGTTTTATTGCTATCATTGTTAAGGAATTAATATCATTATATCATATAATATCATGTGTTATCTTATTAATAATATGTGTTATTAAGGACTTAATCACATATTGTTTATTATTGTTTTATTGGTATTATTATTTTTATATTAAGGAAGAAAATGATAATCAATAGATTTAACCTAAATTTATGGAAAGCCAATGTTAGAAGTTTAAAGAACACGTAGATGTCATTCCATGACTGGCGTAAAAGGAAATATGGCTAATGAAGAATAAGAGGTCAGGCACTCCAGAATAAAAAAGGGGAAGCAGCTAAAGAAGCCCATATAACTGCTCAGGGAACTCTCTGATGAGCTCAGATTTTAAAAGGATGGGTATTTTTACAAATAATTTGAATGCAGAGAAAAGGGTAACTATGGAAGACTAGTCAGAACTTGTGAGGATGTGCAAAATGTCCAATTTTCTTCCATCTTCTCCATTAAGAGGCGTGGTCTTCAAACTGGACCATATAGACTGATCAGTGAGAAGATATTCTTGTAGCTCAGCATAGAGAGGTCAGCGTAAGATGGAAGCCAACTTTTGTAAATGAATTGAATTCTGGGCTTATGACCCCTAAATTGGGTCATGAAAAGTTGGACACTACTGAAATGACTCAGCAACAAAAACACGTGGAAGTGGGGAGGGAATATAGTATTTATGCCACTTCACATTTAAGTTCCCCCTCAACTTAGCTTTCCAGATTTATAAAACAACACACTGTAAACTTTAAGGCATTATAGAAATGAGAGTTATTCTCTTTGACCCCTTCTCCCTTGCCTCCACAACGAATTACTTGCAAGTTTCTGTAGATGCTACCTTTTCAGTGTAGCTCACATCTCTCTCTGCCTCTTCCATACCCATTGCTACACCTCAGTTCAGTTCCCTCAACATCTCTTGCCTGAACCATTGCATTAGCCTACGAATTGGTCTCTTTGCCTCCAGTATGACCTAATGCAAACTATCCTATCCATCACTGTCAGGTCAATTTCCTAAATCTCTGCTTTCTTTACGTCACTGTTACTTGACTGAGTCTGCCATTCGAACTCCTCCATAACACGAATCCAACCTCCCTTTGTAGCTTTGTTTCTACCCTTCCCATGAGATCCAGACAAATTAGAGTAGACACAAACAAGCTGTATTTGTTTTTTAAAAGCATATTTTCCAGACCATGGGAAGCAATAGTCCCATTGCAGTCTATGCAATAATAATTAGCATTTGGCTTGCAAAGTACCTTACCAAGATTAATTCCTTTGATCCATGTAAACCTCTGGGAGGTAGGAGCTATTATCATCTCAATTTTTCAGATGGGGGAACTGAGGCAGATAGCCATTAAATGACTTGTCCAGAGATACACACTAAGCGTCTGTGGCTAGAGTTGAACACAGGTCATCCTGATCCCAGGTCTAGCACTCTATCCACTTGAACCACCTGGCTGCCTACTTAGTTAGATCCCATCTAGACTACTGGGGAAGGACATTACTCTATAGTTACACCATTGATAAAGTAGAGTATATCTAGAGTAGAGGGTGACCAGGATGCTATGCAGTCTGGAAACTGTATTATGAGAGAAGTGGTTGAAGGACCTGGAGATGTTTTGCCAGAGAAGAGGAGAGTAAGAGTCAACAGGCTAGCAGTCGTCAAATATTTGAAGAGCTGTCATGTAAAAAAGGAAGAATATTCTGTGCACCCCAGAGGGTAGAACCAGGGCCAAATAAGTGGAAGTTACAGGAAAGTAGATTTCAGCCTTACATTAGAAAAAAAGCTCACTTTTGAAAGAGGCATCCTAGATTAGAGTCATGAAATAAATGCTGCATTTGGAGTCTGAGAACCTGGGCTCAAATCTTTCCCTTGCCTATGTGACCTTAGGCAAGTCACAATTAGATGATTTCCCCAAACTTACGTTCCTACGATCCAAAAATGGAACCCATTCCCCTTGAGGCTGTGCGTTTCCTGTCACTGGAGATACTCAGGCATTCGGAGTTAGCATCCTGAAATATGTTGATCTTTCCCCTTCTGTCTGTGGGAAATAGAATGGTGCTGTGAAAAGAATACTGGCTTTGGATTTATAGGATCTGAATTCAAATGTTATCTCTCATGCTCATTACTTGTGTGAGATTGAGCAAATCACTTAAACATTTCTCATGCTTTTATCAAAATTGCCAACCTTTTGCCCATTTTATTTTCTCCGAGTCCATTTTCTCTGGTCACTTTCCCTACTCAGCCTGGACTCCATTTGTTTCAACAGTGAAATCATTATCGCCCTAGAAACTCTTAGCCACTTGACCTTCTGCCATATCTACCTTGCCAGTTGGTCTGCTTTGCCACGGTTTGATTTCTCTTTTCATTCTTAGAATCACATACTGCTGAGACTGAGGGCAGGGATTGTCTTTTACCTCTTTTATAACACCAGTGCTTAACACAATTCCTGGCATATTGTAGGTACTTAATGAATGTTTATTAACTTAGATTGTTGGAGAAAGTTACTAAATTGTGCTGATTAAATCCATTACAAATTCATGTTATTGAACCTTAGCTAGATTCAGTAGCAATCCTTTATTTATTTCTTATTGAATCCTTATTGCTTTCCCACTCTCATCCAATGACTTCATTTCCTGTTTTACTAAAAAGAACCAGGCCATCTGATGTGAGCTCCCTTAACTATTTTCTTCCCCATTTCACAGCATTCTGTGTCTCCACCCTCCCTCTCTTTCTTTTTCATCTGCTACTGAGAAAAAAAAGTCACCTTCTTCTTTGGCAAAGCTAGCTCTTCCATGCATATTTTTTATTCTCTCCAGGGGACATCTCCAGTCATCTTGATCTATGTCTTGCCACTGGACCCAGATGGCTCTGGAGGAGATAGTGAGGCTGGTGACTTTGCCCAACCCTTCCTCACTCAAATCTAGTTCACTTGCAAGTCATGGCATCACCTCCTGATGTCATGATCCTCTTAGAGAACAAAGGACAGACAACAGCTATCATTCTCTCCTCTCTCACTGCCCCAGAGACTAACTCCATCAACTTATTTAATTCTTGTTTTCTTTCTTTCCTTCTCTTCTCCTTTTCCTTTTCTTCTTCCTCTTTTCCTCCTTTTCCTCTCCCTCCTCTGCTCTCTTTTCCTCCCTCATGCTATACCTGGACTGAACAATCTGAAAAAAGGAAAAAGCATCCTCTACATTTTTTGTGGGTTGCCTGAAATCCTTTGGCTGGCTGCAGGTTGTGCAGGTCTGCTCTGTACCTGTGTTCTTTGACCTGTTTCTGACCATTTCATTCTGCCTCCTCTTCTCCCTTTCTCTCTATTCCTCTCCTGTATTTAGTAAGCAGACCTATTGACCACCGGTCTTGTCCTTCTTCCCTGTAGTTCAGCTGCCCTGCCTTTCCTTCTAAGATGAGGTTAGGTAGGTATAGTGTTTCCTAATCATGGATGCCCAAGGGTACTGCATCTACCTAAATATCTGTTTTTACACTTCAGGATAGTCTCTCTGCTCTGACCAGACCGGTTTTTTCAGTCATTTCCTCCCTGTCCCCTTACCCCACTGCAGGACTTTTCTCACTCTCCACTTTTTCATTAGCAACATAGAAAGAAAGGGCAGTTACACTACAGGCACAGAAAGAGAAGAACCGTGGGCAACAGAACTGAAGAACTGAATATGGAATTGTTGTCATTTTTTGTCCTTCATTCTTGAAGAGGAGTAATGACATCAGGAGGGTGATGTCTTGTCTTGCAAGTGAATTGAATCTAAGTGAGGAAGGGCATGCAAGGTCATCAGCCTCAGTCTCCTCTTTGGAGTCATCTGGGCCCAGTGACAAGACACAGATCAGGACGACGAGTTGACCCAGGATGCAGTGAGAGAACTTGGCCTTTTTAAGCTAAGATCTTTCCCAGGACTCAGTTTGTCTGAGGTAACATCCAATCAATGATTATGTCTGGGAGAGAAATAAGGCCAAAACAAAGGCCTCTTTTACCTACTAAAAAAAAAATCATCCTGGGAGGAGAAGACTCTTCTGGTTCCTGATCAGAACAGAAATCATTTCTATTTACACTCACTCTGAGCCATCAAAAGCCAAACAATGAGCAAGTGGGACTTGGGCTGGGACTTATGATTGGCCAATCAGTGAGAGCCTGGGTGATTTGGGTTTAAGGCATACTCAAGTAGCTCCATTTGAATCCCAGTGGGTCTCACCAAAGCCTGGTTGTTCCAGAGTTCCTTTACAAGAAATCCACTTTCCTTTGGGCAGAGCAGCTCCATGTAAGTGCATTATTCCCCATGTGAAAAGAGGGAGGGAGGAAAGAAAAAAAGAAAGGAGAAAGGAAGCTGAATATGAAATATAGGATAGGGAGAGGAAGAAAGGCTGGCAGAGAGTTAGAGGGCCATAGAAACAAGGGGAGAGGGAGAGAGAGACGAGAGGAAAACTAGTAGGCAATGAGGGGCTACTATCCGATTTTAAAGAGGGGAATGAGATGATAGGTCTTAGAGCTCAAAGGTCCCTTCACTCAGGCAGAGGGGAAGCAGGGGGCGTTAAATGACTTTAGCAAGATCCTAGAGCTAAGTGATGGAGTTGGGACCTGAACTCAGGCCTCCCAGCTCTAACTCTATGCCCTGTCTTTTAGATCCCAATGGTTCCTGTTAGGAGATGCCTATAGGTGTTAGAAGGGGAGACTGAGAGAAACAGTGGAGCTCACCTTTCCTGGAGATCTTTAAACACAGGCAAGCTCTTTAGCCTTTTGGGATGGAGCCAGAAATAGGGAGGGGGGGTGGGGCATTGGTGTTTCTCTAATGTGGTTGGGAGATTGGATGCTGTGCTCATTCCTTTAAGATAGTTGCCATTCCTCATTAACCCATGGTTTTAATTACACTTCCCGATCTAGTCATGCTGAGCTAGATCTTTGCTTTGAGATTGTCACACTGAGCCAAATGGTCCCATCGTGCCATTTGTAGCATTTTTTAATTCTAAAGCTCCTCTCCTGGAGGGCTGGCAACCAGGGCTTGGTGGCGGGGGAGCCTGTACAAGGAGAGAAGGGGAGTGCTGCCCTTTCTGCTGTCCTTATGTCTGGCTTCCTCTGGAGTTCCCTGACTTTCTTCTGGGCATTACTGCCCAGATGCCCCATTCTCCCCTCCTCCTTTCCTTTTTCCCCCACTCATTACTTTGCTATTAAAGAGTTTGGGAACTTCCAGGATTCTGTAAAGCTGAGACTCTCTATGGCTGCTGTGGAAGATAGAATGGAAAAACACAAGCAAGAGAAGGAATTCTGAGCACAGAGGCTTGAGATTTATTTTCAACTGAAAGCTCTGTCAATGCCCCTAAACCCAGGGAACTGTGGTACTAAATTCTATTAGCTTTCCTTTATTCCTCACGAACAAATGAGTTGATTGACTGGAAACAACACTAGTGCTATCAGTTCACAGCTAGGTGACTTAGCACACTGAGGGCTAGACTAGGAGACAGGACAGACCTAAGTTATTGAGCCTGCTAGGTGCCAGGTACTACGGCTTACCCAGAGTCACACAGCAAGTAAGTGTCATCCTAAGGACCTGAACTTAGGTAACTTTCTGACTTTAAGGAAGAAAGGGAATAAGCATTTATATAACACCTACCATGTGTTAGGCACTGGGCTAAATGCTTTACAAATATTATCTCAGTTGATCCTCACAACAGTCCTGTGAGGTAGATGTTATTCTTTCTCCATTTTACAGTGGAGGAAACTGAGGCAAATGGAGAGTAAATGACTTGCCTTAGGTAACACCTGGTAAGTGTCTGAGGCCAGATTTTAACTCAGGTGCTCCTGACTCCAGGTCTGTTGTTCTGACTATTGTACCACTAAGACACCAATTCTCCATCAGCTATGCCATGCTGCTTTTAAAAAATAATGTAAATAATATTAGCAAGCATAGATATCACACTTAAAGTGGACAAAGGGTTATATGTATATTATCTCAATTTTGGTGGCTGTTATTATTTCCATTTTACAGATGAGGAAACTGAGGTTGAGAGAGGTTAAGTGCGTTTCCAGATTCACACAACTAAGTGTTGGAGTAAGTGATTATAACTCTGGTTTTCCTCATTCCACGTGGCCATGTATGAAGAGATTTGAGAGGGGAGAGAATTAGCAATTAGATGGATCAGGAGAGCCTTGTGTAGGAGGTGACACCAGCACTAGGCTTTGAAGGAAGCAGAGAGGTAAGGGAATGATGTTCTAGCACGGAGAAACTGTCTGTTTGCAAAGACTGGGAGATGGAATGTTGTGGAACGAGAACAGTCAAAATGGGAGGCTTTCTCTAGAATGTGGAAGGCATCTAAGGCATGTGGAAGGAGGAGGGTTCTGAAATTAGTCTAGAAAGGAAGATTGGAAGCAGACTGAGGGTACTTTGAATGCCAAACCAAGTAGTTTTCATTTTCTACTACAGGCATCATGGACCTCTTGAAATCTTCTTGTGCAGGAAATTGGCATGGTCAGAGTTGACCTTTAAGAATATCAGCTTGGCCTCATTTGGGAAGTTTATGGCTGAAAGGGCCCTTGGAGAGGAATCATCTAGTCTAACCCTCTGAACCACTATCTATCACGAAATATTTATTGTTTGTAGAGCTATGGACCAGTCACTGTGCTGAGTCTTGGGGATACAATGACAAAAATGGAAAAATCTTCTCTCAAGGAGGTTATAAGAGAGAAACAATATACACACATAAGACGCAAAATATATGAAAGAGAAATACAGTCTTTTTGCCTGAGGCTCAAAAACATTATCAGAGACTTGCCAAGGTCACACAAAGTAGCAATAGTTCACATTTATGTAATTGTTATAAGGTTGATACAGTACTTTCTTCTCCTAACAGTGAGGAGTTAAGTGATACATGTTATTGTCTCATTTTATGGATGGAGAAACTAAAGGTTGATAATACCATTTGTTCCTGTTCAGGTAGCAAATACATGTTAGAGCTGGGATTTGAACTTAGGTATTCTGACTCCATATCCCAAACTGTTTCCATCATGCTACTTTGGTCAATCTCAAAAATAATTGCTATAGGTATTCAATAGTTTCCCCAAGGTAAGTATGTAAAGCAGGTGTAAGACAACTCTGGGCCACCTGTGAAGGTAAAAAAGCTGAGCAGTCCCCCAAATTCCCTTGGGGAAAGAATGGACTCTAGCTCAGGGGAACCTCCTCTCTGTGTGTTCATAAATATTTCATGTGTCTGTCTCTCTGTGGACAGATAAAATCTCGTGATTGATTAGTTCTGCAAATGATGCCTCCAGGTTTCCTTTCAGGGAATCTCTCCATACTTGGTGAAGTGTCTGCTGGCTAATTGGAGAGCTTAATACGATCAACTTTTCATCCTTTACCTTGGGGACTGAGTATGTTGAGGGGAGAGGGGGAATTGGCTTTCACAGAGAACTGACATCCCGAAAAAGGTTTAAACACCATGTGTGTGATCTCTGGCAGGGTGCTGGTTTCCTGTGTTCCCAAATCAAATAGAAATGCTACAAGAGTATGTGACTGGGATTCTAATCCTGGATTTTCCACTGACTAGCTCTATATCAAAAATATTTTGTAAAAGTTTTGTAAAATTTTGTAAAAGTTATTGCCTTAAGCCTCAGTTTCCTTTAATGTGCAAGTGAGTTCAACTCAGAAGTATACTGGGACCATATCAAACCAACTCTGGAGTTGATTGTTAAATTTTCAGTGGAAATCAGTGTTTATTGTTGTTTTGCTGGTAAGTGGTGGAAAAAAGTCAATATAAATTAAAATTAAAAGTGTGTCAGTTTTGTAGCAGTCACTGTTCCATAGTTCAGTTTCTTTTAATGCCAGTGAGTAGGTTAGACTCAGGTATGTGCTCAAACCGGAGAGTCAATTGTTAAATGATCAATGTCAGCATTTATGCCTTGGAAATTGGTAAATACCACAAATCAGAGCTTGATTTATTGTTTTGCTGATTGTGTATGCTTAAGAAAGTGAAGAAAATGTTAATAATGGAGATTAAACTTTAAAGTGTGTCATGTATATATTTATCTCCTCCTTTCCCCCTTAAACATGTATTGGCACACCTCTGGTTAGACTTTATGACCTCTAAGTTTCTTTTTTGCTGTAACGTTCTATGTCTCTATCATCCATGCACCTCCATTGGGATATATAATTTTGAACACTTGTTCATGGATGTACAAGCAATGGATCCCTGGTTTGATTCTGATGCCCAGGGTGAACACTGGGGAAGGAAGGAGGCATTGTTGGGGTTCTTCACTTTAGCCTCTCAGCCTTCCCCCATTGAGCAATGGATCCTGGATCAGAGTCCATTCTACCTCCTTGCCTGGGATCAAGGTTATTCCAAGGTCATTGGGCATAGTCACTGACAAGTCAGAGTCTTAGAGCCAGTTCAGTTCCAAGATGTTTGGCTACATAAAGATAGGACAAGAGGACACTGAGTACTGAGTGGAGGAAGAAGGCTTAAAGTTAGGTGCTAGGAAAACTTCCAGAAAGGGAGAAATTTGAGACATTGAGAGAAACTATGGTGCATCCTTCTCTAAAAGTCCAAAAGAAAAGGAGAATTCAACCTCCTTTTGGCAAATTTTTACTCCTTTCCACTTCTCCTAAATGCATATATACCCGAACCGAAAAAAGGAATCATCTCAATGATAGTTTAAATAGGTAAAGACTAAATAGTTAAAGGCTTGAACAATAGTTAAAATAGCTGACCTTTGTGTAACTCTTTAAGGTTTGCAAAATGATTTACATTCTCATATAAGTCACATGACAATCCTGCCAGGTAGGCATTACGCATGGTGTTATTCCCATTTAACAGATGAGGAAATTGAGGTTCAGAATGATTTTTCTATGGTCACACAGACTTGGATTTATATCAAAGGTGGCCTTGTGGACACCCAATTCTAGTATGCATCTCACTGTGCAGCACCGAAGGGGAAAAAATAATGTATTTCAAAACGATACAAATAATGTATTTCAAACAAAGATGAATTTCAAGACAAAATAATGTATATTGAAAACAAATGGTTTTTGTGTTCTCCGTGCCATGCATAGCAGGCCATAGTCCATTTTCTGGGCTGAGAGTTGACTTACAGGGACAGAATTGGCCTGATTTCAGTGAAACTCAATGCAGTCCTTTGCAGGAAACATGATTATTTTTGCTGAAGTTGAGAGTATGACTGACTGAGTCATTGCCCAAGAAGATGTATATAAATCCTCAGAGGAACCAGGCAAAGCAGAAAAGAAATTGGGCTGTGGAGAACGTGGAATTTTGAATAACAATTAAAAACACGGGCCTCTAGACTCATCGTGCCCTTTGGACAGATGCTAAGAAGTACTAGTAAGAGGGGTTGGCATTTGCAGGCTAGAGAGATTCCTGACCCAGTGTGTATGCCGTGCTAGCGCCAGAGAGAATTGTTTTTGTCAATGGCTTGGGTATCCTGGTTCAACGCTGATGGGCATCTTTGGAATGAGAGAAACATGCGGCAAGGTTCTTCTTCTTTCTTCTTGGTGGTGGCAGGGATTAGATGTTGGATTTTGTTGATATACTGAACTCAGGAATGAGGGAGTTCAAAGAAGTGTCACATTCACAGTCCATGGGCTGCAAGCAGTCAGCAAAACTCCTGGGTATGGCTGCACCAGATTCAAATGTAATTGGAAAATACTTAAAAAAATAAAGAAAAATACAATATAATACAACATAGATATTATTAGTATGGGTCAGCTAGGTGGCACAGTGGATAGAGTGCTCATCTCCCTGAGTTCAAATCCAGCTTCAGATAGAGTGACCCTGTTAGTTCCTGTTTGCCTCAGTTTCCTCATCTGTAAAATAAGCTGGAGAAGTAATTGACAAAATACTCCAGTGTCTTTTCTAAGAAAACCCCAAATGGGGTCATGAAGAGTCAGACATGACAAACAATTGAGAAACAACCAAAATGTTAACATGGTTTTCCAAGTCAAGATGTGGCCCTTTCTATTTGAATTTGATACCACTGGCCGAGATCATGGAGAGGCAATTACAGAGAGGCTAACTGACTTCCCCATGGACATACAGCTAGTCAAAGCTGGGCCTCAAATCTAGGACTTCATTGCTCTGAAGCCAGCTCTCAATCCAATGCCTTGCTATCTCTAGCATGGAGATATCTCTTATCTGGTGAGTGCAGGTGAGAAATCTCAGAATTAGGAAACATTATATTATCAACCATGAGGTGAGAAAGTAGCCCTTAGCTTCACTTTAAAAAAGAATTAAGTTCCTGCAGACAGGCAATTTGTGAATCCTAGCATCTTTGCCCTTGCCACTTTCAGGGTCAGAACTCAAATTTAGGCCGCTGCCCTTTTGGCATAGATTAGATTAGCACCTGTGGCCCAGGGCTGTTTCCCAGTAGGAAACATAAAACAGGGCAGAGAGTACATAGCCTTTGCCCTAGGATCAGAGATCACCTTCATCGTCACTGCCTGCTAATGCTGTTACTCTTACTCTCTGACCTCCTGTATTCTGGACCCTGCCTGCCTGGACTCTCCCTCAGCCCACATATCTAACCAGCTGTTGTCTTGACAGTCACACCCCACAGGGTCTCTTGGCATTCATACTTTCTCTTCACACACACACACAGACAATCACCAAAGTTCAGGACCTCATCATCTTTCCCTTAGATAGTTGTAATTGTAATCCTAATGGGTCTCCTGTCCTAAGTCTCTCTGCGTTCCAAGCCATTCTTCACACAGCTGCCAAATTGATTTTTCTAAAGCATTGGTCTATGTCATGCCTCTGCTGGATAAACTCGTGTAGAACCCTATTATTTTTAGGATAAAATACAAATTACTTTGTTTGGTCAATAAAAATGTATTAAGTGCCTACTATGTGCTAAGAAGGCAGGTAGGCTGACCAAGTGGATAAAGTGCGGGGCCTGATGTCAGGAAGATTCATCTCCATGTGTTCGAATCTGGCCTCAGACACTAGCTGTGTGACCCTGGGCAAGTTATTCAACTTTGTTTGCCTCAGTTTCCTCATTTGTAAAATGAGCTATAGAAGGAAATGGCAAACCACTCCAGTATCTTTGCCAAGAAAACCCCAAAGGGGGTCATGAAGAGTCAGACATGACTGAGAGGACTGAGCAAAAACAAATGTACTAAGCATGGGGCATGTAAAGAAAGGTAAAAGGTAACGCTTGCTCTCAAGGTATCCCCTCTGTCACCATCTAATGGGGGCAGTTAAGGCTCTACACAGCCTGACTTTAGATGATCTTTCCAGGCTTATTATTCATTCCTCATTGTTGAGCCAAACCAACCTCTTGTTGTTCCTTACATTCAAGATTACATCCCCTGCCTCAGCCCCATGTTTTTGCTCTGGTTGGCCCCCAGGCTGGGGATGCACTCTTTCTACCTCTTAAAATCCGTAATTTCCTTCAAAACTCAACTAAAGGGACACTTCTTGATCCCCTGCAACTTTTAGTACCATCCCCTCCAAACTACTTTATATTTATTTATATTATATATTTCTATTAGTATATATTATTATATTTATATTGTATGTTTATTTATATTATAGAACTGTGTGTGTATTGCTGTTCCCATAATAGAAGGTGATCTCCATGAAAGCAGGGGTTAAGCCGTCTTTGTACTCCTGGTGCCTCATTCAGTGCCTGGTAGAGTAGGTATGTAAAAATTGCATATTGATTCGTTGATTGATAAGACCTTAGCCACCTGTCCAGCTCTTCCACATTGGACCTTTGGTTGATTTCTCTGTACTCTATTTTAGCCTGCCCATCCCAAAGCTCAGTCATTGAATCCTAGCTTTTTCTACTTCTCCTCTGGGCTGCCTAATGATTAACTTCCAGAGCTCTATTGTCTTGCCAAGTTCCTGAACAGCCCTATCCTGTTTTTTATGTCCCAGCATGATACAGCCCTAGGAAAATGCATAGAATGAAGTTTTAATGTGGAATCTGATGGGTGATGGGGAAGAGATGACTCCTCTGAACATAGGTCTAGTCCTAGGTAATTCCCCTATGCCAACCCAGTCCCTAGTATGAAGGAATGAGGGAACGGTCGGTGCCTTGACAGCCCTGGGACGACTGTGATGTAGCCCTCTGGGCGAGGGCCACCCAATATCATTCATGGGGGATTAGGGATGTAGGAGGAGACTTTAGTCATGCTCACAGGGACACAATTGGAGGCTGATTTCCCTTTACTTCCTCAGGAGGAGGGGGATATATTTTTTAGAGTCAGAACATAAAGAATCAGCCTCTGGGAGCTCTGGAATGTAGATAAAGATGGGCTGAGGATGGAACTGCCAAAGATGCTCTCAACGAGGGGTCTGGGGCTTCCATCTGTTCATCCTTTGTTCACCAGTTTATTCATTCAGAAAACATTTTTAGTCATCTATTGTGATTTATACTAAGGAGATACAAAGTTGAGATAAAATATTGCCTAGTCCTCTGGGAGCTTACAATCTCAAAGGGACAGAGGATAGAAACACGGATGTTTATAATATAAAACATTACGCGCTAAGTGTATTAGAATAGTGGGGAGGGAAAGTGCTGTGTGGAGGCTAAAGGAGAGAATAGTTCCTTATCTGCAGATCAAAGAGGGCTTCATGGAGGAGGTGTCTGAGTTTTGGTTTTAAAGGATGGGTAGAAATTCAACAGGGTAGCTAGGTGGTACTGTGGATAGAGTGTTGGGGCTGGGATCTGGCTCAGACATTTACTAGCTAAGAGACCTTGGGCAAGTCACTTAACCTGTGTTTACTTCAGCTTCCTCATCTATAAAAATACGGAAAAAATGAAAGTAGTGAAATACTTGCAGTTTTTACAATGCCCTGTGACAAAGATATGAATGTCATTCCAATTTTACACATGAGAAAACTGAGTCTTTTAGAAGTGATAAGACTTGTCCCTGTAACTTCTCACCCAGAACCTGGAATGCTTAGTTTATAGAAGAGATCATTGAGGAGGTATGTGATGATGATGATGATGATGATGATGATAGACAGCATATAGCTAAATAGCTGTTAACTATAGATATAGTACTTCAAGGTTTATAAAGCACTGCACATAGGTTATCTCATGTGCTCCTCACAATAATCCTGGGAGGAAGGTGCTATTATCTTTATTATTCTCATTTTACAGATGGGGAAACTGAGGCAGAGGTTAAATGACTTGTTTAGGTTCACACAGTTTTTATTGCTGTTTAGTTTTTTTTTTCAGTATTGTCTGACTCTTTGTGACCCCATTTGGGGTTTTCTTGGTAGAGGCACTGGAGTAGTTTGCCATTTCCTTCTCCAACTCATTTTATAGATAAGGAAACTGAAGCAAACAGGGTTAAGTGACTTGTCCAGGGTCACAGAACTAGTAAGTGTCTGAGGCCAAATTTGAACTCAGGAAGATGAGTCTTCCTGACTCCAGCCACATCACTCCATCCTCTTGACCCCATGAGATCACTGTCTAGTTACCTCATCATGGATTATTTTGTATTATGGTGATAGGATCACAGGATTGAGGCAATCCCCTCATTTTGTAGATGACTGGATCAAGGCTCAGAAGGATGAGGTATATTGCATAAGGTCACAAAGGTTATGGGTAGCAGAGTTGACCTTGGGGCACAGGGCTTACATCCCATATTCTTTCTGAAACACTGTCCAGTGTGTGTCATGGCCTTCACTAAGGGTGCCAGGAAGAGAGGGTCACTGTGGCTTTCTTCCAGTACCTACCATGGTGCTCTACTGTTTATTCACCTGATACCACTATGTCTTCTAGCTCTTGTCCAGTATCTCTGCTTCCCTTCCCTTCTAAATTCCTTGAAAAAGGCTGTCTACAATAGGTGTCTTCATTTCCTTTCCTCTCGCTCTCTTAACTCTTCGTTTTGTGGCTTCCAACCTCATCCTTCAACCAAAACTGACCTCTCCAAAGTTATCAGTGGTCCTTTAATTGCTGAAATCCAATGGCCTTTTATTTTTTTTCAATCCTCATCCTTCATAGTTTCTGCAATAATTAATGGTCTTGGTTATCCCCTCTCTGGGTTTTCACTACATTATTTTCTCTTGATTTTCTTCTTACCTGTCTGCCCCCATTCTCAGTCTTCCTTTGCTGGATCTTCATTCGAGTCACACCCACTGGCTAGAGTGTCCTTCATGGCTCCATCTTGAGCCCTTTCCTCCTCTATTGCTATACTGTCTCACTTAGTGATCTCCTCAGTGATGATTCCTAAATCTATACATCCAGCTCTCATCTTTCTCTGGCGTTTCAGGTCCATATCCCCAAATGCTTTTTGGACATCTTAAAATGAGTGTTCTCTAGGCATCTCAGATTCAATATATCTTCCATCTTCTGTCTTACTGCCTTTGAATTGGCACATCCACATGCTGGGATCACTTCCTACTTCTTAGTTATCCAGATTTCCTTTCAGACTCATCTCCAGTCCCACCTTCTGAAGGGGAAAGGATCAAAGGAGAGAGTATTTGTAAAATATCTGTTTAATAAATGCTTGCTCTCTTCTCTTTTACCTCCTCCCTTCCATCTACTCTCTATGAATTTTATATATATTTGGTTATTTACTTGTTATCTCCTTCATTGGAACGTAAGCTCCTATGCCCAAAGGGCTATAAAACTGTGCATACCCTTTGACCCAGCAGTACCACTACTAGCCTATATCCCAAAGAGATCATAAAAAGAGAAAAGGACTCCCATATACAAAAATATTTATAGCAGCTCTTTTTATGATGGCAAAGAATTGGAGAATTGAAAGGTTGTTCATCAAATGAGGAATGGCTGAACAAGTTGTAGCATATGAATATAAAGGAATTCTATTGTGCTATAAGAAAGGCAAATTTCAAAAAAACCTGGAAAAACTTATATGAACTGACACTAAGTGAAGTGACCAGAACCAGGAGAACATTGCATACAGCAACAGGAACGTTGTGGGATGACCAACATTGTTAGACTTAGCTCTTCGCAGCAATACAATGATCAAAGACAATTCCAAAAGACTCATGATGAAACATGCTATCCACATCCAGAGAAAGAATTGTGGAGTCTGAATGCACAAAGCATTTCCATTTTGTTCTGATTCTTCTTTCACAATATGACCACTATGGAAATATGTTTGGCATGTATAATGTGTGCATGTTTGTGCAAATATGTTTGTGTGTGTATAATGGATATGAGATTGCTTGACGTCTTGGGGAGGAGGGGGAGTGGAAAAGGATGGAGGGAGAAAAATTTGGAACTCAAAATCTTATAAAAGTGAATATTGAAAACTATACTTATATGTAATTTGAAAAAAATAAAAGAAATAAAAATAGACAATAAAATATTGGAAAAAGGAAAAAAATACTAGGTTAAAAAAAGAATGTAAGTTCCTTGAAAGTAGAGGACTTTTTTGCCTTCTTTCATATCTCCAGTGCTTAGAAAGAAAGGAATATGCACATACCTATAATGTGCTAGTCACTATGCCGAGTGCTCTTACAGATATTGTCTCATTTGATTCTTGCAATAACTCTTTGTGGTAGGTGCTAATATCCCTATTTTACAGTGAAGAAACTGAGACAGACACAGACATATGCCTGCAGTCACATAGCTAGCAAGTGTCCAAGGCTGCTTTTGAAACTAAGGTTTTCCTGACTCCAGACCCAGTGCTGTGTCTATTGTGTCACCAGCTAACATAGTAAGAACCTAATTAATGTCTGTTGAATAATCCACTTGACAGTAGGGCTTTGTTGTTCAGTCATTTTTAGTGGTGTCTGACTCTTTGTGACCCCATTTGGGATTTTCTTGGCAAAGTTACTGGAGCAGTTTTCCCTTTCCTTCTCCAGGTCATTTTACAGATGAGGAAACTGAAGCAGTCAGAGTTAAATAACTTGCCTGGGGTAACACAGCTAGCGTCTGAGGTTGGATTTGAACTTAGGTCTGACTCCAGGCTTGACCCTCTATCTACTGTGCCACCTAGCTGTAGGACCTTATCAAGTTTATAAAAGCTCTAAGTACATGTCTAGTAATAAAACTTACCTGCTACCTGAAGACCAACCTGGCTAATTGTGGAGAGTCTTAACTCCAAAAAATTGGACAGAAGGTGACAGACTTTTCCTTAGCAGAAGCTCCTCATGAAGGCCATTTCCTGAGGCACGGAAGGGGTTGTGATCTCTACCAGAGAAGGAAGTAGCCACACTGATCCTTGAAGAATTAAAGTATAAAAATAAAAGATGGAAGTTAATTTCCAGATGGAGCTCCTTGCTGTCTCTAAAAGGGACATTGCCTTCAAATGCCCCAGGGTGACATGGTAGAAAGAAGACTGGCTTTAGGATCAGGAGACTTGGGCTCAAATTCTAACATTTATTATATGACTATGGGAAAAATCATTTAGCCTCCCAGAAACTCTGGTCCCTCACCCGTAAAGTCTAGATAATATTCAATATCATTTGCTTATGTAAGGAAAAATCTTAAAGTGCTATGTAAAAGTGAGTTATTGTTATCTTTAGGAAGAGGCACCATGTATACATTGGGGAGAGCTTATCTTAGAGCCAGAGGACCTGGGTGTGAATCCTGTCTGTTACTTCCTATCTGTGTAACTTTTTAAATTTTTCTGGTCCTCAGTTTCCTCATCTGTAAAACGAGAGGATTGGACTAGATCACCTCCAAGATCCCTTCCAGCACTTATTCTATGATCTTGTTACTCAAAAATCCTATAATTTTATGAGCATAGTGGTGGGAACATTCAGTCTTTTTGGAGGCAGGCGGCTTGGGTTTGAGTGCTGGCCCCAATACTTATCAGCTGTGTGAGCCTAAGAAAAATCATTTAATTCTTTGAGCCTCAGTTTCCTCATCTATAAAATGGGGATAATAGCCATTGATCTACTTGCCCACAGAGTTGTGCTGAGGAACTCCCTGAGTAAATTTAAAGGACTCCATAAATGTAAGCTGTTATAATGAATGCTTACCATCTCCTCTCTAGGGTATTTTCCGGCTTTTTAACATTCTAGGATTCCATGGCTGACCAAGCACTGGATAGGCATGATAATGAAGTAAATAAGTCATTTAGCACAAACAGAAGGGTTAGTGCAGATTGGCGAAGAGGAGGTGAGAAAAACTGGAGTGGGGGAAGTTGTTTATTTACACAGCAGCAGGGCCTGGAGAGAGCTAACTCCACATTGTCTGTGGCAGATCCCTAACTAGCAGCCAGCAAGGGGGTCACTTGGGCTCTGCTCCAAGGTGCCAACATGGTAAGGGGCAACTCACCCTCCACCAGCCAGTCAATGAGCATTTATTTAGCACCTACTGAGACTACAAAAAAAAAGGCAAAAGAAAAAGTTCCCAGTTGCTTCCAACCTGTGATCCTCTCCCTACCCCTAACACGAAGCATCCACGGTTTTCCCATAGTCATATAGCTAGTCTATCTGACTTTGGACTCTCTTCTGTGCCTGTCACTGGCCGCCCCCTCTCCCATTCGCACCTCCCTCACATGTCATCATCTTCCCAATTGTGTTGGCCTGAGTTGAAAAAAAATTCCTAGCTATTGCTTTGGTCTGTGGTACAACTGCAGGGGAGCCCTGAGCTCTCCTCCTGGTGAGAGAGCTTGGGCAGTTTAAATTCAGAGATGACCTAGGCAGCTCTCTAGCTGCCAATAGTTTGCCCCTTCTCAGCCTCACTCCCAGGCATGCAGGCTTTTCAGAGGGCCCCTTCCTTTCCCTGCCCTGCCCTGTCCTGGAGTAGTGACTCCTGAGCAAGTTGAGGACTATGTCAAAGGCCTCTGTCTACCCCACACTGGGCAGTCTATCCTCAAGGAGGGCACTGTAGATGTATTAATAGAAGCCTCGGTAAACTGCCTTTCATCCTGGGGACTGAGGCAATGCTCCTTGATTTCTTGCCAGCCATAAAACCAATTGCCCTGCAGTGGGCAAACACAGGCTGCATCTTATTGCAACCTCATTGAAAACCGGGTGGCATTGATGGAGCAGACTGTGCTCTGTGTCCAGCCTGGAAGCCCAAGCTGACATCAAAGGCCCATCTGCAGTAGCGGGAAGCAGAGACTATTAGGCACAGAGCTGTCCCTTCATCTGTACCCCTGCATCCCTTGGCAGCTGCTGCCACCCTCCCTGCAGCTGGAGAGGGAGAGCCCATCTCCTGGTTCCTACATACTACCCCCTCCCTACCCAGTCCCAATGGAGCTCAAGGGGCGAGGGAAACCATTGTTTCTTGGAGATTCATTTATCTACTCCCACTCCAGCATCACGAGGTTTTTTTCTCCTCTCTGCCTATGATCACAGATCCTTAGAGTTAGGAAAGGATACTGGAAATCATTAAGTCCATTATTTTTTTCTTTTACAGATGAGAAACTGACGCTGAGAGAGGAATAGTGGCCGAGTGGAAAGAGCACTGGAGTCAAGGGGATGGAATTTAAATCTTAGCTCTTAGTCTTACTACTTTTGTGATCTTAGACAATGAAAATGAAAAGGATGATGATGATGATGACAAAACCAGCAAACTTCTGTGGCAGGATTTGAACTCAGATGTTTTAAATTCCAAGTCCTGACTGACAAGTCATTTAATCTCCATGGGCCTCAGTTTCCTCACCTGTAATATCAGGAGTTGGCAACAGATAGTCTCTGAGGTCCCTTGAAGCTCTTGATTTGAGTCAGTGAGCTTACAATGGTCAGGCAGAAAGTCTGGGCTCCCTGCCTGGAAAACCCTTCACCTGAGCCTGCTGGCCCTCTGGTTTCTATCTTCTTAGCCCTCCTCACTGCCAAATTTCCTGGACAAGTGGTCCACCACCCACTGCTGCTACTTCATCACCAATGGTCTTAATCCCTTGCAATCTGGCTTCCACCCCCATTACTTCACTGCACTGTTCTTTCAAAGGTCACCCAGGACATCTAATTACCAGATCTTGTGGGCTTTTATCAATCTTTATCCTACCTGGTCTCACATTTTTTACACCACTGACCAATCCTTTTGTGCAATTCTTTCTTCCCTGAGCTTGAAAGATAGGAGCATAGTGTCAAGAGAGCTGAACGTGAAATTGAAAGATATACATTCCTATTTCACCTTTGCTGCCTAAAGTTCCAGTGTGACCTTGAGAATCATTGTGGTCTAGTGGATAAAGTACGCT
This sequence comes from Potorous gilbertii, assembly GCA_028658325.1. Taxonomy (NCBI): domain Eukaryota; kingdom Metazoa; phylum Chordata; class Mammalia; order Diprotodontia; family Potoroidae; genus Potorous; species Potorous gilbertii. The sequence goes on along the minus strand of CM053771.1, from coordinate 280,100,750 downwards.
GGGCTTAAAGTAAGGATGACCTGAGTTCCAATCCCCGCTCAGACACTTACCAGCTTTGTGAGCCTGGTCAAGTCACTTAGCCTCTCTCAGCCTCAGTTTCCTCATCTGTAAAATGAAGATAGTAATCACTCATGGAGTGATTGTGAAGGTGAAACAATATGATGTACTTAATGTGCTTAGCAAAACTTAAAGTGCTATATAAATATTGTTGGTTAGTCATTTTCAGCCATGTCTGACTCTTTGTGACTGTCATTTTGGGTTTTCTTGGCAAAGACTCTGGAGAGGTTTGCCATTTCCTTATCCAGTTCACTTTACAGATGAGGAAACTGGGGCAAATAGGGTTAAGTGACTTTCCCAGGGTCACACAGTTAGTAAGTATCGGTGGCCAGATTTAAACTCAGGAAGATGAGTCTTCTTGGTTCCCAGCCCAGTGCTCTATCCACTGCACCACCTAGCTGTCCCTGCTATAGAAATGTGAGTTATTATTATTCAGCAGTCCAGCCCATACCTAAAGAGGAATCTTCTCCAATACACCTGATAAGTGTCTGCCTTCAATGAAGTCCTTCAATGAGGGAAGACCTGATAGAGCCACGTTACCTATGGATAGTACTAGGATAGCAAGCCTGACCTAGAGCCTAAATTTGCCTCTTTGCAGCTCAGCATCATAGAAATAGGGGCAGTTCGCTGGCTCCATGGTTCATAAAGAGCTGATCCTGGAGTCAGGAAAACTCATCTTCGTGAGTTTAAATCCAGCCTCAGATACTTCCTACCTGTATGATCCTATGTATGTCATTTAGTCACACCTTCATTTTATAGGTGATAAAATAATTTCTTGCCCAAGATCACACAAATGGTAAGTATCAGAGATTGGATTTGGACATAGATACTTCGACTCCACAGTAAATACTCTTTCCACTCTTATAACACTAGGGAATGGTCTTAAATTCATGTCATATGAATCATGGCACCAGGTCTATTCTTAGAGTGATGGGCAAAGGAGACTGAATTATCATCATGATTGGAAGGTTATTCATCTACAACTATAAGAGGAAGGGTGCTTATCTCCCAGGACTACAGAGATAATATCAGAATACTGTGGATGCCTTCCAAATCCACATGATCCACTGGAAAATCTGCCCCATCATTCCTTGTCATTAACATCACCCACATCCAGCTTCTTCCATATCAAGAGTTCCAACATCTGGCTGGCAGCTACCATTAAGTAAAATGCCAAAGCCATGATGGTCTTGGAGTTCCTCAATAAGATGTATGACACTGTGGCTGCCTACTTTGGCAACAACAGTGAGAAAAAACATTAAGAGCAAGTTTGTGCTCATCTACAATCTGCTGGATGAGATCCTGGACTTTGGCTACCCACAAAACTCAGAGACAGGCGCTCTAAGCATCACTTAGCAAAACATCAAGAGCCAGCCATGGACAAAGGAAAAACAGTCTCAGATCACCAGGCAGGTGTTGGAACAAATTAATCTGTGGCATGAGGGCATAGAGTATCATTGAAATGGTCTCTTTCTAGATATGCTCATGTCTCCTCAAGGGCAAATGTTAAACACCCATCCCTCTGGCTGCATTGTAATGAAGAGCTTTTTGATTAGCAAGCCTAAGTGCAAGTTTGGGATAAACAACAAGATTGCTAAGAAGCAGGGCAAGAGCATGGCCCCTGAGCAAGAGTTGGCTAAGAGTGGAAAGGGGTGCATGGCCAAAGATGGCTGTATCTTCCCCCAGTGCATACAGCTCAGTAACGCTGAACATTCCACCTTATGGAGTTTGACCTTATGAGATACTGGACCACCACCTCTATTTCCATTCCAGGGGATCTCCTTGGTGAGGAAGATAGGATGAACACAATGATAGGACAAAGCTTTCATCAAGATTTTATTGATGGCCTAGAAAACTGAGCTCCAGATCCCAATGCTAATGACTACAAGTGGGGTACAATGGATCTCTCCACATGAAGGGAAATGCCAACTTCAAGGATAGTGATAATGCCATCTCATTGAAGGTCAAACACATGGAAGGAAGGAAGGAATCATTGATTTTAGGGCAATCCATAATAGAGTGGAGATTAGAGCCCAAGGCATGTGACTACAAATCCAGCTCCACTTCTACTGTACTATGCTGCTTTTTTCTATGTTGGATCTCTTTTTCATTTACTTATAGGCATGATTATCCCACTTTCCTCCCCCACCCCCAGTAAAGCGGGCAGAATATTAGCTCTTTGAGGAAGTGCACTGTTTCATTTTTGTCATTGTATCTCCGTGTCCAGTGCTGGCACACAGTAGGCACTTAATAAAATGTTGAGTTGAATTGTACATTTGGAGAGTCTAAGATCCATATAATCTCTCATGAACTCTTAGAGACTAAAGGGGATTAAGTAAGCGATGAGAGAAGGATGAGAAAGATATTAAGAAATAACACTGTGGAAATCATAAAAAAAAAAAAAAAAGACAAAGTAATACTTTCTCCCTTCTACCTCATCTGCCTTTCTCTGGGAGAATATTCTGCCCCCAGCCCTGCTAAGACCAGGCTGTCATTTAAAAGTTACTCTGACTTTGAAAAGGACAGGGCATTATTAAAGTTTTTACATGCCAGTTTAAATAAAATATTGAACACATTCAACCTTTTGGTTGATTGAAGATGCTGTTAATATTAACAGCCATTCTGAGACGCTGTAGCTAGGGCTGTCCTTTTTGCTGTGGTTGAAAACAGAAAGGTTGGAGAACTAGGGTTGTAGGACATAGGTAAGGGGATTGTGGGACAGCTCTTTCTTCTCCCCAACTGTGATTTCAGGAGTAAACTAGAGCTCAATGTTTGGGTGTTGGGAAGAGTGTCCATCCCCTCAACCTGTCCACAATCTAGGAATTCATAATTTCCTCTCTTCCTTTACCCTATCTCAAGAAACACAGTCATTTTGGAGAGAATTAAGGGTACTACTATCCTTTCATTAATCTAAGCTCTAAACCCAGATGTCATCCTTGATTCCTCACTAACATTCCACCTATCCAACCAATTGTCAAATTTTGTGGGTTCTCCTCTGCAACATCTCTCCTACACATCCCCTTTTCTCTATTTTAGTACAGACTCTCAGCAATAAAATTCACTGGCTCCCTATCACTTCTAGGATCAAATATAAAGTCTTCTCTTTAGCATAAAAGACTCTTTAGAGCCTGGCCCCTTCCTACCTTTTCAGTCTTCTGACTCTTGACTCCTATCTCTAGCATCCAACACTCTATCATCCCGCAACCCATTTACTGTTCTTCAAACATGACATTCTAAGCCCCTTTCTTTGTGACTTTGCATTAGCTGTTCTCCATTCCTGGAATAAGTTCTTTCTCCTCTTAGTTTAAAGATTGAGCAGCTTCCATTCAAACAATAGAAGAAATAGGCTCCATGAATTCTGAGGTGCTGATGTCCTCAAATGGGTGGGTTCCATTGGTTCTAGAGCCATCTTTGAATCATGCTCTCAGCTACCTAACCACAGTCTCGCTCTTACCCAACCTTGACACTCCCTAGGGGAAGATCCAGGTCACCACTCCTCCCTAGAAGCATTAAAGTGTCACAGTATATAGACCACTGTGCCCGGAATCAGGAAGATCAGAGTTCATATCCAGTTGTAGACATTTACCAGCTGTGTCCCTGGGCAAATCACTTAACTGCTGCCTGCCTCAGTTTCTTCAGTTGTAAAATGACATCATAATATCACCTACCTACCGTGGTTGTTGGGAAGACCAAATGATATAATATTTGTAATGCATGTAACATAAGACCTGGAGTATAGTAGGTGTGTAACTAGTACTTTTTTCTTTCCTTCTTCTTCGTGTCTCCTCCATCCTGCATCTCTGTACATTCCTCTGCATAAGCCCCTATTCTAGCTTTGAACCACCACTATCACAAAGGGGATGAACAGAGTAGCCCCCTGAGTTCCTTAAGCTTCAAGGTCCCTGACTTCCCTTAACTGCCATTTTGTCTATCTCATCCAATTCAGATCTCTGAGTTTTGTGATCAAAGTAAGGTCCTGCCATGGTTTCTTAAAAGGAAATGCTCACTCAACTCACTCCTATTTGGGGCAGGCTCTCAAGTACCTAGCACAGCAAGGTCTTAACTAGTGTGATCCCCCTGAAGTGGTTGTATTATTTGAATTTGAACAGCATATTTCCATTAGGCTGGAACCGATTATAACTGAGAATAGTGTGAACTCAAATATATATGACCACTTCAGGGGGACTCATTATTTGCATTCATCAGGTCCTACCTTCCCTTCCTCCCAGCCTCTAGCCTCCTGATTTAGAATTATGTGAGTTGGATTTTGTATGTGTGTGACTTATCCAGTTATCAACCCACTAAATTCAGTGGATATTACAAAGAAGAAAATAAAAGTAATTCAAACACTCTGGGAACAGAAAATAAATGAATGCGTTATGATATAGCACATAATTTCTTTTTTTGTTGTTTTCAATTTCCTTTTGCCCAAAGATAAAGAAAGAAAAGAAAATACATAGTTTTGTGAGACATGGATCATCCAAAAAGTAGAACAGAAATTGTTTACGGGTTCATAGTTTTTCCATGGGAAGTTTGCTCATGATACACATTATATTATAACTAACTAGTTAACAATAGTTAGCATTTACATAGCACTTTAAAGTTTCCAAAATACTTTACAGCTGTTATCTCATTTTATCCTCAGAATAGCCCTAGGAGATAGGTGCCAGTTTTGCAAATGAGAAAACTGACACACAGAAAAGTGAAATGAGTTACCCAAGGTCACACATTTAGTAAGAGTTTGAGGCCTTATTTGAACTCAGATTTTCCTGACTTTTAAATTTAATGCCCTCTCCATTGCACCACCTAGCGGCCTTTGTCTGACAATCTGATGTTAGTTGTTTAAGACCCATCCTTTATTCTAAGCCAACCATTTTTATGCATGCTTTTATAGCCGTTTTATTACAACCATATTGAATAGAAACCTATTCAAACACTATTCAAAATAAAGGTAACAACAAATGGAAAAGCCCACGAAATATTACTCCAGATGAGATATGAAGCCCATCAAGTTATTAAGGAGCAAGATGCAGTGGTGGGTGTCAAAAGGATTTATAGGCATTCAGAAATCAAGATTTATTTGTAAAAACAGTTTGAAGCAATTAACACTTCTGCACTACCGGTCTTTAATGAACCAATCATTCAAGGTTACTAAGCTGTGAATTCCAACCAGAAAGGTCCTTGAATCTCTGACATCTATGGAAAGGAAACTGACTAGGAATCAGTACAGTGGAATCTAGAGACATGAATGCACAGTACGACCTTGATCAAGTCACTGAATAATCACTTTTGAGCTCAAGATGACCTTAGACATTATCTAGTCTAGTCCTCATTATTTTACAGGTGAGGAAATTAAGACCAAGAAAGATGAAGTGATACTTGCTTAAGGAATTAGTAACAGAAACTAAAAGCCAGGTCAAACTCCCAATACAGTGCTTTCTTCCCCACAAACATCAGGTTGCCTAACCCAAAGAGACTGTTGGGAGGTAAGCACTGAGCTATAGACAGAGGGAAAGGGAAAGGAGAATGGATTACTCAACTTAGTGAAAGATAGGCTGAGAGAGGAATAAGGCTGACCTATCCATCTCCCCCAAAACTAAGAAGAATCCAGCAATGTCATTTCACAACAAAGACTGACGATGAACAGAAGGAAGGCCTACTCAGGAGCTAGGCATAGGAGCCTATGGGGTGGGTCATTCAAAGAGTCTGGATAGTGTCCCTCCCTGATAATTAATCAGAGAGGCTCCCATTGATGTGAACTACAGGAAAGAATCATATAAAGAGGCCATGAGATGGGTTAGGAAGTTCAGAGTCAGGTCTTCTAACTCTATGACTGCTAATGTCTTTGTTACCTGCACCATGTGCCTGGTGATCTTGAGCTTTCGTTTCCAAATGAAATAAAGCTTAAGCATTTTGGGAAAGAACACCTTTGCTATTGTGAGAGGCTAGGAGATGGGGAGGGAAGGAGAGAAAACATGGAGGAGAAGAAGGGGGAAGAGAGAGATGGAGGAGAGGGAGAAGAAGGAAGGCAGGGAGATAGAGAGATGAAGAGAGAAGGAAAGGGAGAGAGGGAAGGGAGAGCAAAGGAGAAGACAGAGAAAGAGAGGAAAAGGAAAAGAGAGGAGAGAAAGCAACTGGCAGCTAGTTTGTGTCTTGCCCCAGTAGTGCGTGATGTGAAGAATCATTTAATCATAGATGCAAACAATCCAGGTTGTTCAATTAATCAAAAAGCATTTATTAAGCTCTTACTATGTCCCAAGCACTGTGTTTAATTGTTGGAGGGTCAAGGAGAGGAAAAGCATTGCTTACCCTCAAGGAGCACGTATGCCTATGGGAGAGACCACACATAAATACAGAGTAGATGGAAGACAATCTTGGAGGGACAGGCACCGGCAGCCAGAGATGCTGGGGGAAGCCTCCTAAGGTTGCATTTTCCTTCTCTTTCAAACCTTCCAGCAAACCTAAAAATCTTTTCTGATCATTTTTCCTCCCTTTCATTCCAGTCTGAGAGGAAAGAGAGGCCAGAAGATGGAGAACTAGTTAATGTAACTGTGAGAAAGTCACTTCCACTCTCAGGGCCAGCAATAAAGAGGTGAGGGACGATGGGGAAGGGAAGATGAGGAGGGAGAAAGGATGGGGTAGGGGTGGAGGGGGAGGGGAGGGGAGGATGGGGGAGAATCCTTCCTCTGATATTTCCTTTCATTACAAAGCATCACTACTGGTCTAGAGTGGAGCTGGGCACCCTCTTCCACTAAGGGATCGGAGTTCTAGGCTCACTTGAGAGCCAGATTTGAGAGTCCTGGGGGAGTCTAGCTTCTAAAAAGAGAGGTCAAGTTCCTTCTCACTGTCTCTTTCACTTCATGTCCCTACCCAGGACAGAGCCCCAGGGAAAATCACTTAAAGCTTGAAATGAAGCAGAAAAATCCTCAGTGTGGAATAAAGGTTAGGTATAGAATAGCTATTTATGTCTTCCATGCAAAATCCCTTAAAACATAAGCGTGCATTAACAATGACTTAAAACAAGAAACAGTAGCTCATAATTCCTATTACGTTCTCCTAGGAGGTTGATTCTTAAAACATTAAAATATGAGGTACTTAGTGGGACTGCTGAACAACCATTCTACCTTCACCTCTGTGTTGTCCAAGCAATTCCTTCAAGATCCATATTTTCTGACAAGCCAAGGATGCTTGTTCTTGTTCAGTTTTGTCCAAACTTTGATGATCCCATTTAGGGTTTTCTTGGAAAAAATACTAGAGTATCATTTCCTTCTCTAGCTCATTTTACAGATGAGGAAACTGAGGCAAACAGGGTAAGTGACTTATCCAGGGTCACATAGCTAGTGTATGAGGTCGGATTTGAACTCAGGTCTTCCTGACTATAGACCAGTACTTTATTCCCTGCACTACTTAGCTGCCAAGACATGGCTTAGCCTACTATTGCTGGCGGTCATCTCTAAGAAAAGCATATAAAATTTCTCCTGCTCCTAGTTGGCAGGAATGGAACTATGCAGGACCATTGGTAGTGGGGCTTAAGGATCTCTAGGGACTCAAGATGGGGAGTAAAATCATTAACTGAATGTTGGGTAACAAAGAGGCAGAGAATGGTCAGGGAGAAAATATGACATGATAGGAAGAAAGGACTAGGAGTCAGGAGACCTGGTTTCTAGACCTAATCGCCGTTTGCTAGCTGTGTCAACTTGGAGAAGTCTCTTCTCCTCTGTGAGATTGGGTTTAATGTATAAAATGAGGAAGCTGGAATGAATACCCTCCAAGGTCATTTCTAGCATTAGTATTCTCTGAAAATTAGGGAGGGGAAAACAGAGAAATTTCAGTAGAGAGGTAGTAAACAGTGAATGTAGAATGAGGTGTTCATTGCTGGATATGACCAGGGTCTTGATTTGTTTTGTGTAATTGTGTTTTGATATAAGAAAGGCTATTCTTGAGGAGAGAACATTGGGTAGTGAAGGTGAATGTAAAAAAAACAGGCATTAATAAAACTTTTTTGAAAAAGAAAGTAAAGGAACAGCGAATGCAATCCTCAAATAGCTTCTCCCTTCTGGAGAGAACCTTATACATAGTAAGCAATTAGTACAAGTTGAACACCCTGTCACAAATCCTGTGTCCTTGTCATGGATTTAGAATGACCTGGAATTAGCTCAGACACCTCTTCACCCCTCTCCTCCATCTCAGCTTACTCTGCTTGCTCTCTCTTGGCTCTGTGACTGGGTCCAGGGCAACCAGCATCCCTGGGCAGATAAGATTGATGACTTGGCTGGATCTGGAGAGAAAGACAGAGACAGAGACAGAGACAGAGAGGGACAGAGGGAGACAGAAAGAGACAGAGAGACCTGTGTATGAAAGGAAGTTCAATGTTTTCCTCTGGAGTTTCAGTGCCAAATGCAGGTGCATCTGCCATCTGACTGACCTTGTTGGTACCCTATGGCACCCTCAAACTTGAGAGTCCTAGTGGATCTGTATCTCTCTCTTTTTTCCACCATCCAAAGACAAGTTCTAATCTGAATTTAAGTCGATTCCATTAAGTGCTGAAGAAGACTCCATTTGATTTATTCAAGGAGGGTGCCCAAGAGGGCGGTGGGTGGTAGGATCCTTGGACTAAGCCCTCCAAGGGCCCTCAGAGACCATCTTAGTCCAACCTCCTCGTTTTATAGACAAGGAAACTGAAGCCCAGAGAGATGAAGCCACTCACCTGAGGAGATGACAGTTACTAAGAGGTAGGGCTAGGGTTTGAATCCAAGTCTTTTGACTGAATAATAACCGTATTGTTTAGTCGTGCCTGACACTGTGACCCTGTTATGGGGATTTTTTTCGCAGAGATTCTAGAATGGCTTACCATTTCCTTCTCCAGCTCATTTTACAGATGAGGAAACTGAGGAAAAAAGGGATAAGTGACTTGCCCAAGGTCGCAAAGCTAGGATGTGTATTAGGCTGTAGTTGAACTCAGGTCCTCTTGACTCCAGGAGGTGCCAACTGCGCCACCTAGCTGCCCGAATAATAACAATAGCTAACATTTACATAGCACTTCCTATGTGCCAGGCACTTTATAACTATTATCTCCTTGATCCTCACAACAAACCCTGCCAGGTAGGTGCTTTATTATCCCCATTTTATAGATGAGGAAACTGAGGTTAAGAAACTAAATTAAGGTTAAACTAAAGTTAAGTGATTTGCTCAGGGACTCATAGGTAGTAAGTGTCTGAGGTTGGATTTGAACTCAGGTGTTCCTGACTCCAGGCATGGAAATCCACTCCCCTCCCATCCATTTTACTTCAGCAAAGTAAAATGACTTGCTCAAGGTCACACTAGTAGTAAAATGTCAAGTCGAATCCAGGTCCTGTGATTCCAAATTTGGTGTTCTTCTTATGACAATTGCTTCCCTGTGATAAAAGAGACATTCTTGGGGCAGCTCAAAGCACAAGCTCCTCAACCAAGCCCCTCCCACCCCCATTTATATATGTTTATATATTATATATATTTATATATTACTATATTTACTTTTCAATGTTGTCACCTGGGTGTTTAAAAAATTGATCCTCTAAGATTGGAAACCCATGGTTCATGAACTTTCTCCTCTTTATCTTCTCAGGCAGAACCCTTCCCTGTCCCTCTCCACTGCCTGGCAACAAGCATAGTAAATTCAAATCCACAGCTAATCTTTGCAGTCAGAGGAATTGGTGCAGATCGGGGAGAGGGGAGAGGAATATAGTTTATGCACAAGTGCAGTGAATTCCAAGTACCCAGCTTGGGCCAGGTTTTCAGGATTGAAATTTCTAGAAACTACCAATCTGTAGGAATTTCCTTTAGGTACATACACATCCTGTCTGGATCAATCAATCAATTAATAAACAAATATTAAATACCTTGTAGGTGCCCACACCTTACACCAGATCAATTTCAGAGAAATTGACAATGTAAGAGTAGAAACTGACTTCCAGCAACGTAAACAACCTTCCCAAGGTCACAGAACAACTAAGGCCCAGAGTTAGAATTAGAACCCTGGTCTCTTGATTCCTAGGTTTCTTTTCCTGGCATTTTTGAGTAGTGAAGGGTTGGGATGACCAAGTAATTCATTCATTATTACAAAGGGAGAAGGAAGAAAAGAAGGAAAGAAATAAAAATTTATTAAGTGCCAGGCACTGTGCTAAACACTTACCAGTTGTTATCTCATTTGATTCTCACAACAATCTTGGGAGATAGGTGTTATTATCTCCAGTTTTCAAATAAAGAAACTGAGGCAGACAGAGGTTAAATGACTTGCCCAGGATCACATAGCTAATAAGTATTGAGCCAGAATTTGGATTCAGGTCTTCCTGACTACAGGCTCATCATTTATCCTGGAAGCAAGCAAGCAAGATGTCCCCCAAAAAGAAAAAAACGCATGGCAATATTGTAATTGGTCAATTAAATTGAATAAAAATTGAAATTAAATAAATTTTGAAAAAGGTTAATAACAGAAATTTAGTTTTCAATGTAATATTTGTCTTTGTTCTTTGTATACTAAAATGTTTCTATTTGTTAATGATTTTAAAGTTTGTAATAAATGTCAGAAATTTTGAGAAAGAAAAAAGAATGACAAATATCCTATATCAAGAAATAGTACCTTTATGTATTTCTCCAGCCCTGATATGGACACAGTTGTTTGATATAGTGAAAAAAACTGAACTGGAAATCAAATGACCAAGGTTTAAATTCTGACTCATCTACTATCTTTGGTTTCTTCAATTGTAAAATGAAGGGATTGGATTAGATAATCTTTCAAGTTCGATAGCTCTAAATGCTATGATCTTAAGAGGATTAAATTCCCCCTCCCCCTTCATCTCTTTAGTCTCCTTTTGACTGCCTGGAGGCAGACAGAGCACTGACCCTCAAATTAGGAAGTGCCTCAGCCACTTACTGTGTAACTTAAATCACTTAACCTCAGTTTCCTCATCTGTAAAATGGAGACTATACTAGCACCTACCTTACAGGGCTGTTGTGAGGACCAGTTGGTGTGAGAAGGTTGTTGTGAGGTAGCCTTCATAAAGTGCCTGGCACATAGTGAGCGTTTAATAAACGCTTGTTTTCCTCTCCACTCCTCGCCCCCCCCGCCCCCCCCCACTTGCCTTATTGGGCACTGGAGAAAGAAGGAAGGCTCTTTCTTATATTGGTCCCAGGTTTCTGGCTGAAGCTATTGTTATAGCAGCCACTCGCCTCATCAACTCAGACAGTGACCCCTTGGGCTTTGCTGGATGGAAAATGCTGACCAGTTGTTTCTCATGTTTTAGGGCACCCAAATCCAGCACAGTTATTTAGAGCAGATGTCTCCATCTCCTTTAGCCCATGCTGGGTTCTATCTCCCCCTTTCAGTTCTGGTCTCCTTGTTTTCTTTTTTTTCCCCTTTATGTTCTAACTCTCTAAATGTCTCTTCCTTCAGGCTTTGCCCATTGAATCTGCTCATCTAGACTTCTGGCCTTCTAAAAAAAGGCCTTAAGTCTTTTATAGATCGGACCACCCTTCACTCTTTGTTCATCAGCCCACCTGACCCAGGCTAAACATCCCTTTTTTCTCTCCAGTCAGTGTATCCCTTTCTTCAGAATTCAGTGGTTCAGCTCCACTCTGCCGTGTTAAAGACAATCACTCTCTGGCCCTGGGCATCCTGTGGGCCTGTAATCTGTCACCAAAGCACTCTTCCCTGTCTTAAATTCTTCACCCCAAGCACCTTGCCCTCTCTCTTTGCTCCTTCCTCCAATCCATTGGTTTAAACTGGACAAAGCAAAGGAACAGGGGAGGAGAAATAGGTTTCCCCTGCCCATCTTACAAGCAGCAAGGGCCAAGGTTGAGTGACTAGCAATTGCTTCCAAGAAAGGAGCAGAATGTCAAAGCTACAAGCCAATCTTGGGATGCCCAGCCCTTTGTCTAGGGCTCAGAGTCTAAGATGCACAGCAAATTCCTCATCCTCTTCTCCCTCCTCATTAAACTGATGATCTCTGTGACTTAGGAAAGAGGTGACAAGGGAGATTGGGGAAGGGAGAGCCCTTCACCCCGATCCCCTCTCCCAATCTTAAGTTATCTATAAGAATTCTCTGAAGCAATAGGTCTGTCTCTTTTAAGGTCGCAATACTATTGTTAATACACTGGAACCAAACCCCATCAATGAAGAATGGCTAAACCCCATGGAACTATGCTTAGGCTTTGTCAATGGGAAGAAAGCTGGATTTGGAGTTAAAGACCTGGGCTCAAATCCCAACTCTGCTAATTAACTACTTGCATGGCTGTAGACAAGTCAGTTCCCTCCCCTGGGGCTCAGTTTCTTTACCTATAAAATGGAAAGGTTGGACTAAATTACCCCTAAGTTTCTCTCCAGGACAGATGTTCTATGACTTTATCCCAGTTTTCTATTAAATATATGTATGTATGTGTTTAGATATATAGATGGATATGTATATGTGTAATGCATACAAGTATGTCTTTCTGTACATATATATCTATATATACATATTTATTGATGATGTTTGTCTGTATTACAGTCACTTCCCTCCTATGCCCCTCCATATTGAACCCTCCCTTGTAAAGAAAAACAATTAAGCAAAAAACATGATAGAGTAATCTTTGTCTCACAATGTATTAGAGATTCTGTCCACATAGACTCCTGTCTGTGCTATGAGGGAGGAGGGAATGTTTTATTATCTCACAATTCCTTTTATTCATTCCTCCAGTACCTTCAATGGCCTTCCCATTATTCAAAGTTTAGATTCCTTTTAGCTAATCTTTTTCTCATTTTGTAGTCATTGTGTATTTTTTTCTTGGTTCTGCTTATTTTGCTCTGAATAAAATCATAGAAATCTTCTCATGTTTCTCTGAATTTTTCACATCCATCATTTCATATTGAACATTACCATCCTGTTACATAGCATAACTTTCAACTGTTTCCTAGTATATGGGCATCCACTTTGTTTCAATTCTTTTGCTATTGCAGTGTGCCACTAGGAATATTCTGAATTTATTTACTCCTTGTCTCTGTCTTGAACTTCCTTGGGATATTTGTTCAGGGATCTCTGATCAATTTCCTATTTTTAATTTGTGCTTTTGTCTTTTGTGGCTTTGTCTCACCAGTTACTAGTTTTTTGGTCAGACTATTTCATGACAATTAGATGGGAGTAGAAAGATAGCTTGAAGCAGTATTCACTCCTGAATATCCAGACACTCTTCTTTTTCAGTCAGGAACATCCAGCTCAAACCAGAACTGCTGATTGGTAACCTCATTATCTGATGTGAATGTTTCTTCCTCTCCTGCTCTGGATAGATACACAAAAGAATAGTCACAGGACAGGAACAAGAGAAATGAGAAAACAAAGGATTTGGTTCATCTTTACCTTGAACCATTGGCTGGAGTGGGAGCGTGGCATTGGGAGAAGAAAAGAATAGAACTTTTATTTCTATAATTCTTTAAGCTTTCCTTGAAACAGTCCTGTGAAACAGTCCTGGGGCAGCTAGGTGCAGTGGATAGAGCACCAGTGCAGGAGTCAGGAGGACCTGAGTTCAAATCTCACCTCAGACATTTGACACTCACTAGCTGTGTGACCTTGGGCAAGTCACTTAACTCCACTTGCCTCATCCTGGGTCATCTCCAGTCATCCTGATGAATATCTGGTCACTGGATTCAGATGCCTCTGGAGGAGAAGTGAGGCTGGTGACCTGCAGAGCCCTCCCTCACTCAAAACAAAGTCAAGTGCAAGTCATGTCATCATTTCTCTGATGGCATGGTCTTCTTTGGCAACGAAGGTAGTACAAACATTGTTATTCCCATTATAGAGCTAAGAAAGTTAAGACACAGAGAAATTGAATGACTTGTCCAGGATCATATAGTTGGGACATGATAGAGTGGAGATTTGAATTTAAGACCTCAGACCCGAATCCAGATTAGTGGGCTTACTATTACTTCCATTATAAGGAGAACTTCATTTCCGTACTATACCTCTTAAGGTTTGCAAAGCATTTTCTTCACAACAGTCTCACCAGGTAGTGCACATACCATTCCCCTGTTTTACACAAAAGAAAACTGAGGTTCATGGAAGTTAACTTTGCCAAGAACAGTCTAAGGAATAAGTGTTAGAGTTGGTTACTCAAACCCATCTTCTCCCTCCAGGTTGCAGGTGCTTTCCATGAATTCCCCCTCCCCCCGACACACACACACACACACACACACACACACACACACACACACACTCCTTAGGTATCACTCAGATGGAAAGAGGGACCCCCCTGGATTACTTTCCAAGAGGAGCCTGAAAGGGATGAAGATAACTAACTGAAGTCGGGCTAGGACAGGGGACTCCAGGGATACAGTCTTCATGGAATAGTTCCTGTCTAAAGTTATTAAACGAGAGAAAACAGCTGAGGAAGTGGGTCTCCTGACAGAGAAGCAAACTAGGAATGAGGTTGACATTGTCAGGCTTTGAGGGCAGAGGAGCGACTCAGCGATGGCAGGAGAGGGAAATAGTGACCCCCAAGACTCCCAGAGCACCCCTTCCCCCAATCGGACGGACAATAGACAGACCCGGAGCCCCATTCCCGTCCGTACGCACGCGCGCGAGCGCACACACACACACACACACACACACACACACACACACACACACACATCTGCTGCCTCTCCTGCACACTTCTGAACGTCCTCTCTTTCCCACACAAACTGTTCCACACAGTACTGACATCCGTGTCCTCTCTTGCCCTAGGAGGAAGCATTTCGCCATCACCCTCCGATCCAGCGAAAGTTAAGAGTCTTTCAGGGACGATCAAGCATCTCCCTTTAAGGATAAGTCATTCGCAAGCGTCTTTGAAGAAAACTCCAAAGGGAGCTGGCCAGTCAGTAAGGAGGCTCCAGGCAGGGCAGCAGGAGGACGGGCTTTGGGGGCCCGTGATTGGTGTGTCTGGAGCTCGCTGCTGCCGCCGCCGCGGCCGCCGCCGCCTCCTCCAGCCTTTGCGAACGCTTTTGTCTCACCCTGGGAGTCAGACTCCTGAGCGCTGTTCAGAGCTGATCTTGGGAGGGCTGCATTGTGCCGCGGCTGGGGGGTGGGGGGTCTGCCTGGAGCCTCCACGCAGGAGCTGGCCGCCCCACGGGGCTCCGATGGCTTCCTGCTAGTCTCCCCAAAGCCTAGCCGCTCCGGGCATTTTTTTTCCAGGTAGATGTTTGCTCTCTGATAGCAGCAGGGAGCTGGACCCCCGGACTAAGTCATCCTTCAGGGACTTGATGCCTGTCTCCTCCTCGGCTCCCCCTGCCTTTTTTTTTGGTCTTATCGAACTGCTTTTGCTATCTTCTTCTCCTGGATTGTGGGGTCTGCTCGCAGTTCGTTGTGGGTGCTCCGTGGTTGCCACGAAGTGAATGAGGAGTGGGAGAACCAAATATGCAGGTTTCCTTTTGCTTTAGCAAACAGATTGACTGCGGTTGCTTCTGATAAGATTGTTTCTCCTTCCTGGTCTTTGAGTTCTTGAGGTGCCCGGGTATTGAGTCCATGTGTAGTGAATTGGTGAGTACTTTCTCAATTCCCTCCTCCAAGTGTGTGCATGTGGGAGAAAATTCTGGGTGGCTGAATTACATGTCTAGGACTCGCTGATTAAAAGATCAAATGAGAACTTACTGGTCTTCCTCTCCTCACCCAGTAGGTGAGATTTGTCTGTTAGAGATTCCTTTTGTGTATGTGTTAGATTCGATGGGCTATTGAGGTGCCTTCCAAATCTGATTGTGTGATTCTTACTACCATCCTAAGGGAGGGAATTTGGAGCATCTTTAGACTTAAAGCTGAGCAGGCCCCATTGAGGGGAAGGAGTGACCAGACTAGTACAGAAGGATGTCTTTTTTCCCCTGCAATAGCGAGGGGACTTGAAAAGAGAAGACTGTCTTTCCATCCCCTTGTTAGGATGGCCACAGCGCCTCATAGAAAGGAATGGATCCTCTGTGATCCTGTTACTGAAACCAACTCTCTCCAGTTCTGGGGGCACCCTTCTCCCCTTACTTCTGTCATGAGTGGCTCCTGCTAGGAGCTGGAAGTTCACTTAATGGTGAAACACTTTCGGGTGTGTGTGTGCATGTGTGTGTGTTTTAATTATGAGGCTCATTGACTTTCCCAACTGGACTTTGCCCCTTCAAGGGCTATTCAGGAAGGTTGTGATGAGCCAGGAATAGGACCTGGAAGTCATTCTAGATTGTTCCCTGAAGATGTGGCTCCAATGAATTGCTGCCCCAAAAGGCCAACAAGATACTGGCATCATTAGGAAAGTGGGCAGCAGAAACAACAGAAAACATTACCTCACCCTATATAGACTCATGGGGTGATGGGGAGCAAGTGTCTTTTCCTGGCTCCCTGTGTGCTGTTCTGCTCAATTTACCTTAAGGCAGACACAAGTTGCTGGAGAGGGTCCTGAGAGGGGCAGCTAAAATAATTAAAGGCTTGATCTTTATTGTACCATCCACAAATCTATCAAAACCTATTTTCAAATCCATTTATATCTTCAGTCTGCTGGACCACTTCTTAAAGTCACGAGTTCATCACATCTCTTCCTCATTGTGTGAATAGTATTTCTGCCTTTCTATTTGTCCTAAAGTAACCTCCCTCAGGGTTGAAAGAGAAGCCCCTCCCCCCTTCTGATACTCTAAGATTTGGTGAATGAGTCTATGCTCACACTGTCCATACTGATTGTGTGATTTTTTTTTTATACTGCTCCTAGTTTTTCTTAGTCTTTGTTTTTGGAAGTATGCATCCTAATGTTTTTAGCTTGCTCTCATATGGCTTCCCCCACCATTTAAGGGGGAATTAGGCTGCTTAGAACACAACCCTAATCTTTCAGAGTTGAGGACAGCTATCCTTTCTCACACATTTTTCTTTGCCTTGATCATGTCCAGACCACTGGGCTGAGTGGCCTCTATGTCTGACTTGGTGTGGAATTTATCATATTCTTAGGATTCAGCAATCATAATTAGGAGTGAGGGGAGTCTACCGGTTAGGCATTAGCCCATTCTCTTCACCTCCACGGGGCTTCAGTCTTTTGGGATTGATCAGGTTTTAAGACAGTTGAATAGGATGTTGTCACTAGCTCAGAACTAATGGAATATGAACATCTAGAGTCATAACCAGAGCTAATCCAACAGGTATTTATTAAGCACTTACTGTATACCAGGGATTGTGCTAGGTGATAGAGACAAATTAAAACTAATTCCTGGCCTCAAGGAGCTTATTTTTTTTTTTTGGAGGAGGGGAGAATGCTAGGTAGGGAACAATATGTAAACAGAAAAGTGTATACAAGATTTTTTTGAAGAGTGAGCTCTAAAAACTTGGAGGATCAACCAAGGTTTCTTGTAAAAGGTGGCTCCTGAACTGAGTCATGAAGGAACCTAAGGATCCTAAGAGGTAGAGGTGAGGAGGGAGTGTATTTGGGAGAGCTGGCCCAGAAGGATATTTGGGTGCTCTCGATAAGATTTGAAAATCATCCCTCTTTTGTCTTATTGTCCAACTTAACTTCTACTGTACAGACAGTGTGGTAAATGGAAAGCATTCTTACTTTAGAATAAAAAGGTCTAGGTTTAAATCCTGTACCTAATTCTTAATATCTGCATGACCTTGGCAGTCACTTTTTTCACTTAATAGTATTTTATTTTGTCTTCCAATTATATGTAAAGATAGTTTTCAACATTCATTTTTATAAGATTTTGATTTCCAAATTTTTGTCCCTCTTCCCCTTCCCAAGATAGCAAGATCTCTGATATAGGTTATACATGTACAACCATATTAAATGTATTTCCACATCAGTCATGTTGTGAAAGAAAAATTAGAACAAAAGGGAAAAACTATGAAAAAAAAACAAAAAAAAGTTAAAATAGTATTCTTTGATCTCCATTCAGATTCCATAGTTCTTTCTCTGGATGTGGATAGCATTTTCCATCATGAGTCTTTTGGAATTGTCTTGGATCATTGTATTGCTGAGAAGAGTTAAGTCTATCAAAGTTGATCATTGTACAATGTTGTTGTTACTGTGTACAATGTTCTGGTTCTGCTCACTTCACTCAGCATCAGTTCATGTAAGTCCTTCCAGGTTTTTCTGAAAGCCTCTGTCGTTTCTTATAACACAATAGTATTCCATTACATTCATATACCATGACTTGTTCAGCCATATGCCAGTTGATGGGCATCCCCTCAATTTCCCATTCTTTACCACCACAAAAAGAGGTACTATAAATATTTTTCTCACATGAGTTCTTTTCCTTTTTTTATGATCTCTTTAGGACAAAGGCCTGGTAGTAGTGTTGCTGGATCAAAAGGTATGCATACTTTTATAAACCTTTGGGCATAGTTCTGACTTGCTCTCCAGAATAGTTGGATCAGTTCACAACTCCACCAACAATGCATTAGTGTTCCAGTTTTCCTGGCAAGTCATTTTACCATCAGTGAAGCTCATTTTCCTCATCTGCAAAATAAAGGGTTGAACTAGATGGCCTCTGAGTATCCTTCCAAGTCTGGTTCTATGATCCTATGAAAGATGTTGTTTTGTTTTTTTCATATATAAATAAATATATTTATAAAATGTAATATTCACAAGTTTCCCTTGTTGTGTGCTCTCCCTCAATTCCATCCCTGCATGTAATGCCCTAGGCACCTGCCTACTTTCTCTGTTTTTGCTCCAAACTCCCCTCCCTTCTTTTTCCTCCTGCCTCTGACTTTTCTGATTCTTGAGCCCCGCTTGGGGAAACTTATCTCCATTGAGGAATTGTTAGGTTGCTTTAATTTTGTTGTTGTTGTTGTTGTTTTGGAAGCAATTGGGGTTAAGTGACTTGCCCCAGGTCACAAAGCTAGTAAGTGTCTGAGGCTAGGTTTGAACTCAGGTCCTCCTGACTCTATCCACTGGGCCACCTAACTGCCCTACTCATTGAGGAATTGTGTAATCTTGGGCAAGTTCTTTTTCTAATATGGTCCATTTCCCTTGATTTCTCCACTGGGGAGAATCATCCTTCCCCTTCTGACCCATAATTTTCTCATTATAATAGTAGAGGTGGAATAGTTTTTTTTTTCTCCTACTACTGAGAGGCAGTATTTTGTAGCGATCACAGTGTGAACATACAAGTCAGGAAGACCTGTGTTCGGGTCCTGCCTCTCATATATACCACCAGTGTGACCCTGGGCCAGTCACTTAATTTTCAGTGCCCTCAAGCAACTCCCTTGAAGCTTCAGAAAAGGTACAAGTTTCAATCAGCAATCAGCATTGTTTAGGAGAATTCCCTACATAAGTGGAATCTTAGATTGGGATTATTTCCCTTAACTGACTTTGAGGTCTGTGAGAGAGGCAACTGCATCTTAATTATCTCTGTATCCTTAAAACCTAATAGAGTCTCTTGCATATCATGTCTGCTTAAGATATGTTTGTGAGATGGATGGATGAACAGACATGGAATTTGATGATGCCATCATTATGTTCTTGTAAAAGGCCTGAGAATAAGCATCTCCTTGGCTCACTGACCCCCTCATGTATTCCCATAACAAAGTCTCAAACTGATTGAATTTGTAGTCTTGATAAAGGAAAGCAGGTAGCCTCAGACAGGGTTGATGGCTCTAAGAGGTATAGAATTTGTGGGGTGGAGTAATAGGGTAATCAAAATATGAGAGTGTATTCTAATTCCACAAAGCAGTGTGATTCCTTGACTTCAGCTCCAGTCCTCTCTGGATTATCTTTGAAATTTTCCAACATCTCTTCAGGTTTATCCCTATCCCACAATCTAATGAAAACTAGGCAGTAGACAGAGGAAATCAGGCAGTAGACCTAAAAACAGCTGAATATAGTCTTCTGCTCTTCTACACTACCCTGTTTCATAAAATTATTGAAAGCTAACAGCTGAAATGGAAAGGTAATAAATATTTGTGTAGAACCTACTGTGTTCCAGACATTGTGCTAAGTTACATTTTCTTTTATTTCTTTTAATTCTCATAAAAACCCTGAAAGGGAGATGCTCTTATTAT
This sequence comes from Potorous gilbertii, assembly GCA_028658325.1. Lineage (NCBI taxonomy): Eukaryota > Metazoa > Chordata > Mammalia > Diprotodontia > Potoroidae > Potorous > Potorous gilbertii. The sequence continues at coordinate 280,080,693 of CM053771.1, read as the reverse complement.
GCTTATTTTGCAGTTGAGAAATTTGAAGCAAACAGAAGTTAAGTGACTTACCCAGGGTCACACAGCTACCAAATGTGTCTGAGTCAGATTTGAGCCCAAGGCTTTCAGACTTTAGGCCTACTGCCTCTATCCATTATAACATCCAGCTAACCCTTCCTCCTCTTCCTCATTTTACAATTAGCCAGTAGTGGTACTCTCCCTTCCAACCTTGACAGTTTATTCTTAAATCCAAGTCATTGTGAATGTAGGCAACTGAAAGATCCAACCTCCGGATCATAGATGTCAAACTCTACAGGCTGCAGGGGGCCTGGAGGTGATAATTAATAATAATTGCTAACTGCAGGAACCAGATTAAAATATAATTGTGAAATGTTTAACAAAATAAATTTAAAAACACGCAACATAGATAATGTTGATCTGTAGCTTTCTAAGTCAATATACAGCCTGCAAGGATCTGTTTCTATTTGAATTCAAGAGCACTGCTCTAGACCAACACAGTGCCTGGCACATAATGGTCACTTAATAAATGTTTATGGATTGCTTGCTTGATTGATTGAATCTTAACCTGGATCCACAAACTTGTCTTTAATTTTTAATAATTATTTTAATATAATTGGTTTCCTTTGTAGTCCTATGTGTTTTATTTTTTGCATTTAAAAGAGAAGGGGTACATGGGCTTCACCAGGCTGTCCACCCAAGGAATCCCTGCCAAAAATAAAGAATGCAAACCCCTGGTTTAGAAGTTGATAGCAAATGGAAACAGAAACAAAAATTGCCTTCCCTGAAGGTCATAGTTTTCTGGATGTTCTTGGCATTGAAGACGTCCTGGCCCTTGCCCCGTTTACCTTAAAGATCATCTCTCTTACACAACCTCAATTTTACAGATGAGGAAAATGAAGTTCGAGGGAGGAGAAAGGTATATCCCAAGGTCACTCAGCTAGAGGGGAGCAGAGCCAGAAGTGAATGTAGACCCCCCCATTCCAAATAACTCCAGCATTTCTATAAACAAGGTAGAACAGAAAAAGATTGTACACAAAACTTCAAATCTCTCTTGAATACAGCTTTTGCATTTAAATCTATAATAACTTCAACATGTAACATTCAAGGTTCTTTCTGCTTGTCTGTGTTTCCTTCTGGCTTTCCTTCTGTTCTCTTCTGTGAATGTTTTAAAATGCTTCAGTGGCCCTCTTTTCTCTCTTTTTTTTTTTTGGCAACCTGACACAATTCCCCCCCCCCCCCAAATTAAATGAAAAACAAAACTCTTGTAATAAATATTCAGAGTTGTGTAAAACAAATTCCCACATCGGCTATGTATGAAAATGTACATCATATGCCACATCTTGAGCCTATCACCTCTCTTTCAGGAGGTGGGGTGCAGGTTTTATCATTGGTTAGTCATTTCATTGATCCTAGTGCCATGGCTATATTTCCCATAGTGCTTTTGCACGGTTTGGGGTATGGGGTAGAGTAATTAGGTATAAATTAGATAAACAAAATATGGGAAGAGCATTCCAGTTCCATGAAGCTTCAGCTCCAGGCCTCTCCAGTGTGTTCTGAACCTCCCCATGTTATCCCCCCATCTACCAAAACAAACATTTCCTGCCCTTTCAGAAGCTCTGGTGAGAGCACTGCCCCACAGATTTTAATAACTCATCTATCCCAGGAGGAGCAGAATGCCCTAACATCTCCCTCCTGCTGCTGGCATTTAGCGCATTGCTGTGTTCAGTCTGGCAGGGAGAACCTGCCTTTCACAGACCCCTGAATCCTGTGCAACCGGGGTGGCTGAAAAAATCCTCTGTTCATTCTGTATGCATCTGTATTTGCCTGGCACAGGACCAGATCCTAGGGGGAATACAAGGAAATAGAAGGCATGGACCCTGCCCTCTGGAAACTTATACTCTAAACATGAAGGCAGGATACCTGCACATAGCACTTTTTACATCAGGGACACAATAAATATTTGTTAGATGTTTAATGAAATAAGATAAATGTGTGCTGTATTTCTCTCTCCCTCTCTCTCCTTCCCTCCTCTGTCCCTTTCTGCTATACTCTTTCTTTTTCCTTCTTTTTCTGTTTCTCTGTCTCTTCCTCCTCCGTCTCTTTGTCTCTCTCTCTCTCCCCTCTCTGTCTCTATCTCTGTCTCTCTCTATCTCCTTCCCTCCCTCTGTTTTTCTTTCTCTCTTTCCTTCTCTCTCTCATTGTTTCTGTCTCTCTCTCCCTCCCCATCTCTGCCTCTATCTCTCTATCTCTGTGTTGACCCTTCTCCTCCCCCTTTTCCTCCCTTTCCCCTTCCTCCATTCTGTTCATTCTGACCCTCCCTTTCTCCGCCTCCCTCACCACCATGGCTTGGCAGTGGTTTCTCAGTAGTACTCAGACACCAGCCGCCCCTCAGCTTTATGGTTTCAGACTCAGCATCTTGCTTTAGCCTGGTTCAGAGAGGGGCCTAGCCCCAGCTGGGACCTTTCCTTGGGCTTTCTCTGGTCTCCAAGGAGCCTGCAGGAAAATGCAGCCTGAGAAAACAGCCTCCTTTCCTTTCCCTTCCCCCACCCCACTGGTCTCTGTTACCACTTCCCCCAAACTCCCCCATCACCAGGCTCCCTGCCCCCCAGCTCCCACCACCCGTCCCAACTCATGTTTTATGCAGCATCATCCACCAGACTCAGAGAAAGTTGCGGCAGAGCTTGGAAATGAATGGAAAACTTTTTCTGGCAAGGGTGCCTGAGTGTGTTGTGTGAACGAGGGTTACCAGGGTCTACATGAGCTGAGATCTTTTTGGGGTGGAGGGAGAAGGGAGAACTGGGAAAAATGCCCCAAAGTAACCACTGTTCTGTTTTCTTTACCGTTTATTTGCTTCATCTTTACCAGGGCCATCAAACCTTGCTCTGTTCCCCCCTTAATTTCTCCTCAGCAACCCCCTCAACGTTTTGACTTAACCTGGGTCATCCCTTCAATCTCTATATTTTCATTCTTCTGCTCTGGCGGTGGGGAGGGTAACTAATATGTTTCCTCTGTAGGTATAAAATTTTCAGAAATTTGGGAGGTAAGAGAAAAGGAATTTATGGGCTTTGCATTTTTGATACAGCAATGAGGGTTGAAATGTATGAAATCTTTACCTTTAATGTCCTTTTATAAATCGAGTTAATGGAACAACATAAAATGTTACATGTAATTGAGTTGGTTTTTAAAATAAACATGTTTAGCTCATTGAAAATAAGAAGGTAGTTTATTTAAACAGTAATTACAAGTTTACAGATAGATTTCATTTGCCATTGTTTTTCATGTTTGTTATGAACAGATCTTTAGGTACTGAACTTGAAGGGAGCTGGCATTTTTCTAGTTTTTACTAGTTCATGAAAAGCAGGCAAAAACTTGAAAAGTGGAAAAGCATAGATAGACAGCACTGCAAAATAAAGAAACTTATTATGTTTTTAGGACTTAGTGCCCTCCACAATGTCAGGCAGATGCAGAAAGCCCTCTTTCAGAGGCTCTTTTCAGAAAAGGAGAAAAGAAAAAAGAAATCTCCCCTTCCCCCCTCCACAGCACACACACACACACACACACACACACACACACACACACACATACACCTCATTGGGTACAACTTGGGTCACATGAAATGTTATTTAATCTATCTCATTTTCTGAACTGTCATTATCAGCAACTTCTGCTACTTCTAATGCTTCATTTTGATTATATTTATGGACATCTGAAGATGGAAGATTTACTCTGATTGAAGATCTCTGGCAGTGGCATTTTCCTGAACATTAAACCTAATGTACCCTCATACCCCTTTGAAAAAATACTAGGAAAGGGTAGAAGGAGGATTCCAACTCTGGCTTTGCATGGGGAAGTGAGACCTGTAACCTTTCCTCCCCTGTGTCCCCATCCCCCAGTCTCTGGATTTACTGACTCCTTGATGCAGTTGGGGTTCTGCTTTAGAGCCAGTCTGCCTCCTCAGTCCAGGATTGTTGTACGGGAGGAATGAGCCAGCAAGCTTTCTAGCGGAGAATGGGGGCAGGGGGCGTGGGTGGGGGGATATAGGGGGTGAAGAGGGAGCTTGTTCAGTTATGGAGCCCTGATGAATGAACAAACCCTCTTTAAGAAAACAATTGCTGTAAGCCAATGTAAGGACTGTGAATAATGCCTCTGTTTGTCAGGGTTGCTATTTATTTATTTATTAATTCATTCATTCATCTTCTCCTTTCCTCTTGCCCAGGACCAATTATGGGACTGATGAATTTTTCATCTCAAAGCTAAACTCTGGTGGGATTGAAACAGCCTCCCCCTCCTCCCCTCTATTCTTTCCCTCTCTCTCATTTCTGTTTCTTTTTTTAAAAAATTTCTAATAAATAGCTTTAGCTATGCCCTTTTTTTAAACATGAGAATCATTTCCCGGCATACCTCAATTGAATCCTCCCTTGTAACAAAGAAAACTTTGATCAAAACCCGTCCAACGAAACAACGACATCTGTTGCTTTGCCACATTCTGCACTTGTAGTCCTTCACTCCTTTAAGGGGGAGAGAGGGATATGGAAATGTACTCTTTTGTCTGGGATCAATATTTATCTTTGCAATTCAAGAGCTGGTTGACATTTTAGTGTTGTTTTCATTATCACATTGTGGTCATCTTGTATATTCCCCTCCTGGTTCTGCTCTCTTTGCCCAGCATCGGTTCATGTAACTTATCGTACATTTCTCTCATATACTCCCCTACTTTCAATTATTCCATTTTCCTCCTCTGTCCCTTCTTTTACATTCAGGAGGTCATGGGGGTCTGATTGCTCAGAGTTCGAAGTGGCTTAATTATAAGAACTAGAGTTTATATAGGGTTTTCAAAGTGTTTTTTTTTACAAATATTGGTTCATTTTAATCTCACAAAAGCTCTGGGAGGTAGGTACTGTTATTAGCCCCATCTTTCAGGTAAGGAAACTGAGGCCAACGAAGACCAAGTAACTTGAGCAGGGTTGCAGCACAGCTAATAAGAGCCAGGGGCCAAATTTGAACTCAGGTCTTTCTGGCTCCAGGTCCTTCATTCTAGCCACTGCAATACCTGTTTAACTTTTCCTGGCCTCACAGTGTCTACCCATGACCTTAAGTACCCTTTAACTTCCTTTCTTCAGACAGCACAGTCCTTCCTGGAACACTCCTCCTTCCCCAATCCCTTTTTCAAGATGCAGGAATTAGTGCATCATTTTTCACCACCTGCTACCCTCTCTTCTTCCAAGAAAAGTGAGTGTGGCTGGGGAAGGGAGATTGTGCTGTTAAGACACCTGATCTGTGAATTTTTAGACTTCATCTATCTAGTCCAATCCTCTCATTTTACAAAAGAGTAAACTGAGACCTGGAGAAGTTAAGAGTTTTGCTCTGGGTCACATAAGTAGTAAATAACAAAGTGAGAATTTGAACCCAGGTCATCTGATTCCAAATACAAGACACTCTTAGCCAGTTCCTTCATTTTTGTTTTTATTCCATGGTATGTAAAGAAGCATTTCCAGTAGGGTTGCTGCAGAAGCCAAGCCTTTTCTATCTCATATCCTCCTTTAATTATCTCTTGGCATTGTGAAACCTTTATATCTCTTCAAAAGTAGCACTGGCACTTATCTCTGGGCATTCTTGAGTTAGTCCCTACCTCCCGTTCTCAAGAACCCATGCCAAGGCGGTCTCCCAGCTTCCTGGCTTCACCTGGCCCACTATGTGACATCCTCTTTTGTTCCCAATTTGTCCTGGAGCCATATGGGGCACATCCAGAGGGACCGGAAGAGAAAGAGACAGAGATGGGGAAAAGATAAGTGAGAACTAGTCAGACTAGAGGTGCTTCATTCACACTGGAGAAGAGATAGCCCAAAGCCATGTCCATCAGTTCATAAACTTTTATTATTAAGCACCTCCACTGTGCCAGCAACTGTGCTAAGTGCTAGGGATAGAAAGAAAGGCAGAAGACAGTCCCTGTCCTTAAGTAACCCACAATCAAATGCAGAAGACAACATGCAAACAATGTACAAGGAAGATATAGAAGGATACAAAGAAGATGGGGTGCAGTGGAAGGATCGAATAGTTGTTGTCTCAGTCTTTCTGTGGGTACTGTACCTCATCCTTCATTGCCACCAAGAACAGAATAAGAAGAAATGTGGGTTTTCCTTCCTTCCTTCCTTCCCATTGTAATGGGAGGGATTTAGGTTGGAAAGCAAGTTTTTCCAAGACTTTTCTTGTTGCTCTTGTGACCCCATATGGGGTTTTCTTGGCAAAGATCCTGGAGTGGTTTGCTATTTCCTTTTCCTATCTCATTTTACTGATGAGGAAACTGAGTCTAACAGGATTAAATGACTTGCTCAGTGTTACACAGTAAGTGTCTGAGGCTAGATTTGAACTCAGGAAGATGAGTCTTCCTGGTTCTAGGTCCGGCACTCTATCCCTAGCAGCTGCTCCCACCAAGATTTTAGAACACTAGAAATAAATGATACAGTTGAGACTAGGGAATCTCTTCCTTGAGAGATCTCCAAGGAGTAAGAGAGATACTATGTTCCCTCTAAGATGGTTTCTCTAGGAGTCTTTAAGGGTTGTACCAAAATTCTGATGACTTGCCTATGGGAATGGGAGGAAGAGCATCCAGGTAGCATAAGACTAGTGAGATCCTCTCTAGTCATGGGATCATACATCAAAACTGGAAGGAATCCCAGGGGCTGCCTTGTCTAACCCCCTTATTTTGCAATTTAAGAAACTGAGGTCCAGGAAGGTTAAGTGACTTGCCCCAAGTCCCACTAATAGTACACATAGGAGATGAGATTTGAATTCAGGTCTTCCTGACTCCAGAGACAGAATAATGTAGGGGGTAGAATATTAGACTTGGAGTCAGTAAGCTTTGACTGGAATCTAAGAGCTACTTGCTAACTGTGTGACCATGGGCTCAGTTTACTCATCTGTAAAATGAGGATGATAACATCAACACTATTTACCTCAAACCCCTTTCTAGCCCTCTCACACATGGAATCCAGGTCAAGCCAGCCTTGGGGTCTGGCCAAGGGACATCAGAGGTCCCTCTTCTTGAAGACAGCGATTTCTCTCCCTCCTGAAGGCACCACCAACTGCTCCTGGCAGGCCAGACAGAAAAACTGTCGAATGAAAGCAATACTACCAAGCCCGGCACAGAGTTGGGACCAGAGCCCACACATTTCACAGGGAATGAGGTCTTGGTAACTGGTGCTGCCACACAAACATACTCTTGCTCAGTGCCTGATAGAAACCAGGCATCATGCCTAAAAGGAAATCGGGCAGTAGAATGAAAGGAATTGAATTGCCTCCCTCTCCTCTCCCCTCTCTCCTCGGTACGGTTTCCAAGGGACTGGAAGTGTTATTACTGCAGGCAGACTTTGGGTGGGCTCCGAGTTTGGGGACCTTGTGGGCAAGGGTGAGGTGTGGATACAATAAAGAGAAGGAGAAACTCTGGGGAGGAGCAGAAGGGCCAGTGCCCTGGAAAATGAAGTAACAAGTTGACTGCCAAATGATTTTTGTCAATTAGAGTCCACTTCAGGGCTAATACAAGAAAACTGGCACAGTTAAATCAAAGCAGTGGCTAATCCCAAAATATTTCTAGCTTGAATATGATTATTAAAGAGCAGATTTCTTTTCCCAGTGACAGAGCTCTAGATGGCATGGGGGAACTGAGGTTTTGTCCCAAGTGGTTGACATAGGGTAGAGGGGGCCAGGGTCTTCCTCTGGCATGGAGGAGGTCAAGGGAAGCTCCTCACAGTAACTATCAGCCCTGCATCTCCTCACCTGCATGCCCTATAACCACCTCCAGGTCACTCCTCCCTGACAAGGTTCTTTCAGGGGCTGCCTCTCCCCACAGTGGAATAGAGGGTGAGGGCTGGACTCTGCACAACTGATCCTATAGTCAGAGATGGTCTGTGCTACTGTTCTCTTCAATGGAATTTGGCCGAGGTGAAAGAATTTCAAGTTGTGTCTCTTCTAATTCAGGTACACGCTTATTACAATTTGTATTCTCTGAACTCACACTCAATGACTATCATGGAGAAGGGGGAGAGGAGAGGGGTGGAGAGTGGCACAGAAACTTGGGAGATTGGGGGGGTCTGCAGAGCTTGTCAATTTGGAATTACCTACTGCAGAGAATTCCCAAAGCAGAAAATGGAAAGAGGATTATATTGTTAGGCAAGGGGCTATGGGGTCTACCCATGCGAGGATGTGAGATATCGGGGATCTTTGATTCATGGCCCCAGGAAATGGGCAATTTGAGGCTTAAAGCACAAACCTTTCCACAAAGCTATGTCAGATGATAGGGTGGGAATCTCACTGTAATTCTCCTGGGCAAGACATGTGGTCCCTGAAAAGACACTCAGAAGCATCCTTGCTCTCCCCCAACCCCAGATAGGATGTGGTGACTGGTGCATCACTAGGATTTGAATTTAACAAATAGGAATCAAATTCCCCAATATGCAAATGCAAGAATTCCCAGGATATCAAACCTAAATGGGGGTGAACCGTGAGGAGTGGGGAAGGGACTCTGTTAGTCTGGTTGGTGTATGGGAGACTCCCAGTGTACCCATTACCTCCACTGATGCATATCAACAACTCAGCTATAGATTATAGTCTCCTAATATCAAATACAAATAGAAAAGGGGGGAACTAATCCATACATGAGGATACATGTCCTCTGCACTCCTCCCTCCATTCTCAGGTTTCCTTGGCATTCTCCATCAGTGGCCTTCCCCTTCTCTACCATGGTTACTGAGTGTGAGTTCATACAGCTGCATATTGACTTAGTTTTAATACATAATATTATCTATGTTTTAGTGCATTTTTATTTACCTTATTAAATTACATTTTAATCCAGTCATACCTCCGGCCTAGGACACTGAGAGTGTAAATGGATTGCCCAGGTCCCAGAGGTACTATATGTCAGGGATAGGATTTGAAAATTGATGTCATAGCAGATAGTGGAGCCTGTCTGCCTTCAAGACAGAAGAACAGAGTTCAGGACTAAGTACTTGGGCAGTGGGGATGGGGGAGGGGAAAGTCCTTTTGTGCATCCCTTATTATACTAATCCCTTATTAGAATCCCTTATTATTAAAATCCCCTATTATAGTAATGAGTCAGGGGTAGGATACACAAAGCAGGGCTAAAGCTGGGGAGTTGACTGGTAGAAGTATTCCTAAGAAGTACGTGTGTGTGTAGATGTGTGTCTGTGTACAGATGGGTTTCAAACATCCCTTCCTCCCATTCCATTCCTTGCTCCCTCCTTCTGCTGTCTACATCTCCTGCCTCACTTTGCAGTTATCATGTAGATTGTGTCTGATCACCCCTCCGTTCTTCAGAAGGGAAGGGACCAGGCTTTATTCTCCTTTATATTCTCTTGAGTACTTAGTAGTAAGCAAAAAATTCTTTTGATTGATTTGTTGCCTCATAGTTTTGTTATGGTTCAGTCTTGTCTGATCCTTCATGATCCCATTTGGAGATATGGGAATGGTTTGCCATTTCCTTTTCCAGCTCATTTTACAGCTGAGGAAACTGAGGCAAACAAGGTTAAATGACTTACCCAGGGTCACACAGCTATTAAGAGTCTGACACTGGATTTGAAGTCAGGTCCTCCTGACTCTAGGCTCAGTGCTCTATCTGCTGCACCACTTAGCTGACTGCCTCCTTGCTCTTTTTTTTTGGATACCACTTAACTGCCTCCTCCCCCACACACCCACATATACACATACTTTTATTTTGATCCATTAGATTACAAACTAAATTCTCTCCTTCCTCATCTTCACCTCCTGCTTTCCTTGGCTTTGTTAAAGTCCCAGCTAAAGTCTCATCTACAAGAAGGCTTTCCCTGTTCTCTTTAATTCTAGTGCCTTTCCTCTGTTGACTATTTCCAATTTATCCTTTCTATAACGTATTTGTTTTACATATTTGTTTCCATCCTGTCTCCTCCATCAGACTGTGAGCTCCTTAAGAACAGGAGTTGTCTTTTACCTTTCTCTGTATTTCCAATTTAACAGTTTTTGGTCCACGGTAGGCACTTAATAAAGGTTTGTTGGGTTACTTTTAGGCCTAGTGTTGGTTCTTACATTTTATCTTTGGATCCCTGGCATCTAGCAGTTTTGCATATAGTAAGTACTTAATAAATGATTGTTTAATTGAATTGTTTTGAATCTGTTCTGTTCCCTTACCTCTAGAAAGATCACTATACTAACCAGCTTGTCTTAATAGCCAATTACCTCATCTTAGGATCATTTACAACCATTGGGGTGGTGGAAGGAGTACCATGACAAAGTCAACCTCTCTCCTCTTAGGTAGCCTTTCCTTTCAGAATGTGAGTCCTTCTTTCCCCACTCCTCCCCTAACTTTCCCCAGCTTTCACTTAGTTAAATAGCACCCTCATCTAGAACAGACCAGCTTCCAAAGTGGACACTGGATAAATGAACTTGCTGAGGGGCCTGTCTGTTTATGCACCCAGCCTCTTGTCAGCTAGTTATGGCTGTATGAAATCATTTCAGCCCATGAGCAAGGGAAGAACCCTAGGCCTAGTTTAATTCTGTTTTGGGAAAAACTTGTCAAAAAGTACTAATAAATCAAAGTCATGGTGACTTTCTTATTTGTCCCCCCTCCCACAATGAGAAAATCTGACACCTTGGGACCAGGAAATGACTTAAGTTTTTTTGGGGGGAGGGAGAGTACCTCTGTCTCTCTCTCAAATAAGGAAGCAAATAGTTTAAAAGCAATTAGCATGTATGAATTTTATCTGACCTGCAAAAATTCAAACTATTTAAGCAGAAATTAGAATAGTAATTTTACAAAACAGATTAAGCTTTGGAATCAGCTTCTGTCCCACTTGGTCAGAGAGGGAATAGGGAATGGGAGTAAAATAACATCATCATATTGCTCAGAATTCCCAGAAAGAAACAGTCCAGCAAGACTTTCATCGGAGGTCCAGAAGATGGGGGGATGGTTGATGGAGCCAGGCCACCTTCCATGACCAGTCTCTAGCCCTCTGACACAACTTCCAAGATCTCTTCACTCCCAGTTCTCTTGATGCTAGGCTCAGTTCAGACATCCCCTGCCCTGTCCTTTGAGTACCACCTAAGAGTCTCTGACTTGCAGGGCAGAAAGAAGATAGCATTGTCTCCTTGAAGCTAAAATTCCAGAAACCCATGAAACCATTCTCCAAACACTTTTCTCTGCCTGTACAAGTCCATCTAAAAACCTGCTGCAGTAGATTTAGAGCTGGAAGGAAATCAAAGATCATCTAGTTACAGGTCAAAAAACTGAGACTTAGAGAGATTACCCAGGGTCATACTGGCAGTAAGTGTTCCTTAGTCAGTCTGATTCTTTGTGACCCTTTTTGGGTTTTTGGGTAGGGTTTTGGGGGGTGGGGCAGAGATACTGAGATGTTTTGCCATTTCCTTCTCCAGCTCATTTTACAAATAAGGAACTGAGGCAAACAAGGATAAGTGACTTGCCCAGAGTGATACAGCTAGTAAGTGTCTGAGGCCAAGTCTGAACTCAAGAAAAGGAGTTCCCCTACCTCCAGACCTGGCACTCTATCCACTACTGCTCCCTGGTAGTAGCAGTTAGAATTTGAACTTGGGTCCTAGGCTCTAAATTTTCCCAGTATTTTTTTTCATTGTACCATATTCTTAAAAATCTCTTGGGAAGTGACCTACATTTCTCACCCATCCCAGAGCCTTATACCCTTATAATAAAGGAAGGAAGCATTTATTAAGCTTCTAATATGTGCCAGTCACTGTGATAAATGCTTTGCAAGCATATGATCTCAATCACCTGGGAGGTAGGAGATTATTATTAGCTCTATTTTGCAGTTAAGGAAACTGAGGCTCAGAAAAGTTAAATCAATTAATTGCCCAAAGTCATACAACTAGTAAGTGTCTGAGGACGGATATGAACCTAGTTCTTCCTGCCTCAGTGGGAGCCCTGTTCTCTTAGCTGCTTAGCTGCCCCTACATCTATATTTATATGTTCTTGAAGGTACCACACCAAGGGTAGGGCAGCTAGGTCATGTAATTGAGGGTGTACTGGACTTGGAGTCAGATCTTGGCTCATATTTCTGCTCAGACACCAGCAGTGTGACCCTGGGCTAGTCAGCCTCTCTCAGACAGTATAGATGGAGCACTTTAGAAGCTTAATGTAAACGCTAGCTATTACTATTTAAAATCATCATGGAATTAGAAAGAATATTTTTCACATCTATAAAACTGGGTAAGAAGTACACAGGGTAGGAATAAAAGAATATTCCTCTGCAGAGAAAAGCATTAATAACAGGGATGCCCCAGGATTGATATTCAGGAATCTTCCTTGTCAATTAATTTTTCTTTCAATTAGTGGTAGAGAAAAGAAAGTGCTCAATAAAGTGGCTAAACTCATCAATGACTCATATTTCTGTTCTAGGTAGTAAGACATCAAGCTGTAGAATGCTAAATTGGGACTGAATCTAAAACGTCTGGGCAAACAGGCAGGAAAAAAATGTCTGCTGAGCTTTTTGGATAGGTGAGGTAGAGCATTTATAGGAATAATGGACCATATCCACAAGATGATAGGATCTGAACCATCATTTGCTACCTAAAAACTGTATCTAGGGAATCATTAGGAATTTTTCCCTGAAGAAATCAAATAGATTGTGTGAGTTCCTTCACCTCTCTTCACCATAGTTTTCTCATCTATAAAATGGGAGGCATTGGCCTAGATGACCTCTATGGTCTTTACCCAACTCTCGATCTAGGATCCTATGACCCTGGCAAAAACAAACGAAATGATATGCCCATGGCATCATCAAGAAGGATACTGAAAATAAAAGAAAATGTCTTCCTTTCCTGGTATGAAATGGGGGTGCATCTGGACCTAGAATATGGTACTCGTATGGTACTCATTTCTGGTTCAGTTGTTTTCAGTCATCTCTGACGCTCTGTTCCCCCATTTGGGGTTTTCTTGGCAAAGATAGAGGAGTGGTTTACCATTTCCTTCTACAGCTCATTTTACAGATGAGGAAACTGAGGGAAACAAGGTTAAATGACTTGCCCAGGGTCACACAACTAGTAAGTGTAATGAGGCTAGATTTGAACTCAGGGAGATGAATCTTCCTGACTCCAGGTCTGCTGCTCTGTGCACTATGGTGACACCTAGCTGCCCTTTCTGGCCCCTACTTGTCAATAAATTGTCTATGTATCTCTCTCTCTCTCTGTATATCATATGCATGCATTATATGTATACACATGTGTGTACACATATAAACATACACATACATGTGTGTATATATGTATATGTACAGATTACCAAGCTCTTGTCTCTCTACAGCCCCTTTGATAGGAGGCCAGCACTACAAGTATTATCATTCCCGTTTTATAGATGAGGAAATGGAAACATAGAGCACCTCAGTGTCTTGCCCATTGGTGGCCAGGTAACACAATGGATTGAATGCTGGGCCTGGAATTAGGAAGACCTGAGTTCAAATCAGACCTGAGTCATTTTCTGGTTATGTGAGCCTGGGCGAGTCACTTAACCTCTATTTCCTCATCTATAAAATGGGAGTAGTGATAGCACCTACCAACAAAATTTGTTTTTAAGGATAAATGAAGATAATATTTGTAAATCTCTTTGCAAACCTTAAAGCACCACGCAAATGCCATCTATTAGAGTCTAAGTAAGCATTTGAATCCAAGGCTTCTGACTCTAAATCCAGGATTTTTTTCACTGTGCTGTGTTGCATGATAGAGCTTGAGAACCCAAAATGAGATAAAGGGAAAGTCTTTATCGGATTTCACATTAGGGTATGGTGATGTCCCTGGGATCTCAAAGGCTACGTCAGAGGTAGAATACGCAGATCCAGGGACAGACTCCATTCAAAGGAGCTCCTCTTCTGAGGGTTGGCTACCAGGTGGTGCATTTGGGAAAGGGCAAAAATGATCCAGAAGCAGCTAGATGGTATAGCAAATGGCTAGAGCCCTGGACCTAAGGTCAGGAAGATCTGAGTTTGAATTCTGTCACCGACATTTACTAGCTATGTGACTCAAGGCAAGTCGTTTAACTTTTCTGAGATTGACTTTTTTCATCTGTAAAATAGGGATAATATCAGCACACGCCTCACGAGGTTGTGAACAAAGATCCTCTAGGAGAGGCAAAAACAAGTGAAACAATGGTGTCTGATGGCATAAACAATATTCTCCACCTGTATTCTCCCACTTTTGCACTATAGAAAGAGAAGTAGTTATATTTTCTCCCCTCTTCTCTAGGGGCAAGCTACTTCTGTCAGCTTTCTTTTCTCTGGGCTGTTAGAATTCCTTCGGCAACTGTTTGTTAAGCATATACTATGTGAAAAGCTTTGTGTTAGGTCTGAGAGAGATCGAAAGATATATGAGACACCAAAACTGCTCTCCAGGAACATAGATCATAGAAAGTCAGAGATCATCCAGTCTGACTTACAATCTGGTGAGTGAGATAAGACATATACACAGATAACAAAATAGAATAGATGTGGAAAAGAGGAACAAACAAACTGCTTTGAGAATTTCAAGGACAGAAATATTGCTTTGGGTGGGATAAAGAGTGAAGCTAACCCAGAAGATAAAGCATTTAGTCTCCCTAGGCCTCAGACCTAGGCAAAGGGTAAGAGGTTGGATGTTAGTTCAGAAGGTTTCCAGTGGAGTATCCCAAGGATACAGGGGCCTGTGTTTTTTTTTTGTCAGGTGATGATGTAGTGGATAAAGAGTCAGGAAGAACTGAGTTCAAATTCAGCCTCTGATACTTACTACCTGTTTGACTCTGGGCAAGGCACTCTTGCTCAGTTTTTTCATTTGTAAAATGGAGATAATACTTGCATCTACCTGGCAGAGTTGTTCCAGGCCCATGGTAGATTGGTGCTTAATGTTTGTTCCTTTTCTCCTTTTTAGTAACAATTTAATTTAATGAATTAAATAATTCAATTAATGACTTAGATGAAGTATAGGTGGCATAATAATCAATGGATGGCCCAAAGCTGGGAGGGATAACTAACACATTGGATGGCAAAATCAGGACCCAAAAAGTTTTTAACATGGTCTATTGATGGGCTAAATTGTTAAAATGAGAAGATATATAATAGAGACAAATATAAAGTTTTATGTAGATGAAAAAATAGACTTCACATGTAGGAGATGGCTTTTAAGGCCCTCTCTGCCCTAAATCTATGATCCTATCATCCTGTGAGAGAAGCTTGGTTATACAATAGTTTGAAGAAGATCTGGGGGTTTAAGTGGCCTGCAAAGTCAGTACAAGTCAACCGTGTAATATGGCAACCACAAAACCTCTCTTTTATTTCATTGAGAGAGGCATCACTTCCAGAAATAAGACAGTAATAGATACTTCATATTCTGCCCTGGTGGGGCCACATCTGGTCCATTTGGGAGCTCTGCCATTAAGAAAGGACATTGACAAGCTGATTGGTGTCCAGAGAAAAGCAAACTTATGCTTCTACATAAGATTGGTTGAAGGAACTGAAGATGTTGAGCTTGAAAAAGACAAGACTGAGAGGGGACATAAAAGCTAATACAACACTATGTGCCAAGTCCTTTGCTATTATTGCCCCATTTGATATTCACAACAACCCTGGAAGGTGAAATGCTACCATCATCCCCATTTTACAGATGAAGAAACAGGCAAACAGAGATTAAATGTTCTACCCAGCCAGCAAGTAACTGAAGTCGGATTTGAATTCAGGTCTTAATTGTATTCTCTATCCGCTGCCCCACTTAGCTGCAGCTATACTTGTAGCCATCTTCAAAAATCTGAGGCCTGAACAGGAGTTGGATTTGGTCTGTTTGACTTCAAAGGGAAAAACTAGGAGCTATGGGTTGAAGTTGCAAAAAGACAAATTCAGGCCTGGAATTCAGGAGAAACTTGCTGAACAGAGTGGAACAGGGTGCTTCTGGAGGTAGCAGGTTTCCTGTCACCACAGGTCTTTGAGCAGAAACTGAACAAACCAATCTGGGGATACATTGGAATGTGTATTCTTGTTATTGGATGTGATTGGGTTGTGTGGTTAGAAAGGTTTCTTAGAACTCTAAAATTCTGTGGTTCTATGACTTAAATGACCTGCCCAGCTCTAAAGATAGGGCCTAGTGATCCAAAGGAATGCGTCATGGAAGAGCTGGCCTTGGGGTTGGACCTTCAAAGAATGCTTAGGTTTGAACAGGCAGAGATGGAAATGGAGATTCTTTTGTGTTTAGCAAACAGAATCAGGAAAGATGGCAAGTCGTGCCATTTGGTTGGAGTATAGAATAGGTAAATGGTTTTTAAAAAAAAGCCTATAGGCAATGGTGGGCTAGTAAATGTTTAACAACTGACTCTGGGGTAGAGGGGTGGGAAGGATGCTGGACACACTTTTAAATTTAATCTGCATCATTCTCTCCTTTACTCCATCCACATTTTTTTCATCACTTTCTCAAGCCCAGACAATCACCGAAACAATAAATCAGGTTCTGATTTGTAGTGGCTGTCTATTTCTGAAGTATAAATGCTCTCACTGATAATTGAACAATGCCCTCAGTTTGAGCTTGCTCCAGCACATATGGTTGTGAAGGTAGACTGAGGAAAGATTTTGGAGGGCTGGATTTGCTGGGCTGAGGAGTTTGGACTTTTCTCATTGGAGGTATAATGATGTAATGGTATGATCAGAATGGTGCATTAGGGGTTGAAGGATAGGGCAGGGGGGAGAGGAGGAAAAGTTGGAGGTCAGAAGAAGTGGGACCTTCAGTTTGGTATAGTGGACAGCATGCTGGCCTTGAAGCCTAGATCTGTGGTTAAATCTTGCCTCCAATTTTTGTTGTTAGTCATTTTTTCAATCTTGTTTGACTCTATGTGTCCCCCATTTTCTTAGCCAAGACACAGGAATAGTTTGCCCTTTCCTTCTCCAACTCATCTGACAGATGAGGAAACTGAGACAAGCAGTGTTTAGTGACTTGTCCAGGGTTGAACAGCTACCAAGTGTCTGAGGCTAGATTTGAACTCAGGAAGATGAGTCACTCTGCCACTGTGCCCTTAGGCACTTCATACGTCCCCCTATATACACAAGAAAGCACACACACACACACACACACACTCACTCCCTGGGCTACAGTCTCCTCATCTGTAAAATGAAGGGATTAGACTTGGTGGTCTCTAAGGTCCTTTCCAGCTTTAAATCTATGATTCTTCCTCCTTTTGTCAAAAGAGCAACCCATGCTGGGCACTCATTTCTTCCTTCTTGCCACCTGAGCAGCTGCTTCCCAGAACTTGACATGCTATAAAAATTAGAGTCACCCGTCTCGTGCTGGTGGTGAGAAGCAAGGCCAACACCTTCCTTCCGGGCCAACCTGTTTCCCAGGCCAATTGCACCAGCGTGCTTTTTCCTATTTAACCTGAATTGAGTATGTTTTGGGGTATCCGGGTTGACCTTTGACGATCTCCAAATCTGTGAAAAGACAAGCCCTGCAAGAAGGGGATTCTATTGTAGCTGATTGATTTCTCTCCCCTCGGATCAGCTCCCCGCTGGGCACTTGGAATGCTGCATTTGTAACAGCTCAGCCCACCCCCCTTCTCTCCTCCCCTCCCTCGGGAGCCAAGATTGGACTTGGTGTGAACGTTCAGCTGCTCGCTTCCCCAGCTGAGTGAGCTCTTTTCAGAGGCAACCAACGGCACGCACATTCCTGAGCCGTGATCTCACTGCCCCTGCAAGAGGCTGGGCTCACACACAGACTCACTCAGAGATGCATAGACAGAGGGACACACACCCAGGGTAACACAGACACGGGTGGGGGATGGGGGAGGGATGAGAGGGAAAAGCAATTCTGGAGCCCAGGAGACCCTAGATTTAGAGCTGAAAGGAACAGGAGAAGCCATTGAGTTTACCCTTCCCCCATTTTATAGATGAGGAAACTGAGGCCCAGAAAAGGCAAATGACTTGCTGATGGTCACACAGTAAACAGCAGAGTTAATACAAATGGCATGATGACAATATTCATTTTCCTTGATGCAGTCTCATTGGGAGTAGGGACTGTACCATTTATCTCTTTATGCATTTAGCACAACGTATGAACATCAGGTATGTAATGTATGCTTTTTGAATTGTTTAATTGGATTAAAAAGGTAAAAGGCAAAAATATTTAAAATTTCTATAGAAAAATAGAACATAGATCACGAGAGTGGGAGTGAATTCTAGCCTGGGTTCTTGCTACTACTATCAGAGAATCATTCTTATTATATCGGCATGAACCAACCATAAACAACAAAGCCTAAACTAAAATGGCATGATGCTGTCACTGTCCCCAGCCACTGTGAGAGTTAGCAAGCTATAGATACCTTCAGATTTCTTCAAGTCCAGCACCATTCATTCCTTCATCTACTCAACAATTACGTACTCACTATGTGAAAGGCCTGGGTCACCACACCCTAGACCACCCTAGAGCTATGTGCCCATCTTCAAAATGAATGGCCACTTTCTTTTTATATTGCTCTCATCACTTGGGGCAGCTAAGTGGTGAAGTGGCTAGAGAATGCTAGACCCGCAGTCAGTGAACTTTGAATTCAAATCAGGCCTCAGATGCTTACTAGCTATATGATCCTGGACAAGTCACTTAACTCCGTTTGCCTCAGTTTCCTCATCTGTAAAAATGAGCTAGATGAAGGAAATGGCAAATCAGTCTAGTATCTTTGCCAAGAAAACCCCAGATGGGGTCTCAAAGAATTGCATGTGACGGAACATGACTGAACAAAAACATGGTCTTTGGGGCTCACCAGTGAGATCTCCGAGGAAGCAGATCTGTAAAGAGATGGCCGATATCATGCATCTGCTTCTCATCACTTCCAGATCCCTGATTCAGCTTACCCGTTGGCTCCACAGTCCTGCTCCATTGAACCTGACCATAAATATTCTTTTCACGCTGTCTCCCACTCTTTCTCATTTGCGGTCTGCAACCACTAGACAATTTCCTGGTTTACCATGTAATTTCCCCAGAAGGATAGAGGGCCTAGAAACTACCATTTGTTATCACCCCCATTTTACAGATGAGGAAACTGAGGGTCAGAGGGTAATCTGATGGCACTATACATCAGATGGTAGGATTTAGAGCTGTAAGGAACCTTAGAGATCATCTGATTTGATGCCTATATTAAGCAGACAAGAAAACTGAGGTTTAGAGATTAAGCAATTTGCCCAAGGTCACACGGGTAACCAGTAACAGAGTGGGAATCTGAACCCATTCCCTTTCTACTGCACCACCGTCGATTTTCCTACACTCTGTTTTCTGGTCCCTAGATCTCCTGGGCAGAGCCAAGACAGGAGGCCTCTATAGGCTGGACAGTTGCCTCTGGCCAATCCAGGAAGAAGGGTGTGGCCAGGAGGCAGCAGCTACTCTCTTCAGGGCACAATGAAAAGGGCAGGCCTCCGAGGCAGGGGCCAGCCCAGCTCTGACATGGATCTTGTCATTGCCTCAGCCTCCTTGGGCACATGGCGTTCCCCTGGCTCAGGGTATCCTTTCCCTTCCCCCTCACAATAAGGATAAAGCCAGAGAGCTTGGTGTATGGATGAGGAAAGAAGCTGAGAACACAGAGCCAGGGGATGCTGCAATTCAGCAGCAAGCATCCATCACTTTCATTCCCTGTTCTGTTTGTTTCCTAGCTGAAAGGCAATCAGATGTGGCCCCTCCTCTCAGGCCTGGCTCCCACTCTTCCTGAGTCCACCTCCCCACCCCCATTCAATGCTCCCTCCACACCTGCTGGCAGATAACACCTGCAGACACTTGATTGAAGCTTCCTGGAGGAAAAAAAATGAAATTGCATTTTTCTGCTCTGATATTCTTAATATGCAGACTCCTATCCTTGGGGGCCTTGGCAAAGGTTGCTTCCAATCCTCTTCCCTCAGAATCTCTGCATTTCAGACTCTTTTTTGAGCTGTTAATAAAGGGGTCCCATTCTTTTCATTAATGAAAGATTATTTTCCCATTTCTAAAACCAGAGTATGCTACACAGACAGTATCTGGGTATCTTACTCTCTCCTCCTCAGATTAGGGTCATGGCATGTTAGAGCTAGAAGGAATCATAGTTTAACCCTGTCATCTTATAGATGTGGAAACAACAAAGTGGATTCTCCTGGGTGACACAGATAGTGTGAGACGGTTAGAGTTAGGGCAGAGCAGGGAAATCCACACACTTGACTAGTGCTTCTCCTACTAGGCCCTAGTACTTCTGGTCATGTCCCTGTTTATTCCCTGAATTTCACTAGAAGGGAATGAGAAATCACAGTGAAGTCCCAGAGCTCCTGGTTATCAACCCTGGAGGAGAACTTTGGACACAATCGAGGAGGATTTCTAATGGACTTATCTCATTCCTTAACCTTCCTAATCTCAGATGATGCACAGCCTTCATTTCTAGGACAGTTGTAGTTGTGATGATTTGTATAAGCAGTGAAACCCAGGAGAAAATGCACTGAACTTGGCACCAGGAACTGAGGTCAAGTCCCATGTCTGCTACTCACTAGTTGTGTGATCTTAGGCAACTCACCTAACTTCTCTAGGCTTCAGTTTCCTGGGAGGTAAAATGAGGGGGTCGAGCTAAATGGATTCCAAGGGCCCTAACAAATCTTCATCTATGCAGTTCTGCCTCACTTAAATCCAACTCACACAGAAGTCATTAATCAAAAGTGACACCATTGGTCTTCTTTAAAAACCAAGGACAGACAGCAAGATCTTTGAGTCTATGGCCTTATAATCTACATGGCCTTTCATCCCCAAGAAGGGATTTCATGAGCCTGAGGTCCTAGGAAGGTATGGATGGGCTCAGGGTAAAGAGCACTCCAGGATCCAAATGTTACCAGAATAACCCCAAGATCTTGGATATCTGAAAATGGTTTCCTTGGTCAAGTGTGCTAGTTGACCCATTCTAACATGTGCTAACAAGGCAGAGCAATGGAACCAAGTTGTGCGCTTCAGAAGAATGAAACCATCTCTTTTCTAGTCTCTTGAGGAGGGTTTCAGGGCATCTCCATGTCAGGGAGAGAGGCTATCCACTTCTGGGCTTCTGCAAATAGTGAGCACACTAGGAAGTCAGATCAGTCTTGGCTCATGGACCATATTTTGAGTACCAATATTCAGGTTTGCAGGTTTACTCCAAGACCTAGAAAATGCTGCATGTTATTGGATAAAATGAAAGTTTAGAAGAGTAAAGACACTTGTTTGAGGTCCCATAGACGATCTCTGTTCTTTTTTTTATGCCATGTTGCTTGGTTAGAGGCAGCTAGGTGATGAAGTGGATAGAGCACTGGGCTTGGAGTCAGGAAAACTCATCTTCCTGAGTTCAAATCTGGCTTCATTCACTTAATAACTGTATGACTCTGGGCAAGTCACTTAACCCCATTTGCCTCAGGTTCCTCATCTGTAAAAAACAAAAACAAAAACAAGGTGGACAAGAAAATGGCAAACCACTCCAGTAGCTTTGCCAAGGAAATCCCAAATGGGGGTCACACAAAAAAATTGGACATAATTGAAAAAAACAACTGAACAGCAACAACACATTGCTTGGTTATCCAAGCTGGCTCATGTCCAGAATCTGCCAGCTGCATTTTGTGATAAAGGGTCCATGAGGCAAAAATAGTTAAAAATCCCTACCTGAGAGAGAGAGAGAGAGAGAAGAGAGAGAGCGGGAGGGAGGTAGAGAGAGAGAGATCTCCAATCAGCCCATGTTTTCAGTTGTATTAAAGTTCAGCTGCACAAGGCCCATCAATCTCCTGGGGTCCACTAGCCCAATCCCTACTCAAGAAGACAATCTCTTGAAAGGGAAAGCATGAATAATGTTAATTGAGAGCCTACTATTGGCAAAGCACTAGGTTGGGGCCCTTGTCCTGTCTGCCAAATAACGGAAGAAGGCAAAACAAGCACAAAAATCCCTTTTTAAAAACTACCTCCCAAAAGACCACAGGAATGATGAAAACCACAAGAAATGATGAACTTATGTTTGCGTGCCGGATCACGGGATTTAAAAGCTGGAAAGGGACCACAATAGTCATGTAAGTTAACCTCCCCCTCCTCTGCTACCATTTTATAGGTGAGGAAACTGAGGCCCTAACAGGGGAGGGACTGTTTTATTGTGGTCTTTTATTTCTTAGCATAGTACGTGGCACATAGTAGGCATTTAATAAATACTTTTAATCCAATACATTTTGAAGAATAGGAAGAACTGAAGTTAGATATACAGTAAGGAATAGAAATGGGGGAGGGGGGAGTTGAAGGAATGTGACGTCTCCCTTGGGATCCTTAGAACAGGTTGAGGGAGGAGATCTTCACCTACACAGTGGGGCAGGGTCTTTTTCTTGTAGGTTAGATGGGCTGACCTCTGCTGGCTTGCCCCAGGAATTGCATTCAGTCATGTCAGAGCAGAGGTCCCTGGCCAGGAGACCCCAGGGCTGGGTGGAAAGGGCGGTCTTCACTTGTTAGGAGAGATCACAGAGACAGAGTATTTGAGTAGTTAGGACTCTGTTCTGAAGGAACAAGAGACACCATCAGCACAGTCTTGGGAAAGTAGGGCTGCCCCATGATTGGAATTTGGCAGGGAGAGCTGATGTAGGGGACCTGAAGAAAATTCCTCACTTAGCACAGACTTACTGGAGTCCTGGATAAGAGATGGAGGATAGGGTGAAAACTTGTGGATTCAGTTAGATGAATCCACTCATTCCTGCTGACTCAAACCCAATATTTCCAGCCTACAGATCTATCCCTAGACAATGACCCATACCAAGCCCTTCTCCTCTTGAATGGGATCATAGCTCTAAGAGCTAGAATGGACCTTAGAAGTCATTGAGTACTTTTTACAGATGAGGAATCTGAAGCATACAAAAGGAAAGTGACTTCCTCAAGCTACAGAAAGATTGGAACCCAGGTCTTCTCAATTTTAAGATCCAGTTCCCTATCCATTACTTGTCCTATTGATTCTTGACCTTGAAGTTCACCATACATTTAGACTCAGGGTTCTTTGGAATGACCAGACACACACATGAGGGAAGGTGAAGGGAAATGTTTATTTCTTTAAATGCTATGATTTTTTAACCCTAACTCTGCGCCCCGCCCCTCCTCCCACTTGTTTGTGTGACTAAAGTGAATGAACCCTGAAGCAATCTTGCCTTCTCTTTAAAGGTGCTTCTAGCTCTAAATCCTATAAGCAGGGTTGCTTTTATTTGACATAGAGAGAGGAAAGGGAGTCCTAGGGAATTTAAATGACTAAGATCACAGTAATTGATGGATTAAACATAAATGAAAGTATGGCAAGTTCAGGAACAGAGCTGGGACTGGAATCCAGGGTCATCACTGCCAGTCCAAGGCTCTTTCTCCTAAACGGTGCTTCCTATCTATATTATCTTTATATAAGATAGAACTATCATAGGGTCATAGATTTAGAGTAGCAAGGGAATTTAGAGCCCAACTGCCTTACTTTACATATTAGGAAACTGAGTCCCAGAGTAGTAAAGTGCTTTGCCCACTGCCCCGAAGATTGTAAGTGACCAAGGTGGGATTTAAACCCAGGTTCTTTGACTCAAAATCTAATCAGTCAATCAACAAGAACTTATTAAGAATGAATGGCACATAGTAGGCACTTTATACATAGTTATTGATTGATTTACATGAATAGCTGCTGAATTTGTGTCCACACACATTAAATATTCCCAGCCACTTTAGCCTAGGCAGGTGCTGGGGAAGAGGAAGGAGGAGGAGTCTTTCCAGCCATAACTAAACAATAGAAGCAATGTCCAATGAGAGCAATGGACAGATGATACTTTTGGACTAAATGTATAGTCAGTTTTCAATTATCTATGCAAACCAGAGCCCAATTAAACCCAAACAATAGAACCCTCAAATAATTTGCATTCATTTTTGAAAGTTGAGAGAGTGGAGAGGGACTGAATGGGCCGAGATTACCCTGTGTTCTCCTGTTTAATGACTAGTTCAGGTTGATAGTAAAATGAATCCTGAGCAAAAGGAATCTATGCCAAATGGAGGAAAGGAAATGACCCAAAAGTGTGCAAGGTGGCAGGGGAAATTAGCCTAGAATTAAACATTTGCTCTGGGAAATTTATAGGGTGGATAATTTGTAAATGAATAGTAATACTAATAAAAATACTTTGAAAAGCAGCATGATATAGCACATAGAGAGGAGAGAAAACAGGAAGAATTTCCCACCAAAAAAAGGTGTAAGATGAGGAAATGGGTGACTGAGGGAGGCTGTAGAGTCTCCTTCCCTGGATGGTTTCAGAAACTAGGGAGATGGCTCAACTCTTCTCTCCCACCTGCCCAACCTGAAGAGGAGGCAGGATTGGACTATGACCTTTGGAGGGTCATTCATTTTACACTTTAGACCTTGGTGGGCTTGAGGCAGAAGGAGCGTATGCCCAGCTTGTGCCAACACCTGGCCTGCTGAAGCACAGTCCTCAAGACTCTCACGTCCAGCTATTTGGCAGAGTTTGCATCTGTTAATGTCTTGGCATCTCAGCCTCTGTTGAATTCTGAAAGCATTTCCAATCACCTTTAGCAAAATAATCAACTCTGCCTCATCTCCCCTTCCAAGGCTGGTTGCTTATGAACCTCTAAACTCATTATTTCTTCTAACAGTCAATGGACACGTTAACTAAATCCCTTCTTAAAACACCTGCTGCAGAACAAAGAGGTGCTTTCCTTGGCCTGTCTTCATAGGACTTTACTCCCAAGGGCCCCAATGCTTCTCTCTCACCCAGTGCCTCCCTCAGACTTGGTCATCCCCAGATCCAGATGTGCTAAACACATGGATGCCAGGCCATTGAGTGAAGGGTGCAGGTATTTGGGTAACTGCCTGCCCCCACCACCACCCAAGGAAAAGGAGGAAAATGTAGGTCTTAAGTTCTTGGTTTTAGCACCCAAAGAAGGGATCTTAGCAACTGTCTAGTCTAAGCATTTTATTTAACAGATGAGGAAATGAGGCTCTGGCAGGTTAAAGGATTTGCCCAAGGTCACACAGCTAATAATTGGCAGAGAGGAAATTTGAACCCAAGGGTTTTTTTTTTATTCCAAATCCAGCACATTTTCCACTGGTCCCATGCTGCTTTACTCCCTGCTCCCAGGTTTCAAGGTCCCTGATACATTTTTCCCCAGGAGAGTTCACAGAAGATAAATGCAGTTTATAGAATCTAGAACAAGAAGAAGCTTCAAAGGCCATCTTAGATCCAACCCCTTCTTGACAGATAAGATAGAGGGTTTCAATATTAAGGAAGTTAGTTTTCTCAGTCCCACAAGAAAGAAACAAAAGTCTGTTGTTACAAGAAGACAAATATATGTGAGATGTTCCATGTCCTTAAAATCTTTTTTGCTTTCAATTTCTTATGGATCCTCACCTTTAACTCCTGTCTCAAAAGGAAAGCAGTCTAGTAAGGGTCAAACCTCCCACAGTCAGTAGGAAGACCCACCAAAACACAATTACCTTCACTGACCCTAGGAAAAGTGGGAGCCAGACTCCTGGAAGAGAATAGAGCTAGTCTAGGTAGAGAAATCAGTTCTGTTTCCCAGATGGTTGCTGGACATTTTCACCAGTACTGTCTATAAACAACTTAAATTCAACAAGTTTCAAACAGAATGCATTATATTTTCCTCCCACCCCCCTCCCCACCCCAAACCCATACCTCTTGCAAATGTGGCTATTTCACGAGGGCATCATCTTCACACTCTAAAACCTTGACTTTTGTCCTTCCAGGCACCCTGCTTCACAAGTTTAGAGTCATATTCTGACTCCTCAGTCTTGGTCACCCCTCTCCCTCCCACCTGCCTCACATAGTCATGTCTCTCCTCATGCCTCTGTTCCTCTCCAATCGAACAGCCTCTATCCTAGTGCAGATACTCATCATCTCTCACCTGGACAAAGTCTTGCTTCTGGCCTTCCCCTGCAACAATCCATCCTTCACACTTTGGCCAAATTAATGTTCTTACCACATGTATCTGACCACCTTATTCCCCTACTGGAGAATCTCCCTATTGCCTTTAGGATAAAATAACCAACTTTAAGATTATAGAGCTACAAAGGACCCTAGATTCCAACCCTTCCTTTCTAGATGAAGAAATGGAGCCCAGAGAAGTATGACTTCTCTCGGGTCATACAGCTAATAAGTCTGAGATGTGATCTGAACCCAGGTCTCCTTGGCTCAAAGAGTGCTGCTACTCTGGCTTTTAAAGCCCTCCACAGTATGGTTCCTACTAGTCTTGTTTCATGTTAACCCCTGCCTCCCTGTTTTGTATACAAATCCCATCTCGTGCTTCCTTAGATAGAGGTCTTAGTATAGGTGGTACTACATGTTGGAAGGCACATCCTCCATAACTCGGCCTCCTGTAATCATCAGCTTCCCTTAAAGCCCAAATTCAGGAGCTGCCTCCTACAGAGAACCTTTCCTGCCCAGTTTGCTCCAGCTTGGAATTTAGATGGACTTACCTGTGTTCATGGTAGATTTCTCCTTCTTTCTCCCAACCCCCAGAATTGAGAGGTAATTTCCTTGAAAGCAGGTACTGTCTCATTTTTTGGTTTTGCATCCCCAGTGCTCAGCACCATGCCAGGCACCTAGTAGGCATTTAGGACATGCTTGTCGAATTGAGCTCAGTTCACTTGTTTTTGGGGGGGGGTCACATGCACCAGTATGAGATTCTAAGCTATCCATACCAGTAGGGGGAAGATGGGGGACTAGGCAGATTCTGGGCTTGCTGATTTGCTTTGAAATGTTTTTAGAACCAAGAAAATGAGACCCACCCATATTCAAATGTGAGTCCCACAGCCAAAGGGAAATGATTTTTACATTACCAGTGCTTTGGATTATCTGCATCGCTGCTCCCTCCCACCCCAGCCATTGGCACAGAAAATGAGAGTCGACTCTTTCCCTTCCCTCCCCCCTCCGCTCTACCTATCTGACCTGGCTATCTTAGCTGGAAAAGAATAAATGAGTTATTGTACTTCCCAAAGCAGTGAGCATCTCAGGTGCTGCTCACAAAATAACCCTTTCTCTCCTAAAATAATAAAAACTTGCTTGCGCTGGGGAGGGTCACTAGAGGGACTTGAAGTTGCTGAGGGTCAGATCGAAGTCCCAGTTGGAAGCTGGTAGAGAGACTGGAGAGGGAGGTGCAGAGAGCTCCTGGGGCCTCCCCAAGCAGAAAGGAGACAAAAGGTTAAGGACCAGCCCTGTGCAACCTCTAAATCTCAGGAGGCAATGGGCTCTGGGCAAAGGGAAAAGGGCCAAACCAGGGCTGAGCCTTGGATGGGATGGGCAAGATAAACAGAATCACTCAAAATGGCAAGTAGATGATCAGAAGGTCCCCAAATGAAAAAGGGAGGTCTCCAGAGGTGAGACCAAGTCCAGTCAGTAATACATTACTTGATAAATGGATTACACAGAATTTAGAGTTGGAAAAGACCTCGGTCTGAAGAGTCTTACTCTGAAGATGAGGAAATGGAGGCCCAGGGAGGGGAAACACTATTCAACAAAGGTCTCATAGACAGTAAATGGCAACACCGGATTGATAGCTGATTAAATATAGACAGAAGGCAGAATGCCTAAAGAATATAATTATGTTTAAGTCGACGCTTTTTAAAACAACAGTCATTTAATGTTCGTTTGTCTTCTGTGAGGATTCCTGGCTGTATATAATGAATGCTCCTCCCTTCCCCGACTCTCAATTCCCATCCCACCTGCATCCCTCCCACCCCTAGGCCCAGAGCACACCACGCAGCAACTAGAGCACAGAGGCAATGGCCTTCAAAACGCAAGGCTGCTACTAGCTCACCTCCTTTTGGATCTTTCTTCTCCTGTATTTGGGAAACAAGTCAGGGTGCAATTTTGGCCCCATCCTCTGCAGAAAGTGTCCTTGTGCTACTACAGACATCCCCTCCCCTGTACCCACTCTTCCTGGGAATAGAGAGGGGAGTTCACCTGGCTCTTAGAGCCCAGAGCTTCTCTGTCCCACAGGGGAGGGTCCAGTTGCAAAATTCAGCCCTGAATGGTTGTTGTACCTCAGATGGGGGTGGGGGAGATGGGGAGCCCTTGAAAATTCACAGCACTGGAAAAATAAAGTTCTGTTTCCTGTCCTATTCATTTAACCTCTCTCATCCTCAATTTCCTCATCTTTAAAATGAAAGGGTTTGAACTGATGACTTCTGAGGTCCCTTCTAGAGGCCCTTAGGTGGCAAAGTGAATAGAACTGCGGGACTAGAGTTAAGAAGATTCATCTTCCTGAGTTCAAATCTAGCCCCAGATACTTCCTAGCTGTGTACCCTGGGCAAGTCACTTCACCCTGTTTGCCTCAATTTCTTTATCTGTAAAATGAGCTGGAGAAGGAAATAGCAAACCGCTCTAGCATTTTTGCCAAGAAAACCCCAAAACAGGGTCATGACGAGTTGGACATGAGTGAAAATGACTCAGCAAGGACAAACAGCAGTATCTCTTCTGGCTTAAATACATAATTCCTCCTACTTCCTTGAAAAAAACTGTCAGCAAGGAGAGATCACTCCCCACATCTCCTTCTGGGGTTGTCCAGCCCCCGTTTAAGGGGTGGGGCAGGAGTAAAACAGTATTCATGTTCCCCCCCTTCATTCACACTACCCTGTTCTGTAAATTTTCTTGCAGAGAATAAAATAGAAGACATTTGGAATGAGATGAGAGAGCTGTGGAGTATAATCCAAATTAAACTACTTAAATGTTGAGGAAAATATCCCCAGGGTCCCAGGCTCTATACTCTGGTGACAGAGAAGTCTATTGATTTTGGATTTCCAGGCTTCCTAGAAACATGTGTTTGGATCTTGGAGGGGATTTATTTATGTTTCCTCTGAGTGAGGTGGAGTAGAGGGTGGAAACAGTAGCTTGGATTGGAAAATTCTACAGAACTCAAGGGATAGGAGGAATGGGCTTTGACCACATCACCTGCATAATGAGATCCTCTCTCCCAAGTCAGAAGTGTTCTTTCCCATGATGTAAACAGCTGGCAAGAGGAGTGAGTGCTATACAGAAGATTCAGAAACCCAGTTAGCACCTTGGGAAAAACAGCAAAATGGAGGAAATTTGTTTTGTTTCTATCCTGTCCTAGGGTACCCTTATTCCCCCTAGAAGTGCCCTCCACAAAGTGCTTTTGCTCCACTATTAGCCCCACCTTACTCCTCGGTAAAACTGATTTTCTCAAAGTGAAGTAGATCTTAAGTATGTAAATTTTACCAATTTACAAGTATTTCTCTACACTGGATCTGAGTTAAATTGTACCAGATCTTAAATTGCACCAAATGTAATTAAATTAAATTGCAAAGTGTCCAAATTGAAGTATCTAAAAGGTACCAGGTATGTAAATTGCACCAAAGTATGAATGACGAAGAAGGCTTCATGGACTAACCCTCCTGGAGGGGTATCTGAATTTTAAAAGAGAAATTTAATGCAAAGGAATGAACATCTAAAGGTGAAATTTTCAGAAGCTGTCCATTCCTGAGGAATATGATTTTTGGAGGAAGTGTTCGTGGAATCTCCAAAATCATCATTTCCTTCAAATATCTATTGAGGGGCTACTCTTTTCAGGGACCATGCTTTGTATTCAATATTAGGTATTTCAGTACAGGCCACAGCTGGGGTATGGGGTTCAGTTCTAGATACCCTAATTTAGGAAGTCCATGGATAAGCCAGTGAAACTCCAGAGGAAAGCTGCGAAGAAGGTCATATGATCATAGCTCTAGAATTAGAAGGGATTTTGGGGACCATCTGGAACAGCCTCCTTATTTTACAAATGAGGAAACTGAGGCCCCAGGAGGTGATCTTCCTCAAGGTCACAGAGGAGGCCAGATTCCAATCTAGGAGCTCTGACTCCAGACATATAGCTCTTTCCACTCTACAACAATGGTGAAAGATCTTAAGTCTGTGTCATATAAAGAGCTATTGAAGGAATGGAAAAAATTTAGCTGGAAAAAAGAAAAATTACGGAGAGCTGGTTGGATGCCTTAAGTTATCTAAACGGCTATCTTGTGGATGAGGGATCAGATATATTATGGTTAGCCCCAAAGGATAGAACCAAGAACAATGGGCAAAAATTACAAAAGGACCAATTTAGGGTTGATATCAGTAAAAATTTCCTGACTACTAAAGAAGGCAATAGGTTACCCCACTCCATGGAGGTCTTCAAGTAGAGACTTGTGGCTTATAACAGGGATGTTTGGGGGGTGGGGCATAAGTTAGACCAGATGGTTGGGAGTCAGGAAGATCTGAATTCAAATCTAGCCTCTGATACTTATTAGCTGTGTGACCCTGAGCAAGTCAGTTGAATTCTATTTGCCTCAGTTTCCTCATCTGTAATATGGGTTCAATAATATCACCTACTTCTCCGGATTGCTGTGAGTATCCAATGAGATAGCATTTGTAAAGTGTAAACAGTACAATTCCCAGCACCTGTGCTCTAAAAAGACTGAGTGCTATGTAATTTCAGGTCTAGGGTTCTGTGACTCAGTGATTCCATACTGGAGAACCCATCCCTTTCCTATCCTTCAGGGCCAGGGAGGTAGGTACATAGGAAAGTCAATAATGAGGGATACTGATAATTAAGAGCAGCAGGAATTCAGAGGTGGAGGAAGACCTTGAAGAAAGGTGAAAACTTAAGTAATTTGAGGGGAAAGGTGTGAGCCAAGGTAGGAAAGTTACTTCTCATAGATGGGATTTCCATGTGGCCTCTGGGGAACAAAGGAAGAGTTCCT
Organism: Potorous gilbertii; assembly: GCA_028658325.1. Lineage (NCBI taxonomy): Eukaryota > Metazoa > Chordata > Mammalia > Diprotodontia > Potoroidae > Potorous > Potorous gilbertii. The sequence goes on along the minus strand of CM053771.1, from coordinate 280,049,954 downwards.
TTAAGGTGACTTGAAAGAGGTGGGAGGGAGAGGTGATAGGTAGTAGGTAGTTAGTGGAGATGACCCCTAGTCACTGGTACAAAGTAGTATTTTTGGAAGATTCGTTGCCAACCTCTGCTATAGCCCTATAATGCTGACTCATGAGGTCATGGAAGTGTGATCCTGGATTTTCCCAGGCTGGGCAGAGCAGTGGGTGTAGCTGGGCAGTCCTACCATGCTAGAAAAGCTCTTAATTCTAGTGCCTTCTCTACATCAATTATTTCATATTTATCCTGTATATAGATTGCTTTGTATATATTTCTTTTCTCCCCCATTAGACTGGCCTCCCCTGCTCCTGGAGGGCAGGGACAGTCATTTCCCTCTTTTTGCATCCCCAGTATTTAGCACAATGCTTGGAACATAGAAGGCACACAAGTGTTTATTGATAGATTGAGAGTGAATCTAGTTCTGGATTGTACATCTGTCTCCTGATGTACAATGCAGAGAAGCTCGCAAGGGTGGCTATGATAGAAACAACTGCAGTAATTTATAAAGAACTCATGAGCACAGCCCAACAGAGGGGTTGCTGTGTGCACTGGTGGAAGGAGCATTCATAATGATGAAGTACAGGTCTTTGAAACATGCAGTGTGCAGACTGGATTTGTCATTGTTGTTAAGTCATTTTTCAGTTGTGTTCAATTCTTCATGACACCATTTTGGGTTTTCTTGGCAAAGATCCTAGAGTGGTTGGCCATGTCTTTCTCAAGTTTGTTCTATAGATGAGGAAACTGAGGCAAATAGGGTTAAGTGACTTGACCAAGGTCACACAGTTAGGAAGTATCTAAGGTCAGGTTTGAACTTGGGAAGATGAGTCTTTCTGACTCAAGGCTCTGCACTCTATCCATTGTACCACCTAGATGCCCTTGAAGACTGGATTGGAAGGAGAGAAAATAGAAACAGGAAATCAAATTAGCAGGCTATTGCAATAGTCAAGACACCATGGTATGGATAGAGCCCTGAACGCTGGAGTCAGGAAAACTCAAGTTCAAAGTCAGCCTCAGACATTTACTGACTTACTAAGCAAGTTCCATAACTTGTTTGCCCCAGTTTCAGCACCTACTTCACAGGGTTGTTGTAAAGATCAGATGAGGCATTTGTAAAGTACTTTCCACAGTACTTGGCACACAGTAAGCAACTAATGCATGATTTCTTTCTTTCTTCCCTCGTTCTTTCCTTCCCTATGTGCCTCACAGGGTTATTTCAAATAAGATCATAATATGAGTATAATAATATTAACAATAATATAATAATATATCATACACAAATAAAATATTATATGTAAATTACTTTACAAACTTCAAACAGTGATTGGATCTCAGCTTTAGAAGAAAAGTGAATTTAGAAGTCTTCTAGTCTGACCACCTCGCCCCCATTTTACAGTTGAAGCAACTGAGGTTCAGAAAAGTTAACCAGGATCACTCAGCTCATATCAGAGGTGGGATTTGAGCCCAGGTTGCCTAACTCCAGCTCTAGCTGTCTCTTCACTACACGCACTGTTAGTTATTATTAGGATGGTGGCCATACGGATAGAAGAGAGAGGCATAAAAAAGCCATAAGGAATGGAGAAGCAGCAGTTTCTTGGAGACTGGGTAATAAAAATGAGGAGAAGAGGGTGCAATGAAGGAATATTTACAAGATTTACAAGATTTTGAGCTTGAGTGACAGCGGGGATTGATTCCTCCTTTTGGAGGAAAGATGATGGGTTTCATTTGGGCCTGCTGAGTTGGAGTAGGGCATGCAGATGGAGGTGTTTTTAGGAATGTGATCTTCCAATTCAAAGGAGAGACTGGGGCTGTACCTGTAGGTAGACAAGGCATCTTGTAAAGTCTCCTTTTTTTCACTTCTGTTCCTCATCCTTAGAGATGGCAGAGCAAGTAGAGGGCTGGGGGAAGGGGGAAAGGAAGGACTCACCAAGGGCTCCTAAGGACACAGAATGAGAAAAAAGAATGAAATATGGGAGGTAGGGAGAGGATTTAATTAAACCACAGATATTTAACTATCTTAGTGAACTGCCTGGAATAAGAAAAAGTGGAAAAGATTGTTGCATTTGGAGTGAGAGATTAAATCCCTGCTTTATTACTCAGGGAATGACCTTGAGAAAGTCTCTTTACTTCTCTTGGCCTCAGTTTCTCCATCTGTACAATCAGACCAGAGGCCCTTTTCCAGCTCTTACTCTATGAAGGCTTTGCACTGAGCAGCATCTGATTTATTTCCCTCTCCATTGCTTATCTCCAGAGATTGAAAAAAAGTAAGTCAGGAACCCTAGGATTGAATTTAGAGAGACAGATTCTATAATCTTCCCCATGTGTACTTACACACTCAGGCTTACTGGACCTAGATTCCTCCACAGACCAGTTCCCCAGAGTTCAATAGTGGCTCCTTTCTTGGCAGAGGCCCATGCTGCCTCCCTACTTCCACTCCCATTCCTATGCTCCTTTTGTGTTCCAGGCCTGAGCTTCCTGATTTTGCTACTTTGTGCCCTGAAGCTCACCTGTGTGACCCACATGTCCCAGGTGTGTTTGTTCATCAACTGTCAAACTGTCAAGCCCCAAATCTAAAGGTTTATCCTCAGTCCTAGGTTCCATTCAATTAACTGAATATATGCTTCTCCTCTGTGCCCGGCCTTCACTGAGTCAAAGAATTTCAAAGTTCAGAGGGACTTCCAATTACCATTTTAAAAAATTATGGAATTTTTATTTAATTTTTTTCTCAACTCCATGTAACCAAAATTTTTAACATTCATTTTTAAAAAAATGTTAAGTTCCATATTCTTTCCCTCTCCCTCCTCCCCTCTCCTAGAGAAGGCAAGCAATTTGATATAGATTATACATGTAGCTGCCATCTGATCTAACCCCTACCCTGACCTCTACCCCTACTCTGACATAACCTACAAGTTGAGGCTAGCAGACCTCCACTGAAGCCCCCATCCCCCATGAAGGATCCCATTCCACTTTGGACATCTCTGACTTTTAAGTCTTTATTGACATTAAGCCTCCATTTGTTAATCTGTCATATCCACCTATCATGCCTGCACCTTTGGGGCCAAGTAGAGTAAACAAAGTGGTGCTAAGTGAATCCTCGGATGAAAGACATGAAGACTATCCCCAGGTCAACACTGAAAGCCTTCCAAGGAGGTGCTCATCAGATGGGGCATGACTGCATAAATTATGGTATGTGGATTTAATGGGATCTTATCGTGCTCTAAGAAATGATGAAGGGGATAGTTTTAAAGAAACCTGGGAAGACTTGTATGAATTGCTACAATCGATGAATAAACATTTATTAAGCACCTCTTATACAATGTACTGTGTTTAGTGCCTGGGATACAAAAAGATGCAAAAGACAGTCCATCCCCTCCAGGAATTTAATGATGTAACATGAAAGAAGTAGAATTGGAACAATTTTAACATCCTCCTCCTCCTCCTCCTCCTCCTCCTCCTCCTCCTCCTCTCTAGCATTTACATGGCACTTTAAGGTTGGTGAAATGTTGTACAAATATCTCATTTTTATGCTCACGATTTCATATAATCCCCATTTTTACAAATTAGGAAACTGAGGCAGACAAAAGGTAAGTGATTTGCCCAAGGTTACACAGCTAGTAAGTCTCTGAGACTGGATTATGAACTCAGGTCTTGCAGATATTAGATCCAGCACTCTACATACTACCAGAAGAAGTCTGAAAGACTGGAGAACTGTGATTAGCACAATGACCAACCATAATTTCAAAGGAAACATGCCGCCTGCCTTTTGACAGAGAGATGACAGACTTAGAGTGCAAAATGAGACAGATTTTTTTTCCCCAATTTGGGAATATTTCTCTTTTTTTAGCTTAAATATGCATATTTGGTGCAATTTGTTTTTCTTTTCTTCTTTTTAAATGGGGCAAGGGGAGCAAGAGAGAATAAGATTTTTGTTCATTGAAAACAAGTAAAAGAAAATTTTAAAATATAAAGCCTTCTACCTTGGTAAGACTTGCAAATCCTGTGCTCTTCTGACTCAACCTTCATCAATCTTGGAACATTTCCACAATGACGCATTAAAGAAAGATGTTACTGGATGCAGAGTGATACAGACAGGAGATAGAGATTTGGACTGGAACTATCATTTCTCTGGTGTAGGGAATTGCTGGATAACAAAACCCCCTTTACCAAGGCAAGTCAGCACCTTCTCTGGAACTGAAAGCCTTGGAAAGCTGCTTGGAGCATGGCCAAGTTAAATAAATTATCCAGGGTATCACATACTTTGCACATGGTAGGTGCTAAATAAATGTTGATTGGTTGATTGTATCAGTTTCAAACCCAGGTTTCTCTAAGACAGTATTAGGTGTCCTAGTCAGAGCTTGAACCCAAGTCTTCCTGGCTTTGGAGTTGGCTCTCTATTCCCAGTATCCCTACTGCCTGTTTCCAAAAGAAGACAGAGAAGAGCAGTCTATCTGAGGACTCCAGAGAAAAGTTCAGAGGGAAGGTGGCACTTGGGTTGGGCCCAGAAGGAAGAGAGGGATTTCTCCTGGAGGTATTGGGTGGGGAAGCCATTCAACCATCAAAGGATTCCATATTGGAGGGAACTGATCGCTCTACATCTGTTCAGAGGATGAAACAGAATATGTGTCTTCCATTTTCCTACTCACCTTCTCCGAAACAAGCATTCACCCTCTCCCCGCTTTGAAAATAAAAGCGTTTCTAAGGGTTTTTATTTTCAGAAACTATGGAAACTGAGGGGTTTAAAATGACCAACAAAAGGAGAAAGTTACAAAGTTACCAGAAGTCTAAAAAAAGCCCAGTAGTAACAGTCAACATTGGTCTTCATTGACATGTAAATGAAATCAAGCCAACTTTTTCTTATCCCCTGTCCTTTCACTGACTCACCTCTATTTCCCCTGGGAGGGAGAAACCTGCTCAAACACCTTCACCTTCCTTTTATTCTTTTCTCTGTCCTTGTTTACTCCTAGACCCCCTATCTTCTTCTCTCTCTCTCTCCTTGGACCCAAGAGATTCTGGGGTGAGATAATAAGCTATTAAAATGGGGCCTCTTGGGTCAGATTTACTTCTTAGAGAAAGCCAGCTTCTTTCTGGTGTCTCCATCACAAACTCCTGAAATCTCACAGGAAAAATTAGCTGAAAGAGAACAAAGCGGGGAAGGAAGGAAGAAAGAGGGAAAGGGAGGAGGGAAAGGAAAGAGGAGGGAAAAGGGGGAAGGAGAAAAAAACAAATGAAGGAAGGGAGAGAAAGAAGGGAGGGAGGGAAAATACAGAAAGGGTAACAGACAAGACAAAGTTCTTACTACTCAAATTGAATATATACTTTTAAAGAGAACCAGCTAGAGACCAGAAGTTCACAATTCCATTGTAACACTTTTTGTGCCTTGAAATATTCATAGGATCTAAGATCTGGAAGAGACCATAAAGGCTACAGAGTTCAACTGGATCATTTTACAAATGTTCACACAGTATCTGAAGCTGGATTGAAATTAAGGTCCTTCTGACTCCAAGTCAGATGCTGCTACATGTTGTTTCACATTTGTTCATGGTTGTTAAGTTTGTAGCTAAAAAAAAAAAAAAGAATCTTAAAAAGAAAAGAAAAATCTTGGGAAGAGGCTTTTTGGTGAAATGGAATAAACACTCAGCTAGGTTGGAATCAGAAACCTGAATTCTAGTCCTGACTTATGCCAGTAAGTGACTTGGGGGTCTTAGATAATGTGAGAAACCCTGCTGTGGGGAATCACAGGACTTCCCAGGCAAGGTCAGGGAGTTAACCTGGGATGAGCTGCTGCTGCCCATTACTTCCCTTCCAAGAATGCTCTCTGGAAGACCCATGTGATACACCCATTTTCACTGAAAGAATTCAGAGACAGAGAGGGCAGAGGAAGAAATTTATTTTTATACCTCTCTGGAGGAATCAGGTGTGGTGCTTGCTAGGAATACCCACACTGACACAGAACTAGGAGTGAGGTTACACAGTTCTGTGCTTCCTGGTAGAGTTAGGGTTAGTTAAATTCCACACATTCCTTATATTTCCCTACATTCCCTCCTTATGCAGATTATGTAGGCATGGCAGTGAGGTAGGGTCCCCACCCTTCCAGTTCTCCCCTCCCCCCCAGATCAAGAAGTGCTTGACCACCATCCCTGCAGAACAAGCTCCCATCAGCCTAGGAGTTTTACTATTTTCAAGAACATTTGTGGAAGCAAAATAAGAGCAAAAATAATAGGCCTTCATCTCTAAGTCCCTCCCAGGTTCTCCACTGTAGACTGTGGGATTGGCCATTTTACTGTTGTTTAGTTGTTTTTCAGTCATATCTGACTCTCCTTGACTTCATTTGGGATTTTCTTGGGCAAGATACTAGAATGGTTTGCCATTTCCTTCTCCAGCTCAGTGTACAAATAGGATTAAACGATTTGTCCAGGATCACCTAGCCTAGGAAGTGTCTGAGGCCTGATTTGAACTCAGGAAGATGAGTCTTCCTGACTACGGGGTCTGACACTCTATCCATTGGACCACCTAGCTACCTCTTGGCCACCCTAGACTGATCCCTATCTCCATCAGATGGATAGCCTAGCTCTGAAAATTTCATAATTCTTTTCTGATCTCATAAGATGTGATAGCGATCATTTATGTCTCAGTGTGGATTTTAAATAACCACTATATCTCTTGAGGGGAAGGGGGAAATAGAGAGTGCATTTTAATTATCTCTCATTGCTGAATGAAGGGCTTTTGTTACTTGTTAAAGAAATTTTAAGTCTGGGGGAGTGGGACAGAGGAGTGTAAAAGAGATTTTTCCAAAGCTTCTGTAATCACAGTAGGCAGCCACCTACTCTGCCTATGGGTAAAGCTGACATTGATGGCTCTGTTGGCTAGGACTGGGAAATGACAGTCAGGAGACAGCATGATGCATAGTAATACAAACTCTAGATCTCGAATGAGAAAATCTGGTTTCCAGTACTGACTCTGGTATTTATCATCTGAGTGACTGGGTGAGGACTAGGGCTCAGTTTCTTCATGTGAAAAATGAGTTAGACTAGCTTATTTTCAATATTCCTTTAAACCCTAAATCCTAAAATACTACGAGTTTCTCCCCCTGAAACCTTCCTCTCCAGATAAGGCATTTCTTTATGTTTCTGTTTAGTTTTGTTTTGACTCCGTACTTATTCCGTGATTTTTTCCCCAATTTTTAAACACTTTTATTTAAAGTTTTGAGTTCCAAATTCCATCCTCCCTTCCTCCTTCTCTTCCCTTCTCCTTGAGATGGTGAGCAATCAGATAAAGGTTAAACATGTGCAATTATGCAAAACATTTCTATATTAGTCATTTTGTACAAGAAGACTTGAATAAAAGGGAAAAAAGAAAAAAGTGAAAAAATAGCATGCTTCAGTCTGTATTCAGTCAATATCAGTTCTTTCTCTGGAGGCAGATAGTATGTTTCATCATGAGTCCTTGGGATTGTCTTGGATCACTGTATTGCTGAGAAGAGCTAAGTCATTCACAGTTGTTCATCTTACAATATTTACTGCATACAACATTTTCCTGGTACTGTTCACTTCACTGTTTATCAATTCATGTAAATCTTTCCAGATTTTTCTGAAATCATCCTGCTCATCATTTCTTATAGCACAATAATATTCCATTACAATCATATACCACAGCTTGTTTAGCTATCCGCAACTGAAGGATCTCTGTATGTTTCTTCTCTTGACTTTGGAATAAACATCTGTATGCCTCTCCTTTGGTTTTCCCTGTCCCTCTTCACCTCTTCTTCCAGTATCAATCAAGATCTACCTTCTGAGAATGGGTATGAGAACTTGGCTTCACTTGTTGGGACTGGAATTGTTTCAATGGTTTGGCAGGACTTTCTGTCACCTGGCTTCCCAGGAATTCTGAAGCCTGGCTTCACGGATTAGCTTGTCTTACCATGTCTCAAGATTGGTGCCCATCCTGCACCCCTATCCATTGTCCTATAATCTCTCCACTCTCCTTTCTAGCAGCTGCCACTATATTTCTACTGCTGTTTTCCTAGCAGAAAGCCCATTTTTTTCCTTTATTGGAACTCACCCATTAAGCAGGGATCATTTATTTATAGGAGTAAGTGTAAATTCATAGATGACACAAAGGACATAAGAAACTACAGTGTGGAAGATTTATCTGGCCACTATATAGCTGGGTGGCTCTCAAGCTTTATAAATGTGACCCAGCAAAGTTCCTTGCACATAGTAGGGATTTAATAAATCCTGAACTTGGAATTTTAAACTTGGAGTCATGGGATCTAGTTCAAACCCTGGGTAGCTGAATGCCTTGGGCAAATCATGTAACTTCCATGGGCTTCAGTTTCTGGATGCATAAATGAGGACTGACTAGCTCCTGAGGTTCCTTCTAGCTTGGTTAGTCAGTTAACACTTATTTATCTAGGTCTTTGATCCTTTGATCCAAAAATTTAGTAGAAATTGCATTGATAATATATATATCAACATAATGACATATCTCTATGTAAAACAATATTATATATATATATATATATATATATATATATATATATATATGTATACACACATATGTATGTCAACTACATTTCACAATGTGTCCCTGGGCCTGTAATTTATTATTTACTTTTTGGTATAGAGATTTCCTTTTACCAGCATAGGTCTGCACCTTCTCAGTAACTTATAAGCTTAGAAAGTTGACTTAGCACGTTGAGAAGTCAAGTAACTTGTCAAAGATCACACAGTCAGTTGGTATCAGACACAAGACTTGAACCCAGGTCTTCCTAGCTTTGAGATCAGTTCTCTTTCCACTAAACCAGTTTAGGTTTCTTCTCAAGTAAGTGCTCATCTACAAGTATAGAGTATATAAATATACAAGGAGTCAGAGGCTATACTTAGAACCTGGTACAACTCATGCATTAAGGCCTCAGTTTCTCTGTCTATAAAATCAAAGGTTTTATGGATTATAGATTGAGAATGCAGCTCTAGAACAGCAAGAGACCTAGATCTAAAACTATAAGGACCTTTTGAGATCTTTACAGATGGTGAAACAGAGACCTGGGGAGATTAGTTACTTGCTCAAGGTAATACAGGGAATCAGCATCAGAAGTGGGATTTGAATTCATGTCCTCCAACCTCCATTACCAATGCTTGCTCTTCTGTGCCATATTGCCTCCCTCATCTATTCCTTCATTTTACTGATGAGGAAACTGAGGTACAGAGAAATGAAATAATATACCCAAGGGCACATGAATCACTAGAGTCCTATATCAGAAATCACTAGATTCCAGATCTAGTATTTTATTATGCCACATTGTCTCTACATGAGTGCTAGGGTTCCTTTTCAGCAGCTTATATACCTTTGAACATATGAGGGGTCATCTCCACAAGTGAACATGCTGATTTCCACCAAAAGGCTTGTAGAAGTAATTGCTGATTTCATCCTGGCTGTTGACAAGGATGGCACCACAATCACAGGATCATTTATCTGGAGTTGAAAGGGACCTTGGGGATCATTTAGACATTTATTTTGAAGATGAGGAAACCAAGTCTTAGAAAAGTTAAAGGACTTGTCCAAAGTCACACAGGTAGTGAAGACCAGGGATAGGATTTGAACTCAGGGCCTTTGGACTCCAAATCAAACACTCTTCCATTGCACCAAACTGTTTCACCTTTCCTTCTTACTATATTTGGATGTACTGTAGAATAGCAAATGAGCTTGTCATGGGGAACCTCTACCAATTCCAGAAAAGAAGGATGGGTGTAATTTTAAAGCATCGGGGAGTATGCCATTTAAAGGAATCTAATGGTAAATAATTTGTAAAACAAATAATCACACTTTAATTGACCTTTGGGGCAAATATAAATGTTCATCTATTTGGTTTTACTTAAGAGGAAGCAATAAAGGCAAACAGTTGAGGCCCCATTGTGGGAGGTTGCTTAGGTCCCTCCCCCCTCCTCTCCCCCCCCATCTGATTATAATGAGTGATTTTGCAGGTTTGAAGGAGAAGAGAAAAACAGAGGAAGTCGGACAGATGCTTTTGGATCAGAGTATTTGAATGACCTTGCATTATGAGAAATTTAATTCAGAATCCCTCTTTACCTAATCCAAAGATTACCCATCTCACTGTCTCCATATCCCTTCCCACTTTTCTCTTCACACCCAAAAATATCCAAAGAGTAACAACTTTCAGAGTGTGGACGTGGACCCCTAGGGGTCTCAAGACCTTTTCAAGGAGTCTGGGAGGTCAAAACCATTTTCATTATAATACTAAGATGTTATTTTCCTATTAAAATACTCCTCCCCCTTCCAGATATATATCTTTCTAAGGCTAGATTGTTTTCAGACATTTCAACCAAAACAGCATATCTCAACAGATCAAATGCAAAAGCAGATACGAGAATCCAGCTGTTTTCTATTAAGCCAGACATTAAAAAGATTTGTAAAAATATGTAAAATTGCCACTCTCCTCACTTTTGTTTTGCAAACATAGTTCTTTTTTCATAGAAAATATGTGATTTATGTTAACAAGATGTAATGGATTCACTACTACTATTTTTAAGTGAATAAATGTTTTTAAAATGTATCATTTTCATTTCTATTATGATAAATATCAATAGATATAACCCCACATAAACATAATTACTTTGGGGCCCTCAATAATTTGTTGAAGAATGTAAAGTGGGTCATCAATATTTTTTAAGAGCGCAGAAGAATTTTCAGTAATTTTTAAGCGTGTAAATGGGTCCTGAGACCAGTAAGTTTGAAAACTACTGCCACAGAGGATCGTAGGATTTAGGGCAAGAGAGGATATCTCTAGACGATCCAGTCCAGCCTTCTCATTTTAGAAATGAAACAAAGGCTCAGGCAAGTGCAGTGACTTTATCCAGGTCACACAAGTAGTAAGTGGCAGAGTCCAGCCCTTCTGAATCTATTCCTTCACACTTATTTATATTTTACATGTACATGCATTCTTCTCTCTCTCTCTCTCTCTCTCTCTCTCTCTCTCTCTCTCTCTCATCCCTTCAAGATCTATAGCTATGCCAATATTTCTTGGTGACTTGCTGGATAGTCAACCAGCTTCTGATGTTCCTTCTCCAGAGAAGGTAACTTTTCAAGGGCTGGTAATGCTGTGGATTCCACAGTATGCCTATATAGCACGTACAGGGTGTTCAAGGAGAATTAGCATGTCATAGCGTCCCTTTTAGGACTGCTTATCCACCTTTGGCATTTTCCTTCACCCAGTTCTCATCTGTGGCTCCAAAAAGCTGTAGCATGAGCAATGGCCACACCCTGGTAAACCTCCTCAGCAGATAGGTTAAACCAGGTTGAGGGTAACTGATAGATTTTAAACCCCTCATCATGTCTATCCCAAGCATGTGGAGACTTCCCTCAGTGGAATGAGCAGATGAGAACAATTTATTCCAACAGCCATGAAGCTGGCTGAAGCAGGAGCTGTGGAGTGCTGAGAGCTTGGTCAGACATCAAAGACACCAAGATCATTCACTGTGTCCTGGGCCATTGCCAGTTGTCCTGGCTTTTGTCCTGCCCCTGGACTTAGATGACTCAGGAAGAGAGAGTGAGGCTGATGACTTGGTGCTACTCTGCCTCACTTAATCAATTCATATTCAAGTCAAGGCATTACCCGTGATGTCATCGGTCCTCTTGGAAAACCAAGGACGAATAACAATATAGCATATGTGTGAGTATGCAAACATGAGAAGTCTCATGGTGTCATGGAAAGAACACCTTTGAAATGTTGGAGTTAAGAGCCCTGGCTCCAAGAGTTGATACTTACTGCTGTTTGAACCTATGCAACTTGCCTCACTTTGCTGGTCTCCAGCTTCTTCATCTGTAAAATGGGGATAGTAAACTTTTACTATTTACTTCACATGTTGATTGTGAAAAGTATCTTGTAAACTGTAAAATGCTCTGAAAGTATGAGTTATTAATATATGTGGGTATCTTTGTATAGATTCTAGATGCTAAGCCCTTTCTTATAGCTAATCTGTGTCCTTCCTGCTTAATATTGATATATGACATCATCATATATGTTGTTCCCATAGTGAATGATTCCGGTCTATCCTTGCCCCTGCTGCACCTGGATACACTGTGGCTTTATTTCTCTTCCAGCTGCTCAACTTATTCTTGGGTAGTTTGATCTCCCAGCCATTAAGCCAAGACATGAATGGACAGTGAGGTGTTTGCTTCGTCGACAGGTCAGGGGTAAGTACTATAGAGGTAGTGGGGGGGTGGGGAGGGAAGGTGGGGACAGGAAAGAGTAAATCCATAAGGGCAAAGTAGTCACACCCTTCTGTCCATCTTGGAGAGTTAAAGGAAGCTATCTGGATTTCTCTGATTAATCTATAAAGCCTTTATGGAAGAGATGAGGTTTCCAAGGAATTTTAAATTTATATTTTAGGAGAGAGATCTGGGGTGAATTGTACGCGGTGGTGTGCAGGAGCTAGCTTATATCTACATATATATATATATATATATATATATATATATATATATATAACTTGTCAGTGTTAACATTTACACTTTGAAAATCAGCAAATGCTATAAATCAGGTCTTGATGAATTATTTCATTGATTGGATAGACTTAAGAAAATGATGGAGAACATGTTAATAATGCAGATTAAAATGAAAAGTGTGTCATGAATATATTTCCTTTTCCTGGAGAGCTGGTTGTTAAATATTTACCAGCATAGCCCTGACTGTAGGGAAAGGAAAAGAATGTCTAAGCTCATAGCGCAACTAGGAGAAAGCTGGGAAATAATATAGTTTTTAAAGTTGGTTAAACATTCCCTCTACAATTTTATTTACATTGTTAAACTGTTTACAGATAGAAAAGCTAAACTTCAGCATGGCTTCCTCTAAATTATCTTAAGTTCTGAATGATTGGGGCCCCAATTAATGTGATTTTACATACCAATGGTTTTCATCCAGCGAGAACACTGGAAAAGTTAGAAAATAGAGCATAACATAATGAGAAGGCAGATCCAGTTTGGTTTCCTTATATTGTGTGACATTTAGGTTATGTAGGAGACAAAGAGTTGGACTTGGAATCAGGAGGGCTTGAGTTCAAATTCTGACTCACACTCCTATTTGTGGCTGTGGGAAAGTCAGATAACCTTTGTCAACTTCAGTTTCCTTGCCTGTAAAATGGGGATGTAAGAGCACTTAGCTCAGAGCCCTTGTGAGACTCAAATGGGAAAACACATGTGCTTTGCAAACTTTAAAGTGTATATAAATGTTAGTTATTATGAAGTTATATAATGTGAGTCCTCTCTGAAAAGAGGAATGATGTGGCCCTCTGAACCTAGTATATACGTATCTTCAGCCAAAGGCTTGCAGAGGTTCTTGCCTCATTCACAAGCAGGAAAGAGAAAGGTTGATTTGGTCATTTGTGTGCATTTTGTATGCACACTCATTTCAACCTGGGCATCCATCCTAAAGTCCTTTTTGTCATCATGTAGTAAGTAGACCTATAGAATACCTGAACATGCTCTGAAGTAGAGAGTGAAGCCCCCTGCTTCATGTCATCAGGCTGTTCCGGTGGCAGACTCATTGAACATGAATGCTCCCAGAACAGAGTTGTCATTGGCCAGAATCCTCATTACACACAGATTCTACCAACCACAAAACCATGCCAGGAGACTGTTCTCTCCATTTTGTGAACAGTGGCCATTGTACAAGGAGCAAAGTAAACTACTAGCAAAAGCACGGAATGAAGTGTCCTCAGCTTAGGAGACCTGGATTCTTATTCTCTGCTTGCCTTAGTGAGATCATAATCTCTCTGGGCCTCCCTCTCTATGCTTGGAAAATGAAGTTGTTTGCTGAGATAAAAGCGCATTTATATTACACTTAAAGGACTTGCCTTGCAACAACCCTACAAAATCCCTAATGAGAGTATTGTTCCCGTTTTACAAATAGTTCTCATTTCCAGACCTCTTTAAGGTTTATAAAAGACTTTACTCACTATATTTCTTGGAAGTCAACAGTGTGTTATCATCCTCATATGATGGATGAGGAAACTGAGACTCGCTCATTGGTTGTTGTCCTTCAAACTTGAAAAGTACCAAAATGACATCACAATATCAGGGTCAATGTACAGTACGTCTGCTTTTGGCTACTCAGATCAATATGAGTTTGGAAGGCTCTACCGCAGGTTGAGCACAAATAGTTCATTTGAACCGGATTGATACCTCATAGGAATCAAATTAATTGCCTGTGACCCCACAGTTAATAAGTCATGTAGTCATTAAAATAATAAAGCATTTATTAAGTTTCAAACCCAAGTCTTCTGATGTGGCATATAACCTTGTAGGAAGAACATTAGCTGATGCTGGTAAGGCAAGCTAAGGGTAATTTGAGATTGCAAGCTTTTGGGGCAGGAATTGTCTTTTGCCTTTTTTTGTATCCCCAGTTCTTTGCCCAGTACCTGGTGTATGCTTAATATTGATTTACTGATTGATGGAAAGGCAGGGAATAGGAAAACCAGGTATAATGGAAAGAAAATAGAGAATCCAGAAAGGGACAGGAGCATTGCTTAGAAAGATGGAATGATAACAGGTAACTGGGAGAAGTTGAGACAACTCTTATTCTGTTTCTTTTCTTTACCAAAGAGAATGGAAAGGATAGAACAAAAGTATCTCATTGGGAATAAAAATTGTAAAGATTGTAAAGAGATCCTAGTCACCCTTGATGAGTCCAAGGCACTAGTATCAGACTGGTTATATCCTGGGTTAATAAAAGAGCAAGTAGAAGTGGTTGCTGAATCAGTGTCAATGATCATTAAAAGAAGGTGGAGAATGGAGAAAGAGCTTCAAGGTTTGAAAAGGACAAATACTGTCCTGGTTTTAAAAGCAAAGCAAAACAAAGCAAAAAACCAAAAACAGGAGAAGAGAACCTGTGAGTCTGACTTCAGGGTCTAGAAAAATTCTAGAATGTATTATTACAGGGATAAGTTTTGAAAACCTAGAAAGGGACATTATGGTCACAAAGAGTCAGCAAGACTTCTTCAAGAAGGGGGTAATTAACACTGTCAACCTTCTTTGGCAAGATAAGGGGGTTGGTAGAATAGGAAAATGCCCGAGATACAATTTACTTGATTCTAGCAAAGCCTTTGTCAAAGCTTCTCCTTCTTTTTCCATGGACAAAATGGTGAGACATGGAATAAATGATAGCATAGATAGATTCAGAAGAAAGCGTTGAATGATGCAATCCAAAGAGTAATTATTAATGGTTCAATGTCATTTTGGGAGAAAGTCTCTAGCAAATAGCCCAGGGATCTGTGATAAAGCTTGTGCTGTTTAAGAGGATGATGATGGTGGTGCTGGTGCTGGTACTGGTGATGGTAGCTAGCATTTACATAATGCTTTAGGTTTGCAAAGCACTTTACAAATGTTATTTCATTTTAATCTCATAATAATTCTGACAGGTAGAAACTATAACTATCTCTGCTTTATAGATGAGCAAAACAAGTAAATTGAGTCAAATAGAAGTTAAAATGACTTGGCCAGGGGCATACCGCTAGTAAGTGTCTGAGGCCAGATTTAGATTCAGATCTTCCTGACTTCAGGTCTAAGCCTCTATTCACTGTGCCACTTGGCTGCCTTAGCATATTTATCTAAATACTTGACCTATTCAACAATGGCATGCTTATCCAAATTGAGGAGGCAAAGGTAGGAGGGATAGCTATTGCTTTGTATGGGATGACAGAACTAAAAATCTCAGCAAGCTAAAATGATGTCTTTACAATGAAATGTACAAGTGTTGAACACTGGGTTCAAAAAAATAAACCTTGTAAGTACAAAATGGAGGAGGTATGACTAGAGTGCTTTTGTACAGGGGAAAAATGGGATTTTAGTGGACTGCAAGCTCGATATCAGCCAACTGTAGAATATGGTAGCCAAAAAACTTATTGCAACACCCTCAATTTCTTCACTACCATTTATCATCCTGGTCTCACTCCTCTGGATGCTCTTTCCAGCTTATCATTGTTGAAGAGGTTGGGGATGTTTTGCCTGGAGAAGAAAAGACTTTGTAGTAACATGTTAGCTGTCTTCAAATATTTAATGGGTAGTTACATGGAAGAGTGGATTAGATGTGTTCTGCCTAGTCCCAGAGGGCACAACTAGGAGCAGTGGATGAAAGCTGTGAAAGACAGATGTGGGTTTGAGACTCAGAACACTTCCTACCTGAGCGGTTCCAAAGTGCAATGAGCTGCCTTGGGAGGGAAGGAATGTTTCTTCACTAAAGCTTTTCAAGCAAAGGCTAGAGGACAACTTGTTGGGCATATTGTAGAGAGGATTCCTGTTTCAGGAATGTATTGGATTAAATAGCCCCCTGGTGGGCCCTTCTGATGCTGAGACCAAGCTTGTGGGACTCCAAGTCTGACGTTCTTTCTACACCACCACTGTGCCTCTCTCAATAAGGAAATTGTGGTCTAAAGTTAAATTCAGACAATGAGCATTCGTAAAGCATCAGTATGAATCAATCAAGGTGTCTGGGTGACTCAGTGGATAGAATACCTACCTGGCCTGGAGTCAGGAAGACCCGAGTTCAGACACTTACTAGTTATTCCACCCTTGGCAAATCACTTTAACCTGTTTACCTCTGTTTCCTCATCTGTAAAATGAACTGGAGAAGGAAATGGAAAATCACTCCAGGATGTTTGCCAAGAAACGCCCCCCCCTCGGAAGGGGTCACAAAGACTTAGCTATGATTAAAAAATGTGTGCCAAGCCCTGTGCTAAACACTGGAGATATGTTGTTGATGTTTAGTTGTTTCAGATCCAAAAATGTATATGCCGCATGATACTATTTCTGACTCTTAAATCAACTAACCTGTCCAACTCATCGTGCTATCTCTAGGGTCCCTTACCACTCTTACACTCTGTGATTCTACAACTGCTGTTCTTCATCCATCTTCCCTGAAGATTTCAAATGTAGCTGGAAGGATAGTGAAAAAAAGCTTTCTGAGGGTTAGCAAGCCGGCTGATATCCATTGGTGGCCTCCCTTTTCCTCACCTGTCAAACAAATCTATTGGACTGGAGATTGTCTAAGGCCCCTTTGAGTGGAAAGGACTATCCAACATTGAGAGAGGGAGGGAGATGCTGTAGCAGGTGACCCAGGGACATCTCTGGATGGAGGTCCTGCCTTTTTGTGAGCCAGCTTTAGGGCAATCCTGTCCTGCCTGAAGGGAAGGAGATCAACTTTCCCTTGTTGGAAAGGCCTGGCTCAGTTTGTGCCACTACCTTGGGGCCCGCTGGTTGAGCAGGAAAGTGCTGGGAAGGTTTACGGCTAATCTGTCCCTGCCAAACTGGCCCCCTCAGCCTCCCTTCTCACAGGCACCAAACTCCCAGATGGTCTAAATAGGAAGAAAAGAGGAAAATCCGTATCCAATCTGTCCTATTCAGTGGAATGGAAGAGAATCTGCATCTCAATCTTATCTTTGTGATGGGGCTTGGCTAAGCTTGGCCCCCCAAGTGGCCAATAGTGTACAGCTCTGGAGATGCCTTCACATCCTGCTTGGAGAATACACACAGCTGGGCTGTTGGCGGCATTCATGGAGAATACCCTACGTTTAAGGAGAGGGGTGTCACAGAGCTGAGCCAGGGAAAGGATGGGGAATACCCCCTCCTTCCCATTAGGTCAGTCTTCCCCTCCCTCTTCTTTTTCCCTTTCCTCCCTCACCAAACCTCAAATTGGGTATATTCTTTCCAGCTCTGAATTTCTCCCCATTTCCTCTTCTTTTCTTTCCCTTCTTTTTTTTTTCTCCCGCTTTCTCCAGGCACTGGGCCAAGTGTAGCCTTTGAATGGAAGTGAGGAGGATGGGGGGAGTGGGGAGTAGAAGGAAGGGGGCCCCCTGAGGGCCTCCTACAAACAGTCCCACACAGAGCTATGCAGCCTCCTCCAAATGCCCTTGAAACTCATGCCGACAATGCTTCCTTCTCTGCCTGGGGCCATCCTCCCATCCACCTAGGTCAGATACCTTGGCCAGCTGTAGCCACAGCTGTACCCACGTTGGGCTACATACACTCTAGTAGTGAATCAGAGAGGCAACCTCTGCATGGGCCCTTCAAGGCTGGAGATGTCGGGCAAGGGCCAGAGCTGAGGCAGGAGGCAGAAAAGGCGCTGAGCATAACTGGCTCACAAAGCAGGTCAGACGCACATGTCACTAAGGGTTTCCCAAAATAGCAGAAGTCAGCTAAAACGGCTTCCTCCCTTTCTCCCTCCCACCTCTTAGAGTCTCCCAAACACTCCTTCCTGGTCCCTAGCGCTGACAGCAATTGTAATATATCTAGCGAGAATTCACCTGTGCCTGAGTGTCCCAGACTCCAGCCGCACCCCCCCCCCCCCGCCCCCGGCTCCCTACTTCCAGCCTCTTATCCCAGACCTGCCAGATCCCCTAATCTCTCCAAGTGTCCCATAATCCAGACTTGCTAGGAAATAGTATGAAGCAGTAGACATAGCAGCAGACAGATAGACCCCATGGCCCAGGGCATTTATTCACTGAATGACCTTGGGCAAGTCTGTTTGCTTCTCTGGGCCTCAGTTTCCTCTTCTGTAAAGCTTGTGGGTCAGACTTAAGTAGTCTCCAAGGCCCTTTCTAGTGCTAAAACTTTCTGATTTTATGATGTGTACCAGAAAGTCAATTAATAATTGAGAGTGAGAAAGAGCTCTTCCCAATAGGGAAGCTTCTTTGGGAAATCAAATTAAGATCAGAAGGTTGCTTGCTGACTACATGAAATCAGACAAAAGAAGATTCCATAATTCAGTTCAGGAAACACTTAAGTTCCCAGAGCATGGTGAGCACCTAGCTAGATGCTAGGGAAAATATCAGGTTTAGAAAAAATATGGCTGCCTTCATGGAGTTTCCAGTCTAGTAAGAAAATACACCACACACGCACATCATAGTGATATATAATGATAAGTGCTTTAGAGGGTCACAAAACAAAGTGCTTTTCAGGGGCTGAGAAGGAAGATCATAACAAAGGCAGTTATCATGGAGGGCTTCTTGAACCAGGTGGCAAATGATTTGAGATTTAAGGAAGGATAGGAATTCAGTAGGTGAAGAGCCAGAAGAGGCAAAGATATGGAGAAAAGGAGGCTGAAGAACAAGAAGGGCATTTCAGAGTTGTTCATTTTGGGTAAAATAAAACTAGTCTGTCAATCCGTACACATATTAAAAGCTTACTGTGTGTCAGACATTGGGTTATAAGAAGACAAAAACATAATCTCTGCTCTCAAGAAACTCACATTCAAATGTGGGAGAAGAGATAGAAGTGGGTATATAGAAAATATATTGTATATAGAATGTCATCTGAAGGGGCTAGGATGGTGGGGTGCCAGGAAAATATCTTCTATAGGAGGATAGAATTAGTGAGGAAAGTCTATCAAAGAGGGGTTGTCACCACATTGCAAGGGGCCTTGAATGCTAGGCAAAAGAATCTTAAGTTTTATTCAATAGGCAATAAGGGTTCTTGAAAGATTGTTTTTGGCAGTGGAGAGGCACCACCAGATTCATGCTTCAGAAAGGTTATCCTGGTTATATAATGAAGGCTGATTTAGAGAGAGTGTAGGTGAAAACACCTCATTGTAATGGTCCAGATTGGTGGTAAGGAAGGCCTTCTCTAGTTGCTGGTGGCAGGCTAGACAGGAGGAAATAGATGCTACCAAGGTGGTATTAACAGGACTTTGTAACTCTGGAAATAAGAGGATAAGTTGGGGATGGAGAAGAGTCAGAGATAACAAACACCAAGGTTTCAAAGCAGGAAAGACCATGGTCTTTTCAATCACCTTTCAATGTGGATGCCACTGACAGAAATAGTCAAGTCAGAAGGAGGCACAGGATTGGGGGAAAAATAATGGGTCCCCTTTAGGTCATGTAGGTAGCTAGAGATGCTGTTCTGGAGCAATTTGGGAAGAAAGGTCAGGATTGGGGATGCCAACAGGATGCCCAAGCCCTCAGAGAACTGGGGGCCCCAACCCTCAGGGAGTGCTACACTCACTGACCCAGTTTCTTTTCAAGCTCCTCTTTTTCGGTGCTCCATGTTGCTCCTTTCCAATTCTCCTGGTTACATCAAAATATTTATGGCAAAGCCTTTCCTGCTATTGCTCTAGGGATAGAGAGGGCCACTTATCCACAGAAACCTCTCCCCTAACATCTTGTGCCCTCTGATGGTTTTTAATTAAAAATTAAGAAGGTTTAATTAAACAGGCTGGCAAGGCTTTCATAATCCATGGTCTAGTTATAAACAAAGGAGGGCACGGGGATAGCTACTTTGGCACACAGCTTGAATGCCACCCCCGGGTGGTGTCTCTGGGAGAGAAGGTACTTTGAAATTGTCCTCAGCTCTGATAAACTCAGTCTTCTGTCTGGCTTACCATCTATGGGAGAAGAAAATTCCCCTTCCACCTCCCCCTCCAATTTGAGTATTCCCCAAAGCTCAAGTCTCAACTCCTCTTTTCCCTGTTCTTTCTTTTGGAGATTTCATCTGCTGCCATGGTCTTCAACTTCCTTTTTCTGTCTCCTTCTATTTGCACTGTGGAGCCAGCATCATATGGTTTCCATAGACAGCACTCTCACATATGTACAAACACACACACACACACACACACACACACACACACACAAGCAGCTGTGAATACTAGTACTGTGGCCCCCCTGTGCAAGTCCTAAAAGCAATCAGGATGTGCTCCTCCACCCCACCCCTACCCTCCCACCCCTGAGAATCAGGCAGGAAGCATGAGAAGGTGCAAACAGAAATTCTGTGGCCTGATGATTTTCAGAAAATGTTTTGCTTTACTTGTCACTGAGGCATTCCCAAAATAGCAGGAGTTGCTGGAGTGGCTGCCTCCCTCCCCCCTACTCTCAGAGTCTCTCTGGTCCCCAACATGATGCTTCAAAGGACAAATGACAAGATTTCCCTCGTGCTTGTCTCCTCATCCCTTACTCCCTAGCTCCCCACTCACTTTCTTCTGGTCCCTTGGCTACTTTGGCCTCCCAGACCTCCAAATACTAATCTTCCAAAGTCCTCAGCATTTTAGCCTTTCCTGGTATTTTCTACACTCCCCCACCCCACCGCCCCATCTCTATTTTCTGCTACCCACTCAAATCCCAAAACCCAAACTATCCATCCTCCCCAGTCCTTAGTACTAGTCCGGGAGCAAAATAGGCAGGAAAAGTTTTCCTTTGTCATTTCCCAAATAAAAATCATCCTTGGACAGCTGTTAATACTGGGTGTAAGTTATGTTGACAGGAGGTATACTGTTATTAAAGCCATGGGAGGTAGGTGAAGGCTTCCCCTCTCTGGAGGCATAGACTGTACCCATTTATTCCTGTAAACACCATTGGGGGTTGTGGCCCTGGACATACTATTGAGTCAATAGTATTGAGTTTTCATGCCTTTTGTCAAAAGTCCTAACTCTGTATTTTACTGTGTGAGCAGCTGCACTAGGGGCTGTATCAAGTGTGTGATACATACTAGTACCTGTAAATGACTGCTAGACCCTCTTCAGTCAGCATCCTAATGCAGTACCTCTAGTTACATGAAATGTACTGTGGCTTCCCTTTGCTTTGTGCTCTGAATATTAGCTACAATTCTTTGTTTGATCTGCTCCCTTCCTCTCTTCTGTCTTCTTTTAGGGTACTGCTCTCTCTCCCCACCAAGGACCCATGGAGGTTGTGACGAAACAGGCCAAGGCACACCCAAACAGAAAGCTCGTTGGCATTCACAACTGGTAATTTTTGCTGCTACCATCCAAGAAACCAAGGGATGTTTCCTCCTAAGACTTTGCAACTGGCCTTCCTCTTGCATTGTCCTTTGGTCCTAATGCTCTCCAATGGTTTTTGAGCACCACACATGCTCAATGAATGACTGCAAAAAAAAAATATTACTGTAATATGAGCAGATTTGAGATGACAAGCTATTTCGGGATAAGTAAGTTATAGGTATACAATCTTGTTCCTCCAGCCAGCTTGGCACTGCTCAGAGATGATCAGGCATTTACAGTCATCTCAGTGTTTAACATCTCAGGTTCATTTTCCATCTCCAGGGCACTAGAAGACCTGTCTCTTCTTGCTTTGATTTATTTAATCTTAAATTAGTATTATTTTAAATGAATATGTAAAGTGCTCTGCAAGTCTTGTGACCAGAGTTATTTTTTTTAATCTTTGTGTTTTCTCTGCTTTCTGGCACAATGCAATAGACATTTGCTATGGTTGCTGAGTTTCATTTGTACTACATGGATTTCAAGTGGAAACTTCCATCTTCTCAGTTGCATGAACCCCAAACAAGGGTTCCCCTGTATTTCTGCCTAGTAACTATGTGATATTTGCTAATATCACTTCCTAATTGAAGTATTTTAGATCCAATCTTTTAAAAAGTGGTTTATTTGCACATGGGAAAACCAAACTTAAAATATGGAAACTTGATTGGATTTCTCTAGTGGAAATCACAATGTCTCCCTGACTACTTTCTCAAACTAAGATTCTCATCTGCATCTTTCCATCAGCCCTCTAGAGGGCATCCACCCAGAATACCAAAGACCTTCAAAGACCTTTCTCTGCTTCAGTTTAACATCTTGGGGGTACTAGAGTAAGACTCATACTACTCATTTGTTGGCTCTCTTTGCCCGTATATAATCACCCCACATGCTTATCTGGTCATACGTGATCATAAATACATATTTCAGTCTTTTTCTTCTGTAGAAGTCTTCTGTTGGCAACATTGCGCAGCCCACTTGGACATTCCAAGTCTCTTGGTATTTATATTGCACTGTTGCCTAAGGCAGTGACCATTGGGTGCCAGGGAAGAGGGAGGAGCGGAACGGGCTAAGGATCAGATCATTGCTCAATAGGCATTTATGAAGCACCTACTGTGTGACCATTAGGTGAGGAGATACAAAGAAAAAATAGAAGCTCCTCAAGGAGCTTATCTTCTCTCCAGCATCTGCACACAGTAATTTCATTACTGTTACTCTCAAAGGTGGATATTAGCCAAAGCACACTCTTGGAGTTAAACATCAGTATGTTTTCCCATCTTTAAAAACAAACAAAAACCTAGCCTTTTATTAAAACAACTGCACCTAAAATGGCCTTTAAAACAACATCTGTATTTGTAGACAATGCTTTACAGCAGCTTTGAAAAGATACAAAGTCTGACTAGTCATTACAATATTCTTCCTCATCAGCTCGTCTGACCCTAATCTTCTGTGTACTCGGACTTCCTTTCTACCTACTCGGCTTATCTTACAGCAGAGTGCAAACCCTTCCCAACTTGGCTGGGCTTCAAACTGCCTTGGGGCTGCTTCCTTCAGCACAGCTGCATTCCCATTCTGCCAAGTTTGGTTTCTCCTAGTCTCCACCTCTCACACCTACCTGGGGAAGAAATGCCCCAGGGGAAGAGAGTGAGAGCTTGGCTCCCAATGCCACCCCCTTTCCCCTCCTCCCTGCCACATCCCTTCTCTCCTTCCCCTGGCAGGCCTGGAAGCTGCTGGAGTTCATTTGAATATTGCATTTCTTTCTTAAACTGCCTGATGCTAGCTCAAATGGAACCAGCCTCAGTTAAAGGAACCCTGTCCCTTATAGGGCGAAGAAAGCTGTTTTAAACTCTTATTTATACCAATCCCATGACATCCTCTTTACCAATCTCCCTTTTGCTCTCTGGAGAGAATTCTCCTGTTACCAAGCCTTCCCTAACTGGCCTTCCTCTAGTCAGCTGACAGAATCCTTTCTGGATGCCCAAACTCTAAAGACTTTCCTTTTCCTCACTATGCCTAGTTCCTCCCCAGTCTCACTTTTCTTCCCCTTCCATCCAGTCACCACCTGAGGCAAGATTAGACGTGGTGACCCTAGGTGAAGTTTGAAAATGGTGCCCCCCCACCCTGGCATATGCTGTCTATCAAGGGCTTTGAGTCTTGTCTGGAACAAGACTTGTGATTTGGAGAGCAGATTTGGGAGGCATTAAGTCAGCTGCCTAAATTACCTACCTTAGTCCTGGCTCTGGTCACCATTAGCTTAAGGTGATGAATCCTAATGGCAGTCTTCCTAAAGCACATTAAAAATATCATAGTTATTCTTAATGGATCATCATCATCATCGCCTTTGACCTACACTAGCCCATTCGAACCCCCCAGCAACTGTCAGAAACATGTACTGCAGGGATTCTTAGACCCCTTTTATGAAGAGGATGAGGCTCAGAAAGTGTTAGTGATTTCTAGTGTCCAAAGGATTCAAGCCTAGGTCTTCCTGAGGACCTGGTTCAAATCCCAGCTCTGCCACTTACAACTTGTGACCTCAAATAACTGTTCTAAGTCTTAGTTTTTTCATTTATAAAGTGAGGGGGATGGATTAAAGATCTTGGCTCTAAATTTATGCTCCTGTGATTCTGGATCCAGCTCTGTATCATGTCGTGCTCTCAGTTGAAGCAAGCCTAGGCTTAAATCTCCAGTCTACCTTTCCCTGCCCCCTGAGTTTGGACTATTTACTTTGGCTCTTTTTTAAAGACTATTTTTACACTTGATAATAACCACTGGCATTTTTCTAATACTATGACTTACAAAGTATCTTCCATGTTCCGGTACGGAGGCAATAATAATTGTATTCTGTCCTACTCAGACTATAATTGGAGTATCATGCTCACTTTTGGCATCACATTTAAAGAAGGCATTGATGATGGTAGTAGCTGGCATTTATATAGTGCTTGCTATGTGCCAGGCACTGAGTTAAGCACTTTTTTTTGACATGGCATTATTTTTTTACATTTAATATTTTTATCAATTACCAATAAACAAAAATGTTTAAAATAATTAAAAATTATTTTTTGTATTCCAAATTTTCTCCTTCTTACTCCCTTCCCCTGCAGATGGCAAATACTTTGATATAGATTATACATGTTCAGGCATACAAAGGGAAACACAGACCCAAAAAAATTAAACATAATAAAGAAAATTTTAAACATAATAAAGAAAGTTTTGAAGAAGTATGCTCCAATCTGCATCTGGATTGCATCAATTCTTTCTCTGGAGGTGGATACCATTTTTCATCAAAACTCCTTTGGAATTTTCTTGGATCATTGTATTTTGGAGAACAGCTAAGTCATTTACAATGATTTATCATACAGTATTGCTGCTATTGTGTACAAGGTTCTCCCAGTTCTGCTCATTTCACTTTGCATCAGTTCATGCAAGTTTTCTCAGTTTTTTTCTAAAAGCCCATCATTTCCTATTTGTGCTAAATGCTTTCACAAATATTATCTCATTAGATCTTTACAACAACTGTTTGAGGGAGGTGCTATCATTATCCACATTTTACAGATGAGAAAACCAAGGCAAACACATTAAATGACTTTCCCAGGTTCCCACAGCTAGTAACTGAGGTCAGATTTGAATTCAGATCTTCCTGACTCCAAAACTAGTATTTTATTTACTGAGTCAAGTGGCTGTCCATAATGTGAAGCTGGAAAAGTATCTGGAGGAAGGAAATCAGGATGGTGAAAGGATGATGGGCCTTAAGTCCACATTATATGAGGATTGATTCAAGACACTGGATTAGAGAGAAGGCTCTGGAGGGACTTAGTAAACTGTCTTCTAGTATTTGTTCTGTTTGATCCATGAGGGCAGAACCAGGGGTAATGGGGTTGACCCATTGCAATGACGCAAATTTAAGTTTGGTATGGATAAAAGCTTCACTATTAGAGTTGTCTAAAAGTAGAATGGCTTGTCTTGGGTTGGGGTGAGATTTTCTGTCCTTGAAGGGCTCCCAGCAAGTCTGGATGGACACTTGTGGAACGTTTTATAGAGTGGATTCCCTTGTTGGGTGTGATAGCCGATGATGTCCCTTCCAACTCTCAAATGCTGTGTCAGTGGGTCTCTTTTTTGATTCTCCCCAGAACCTCATAGAATCAGTCCCTACAGATTTATGATCCCCTTTTCATGAACAAGAAAACATATTCTATACAATATATAATATAAATTGGGGAGGAAGTTGTAAATATGTTTAACCTGCAAACCCAGCCTCAGCCCTCCATTTCTGCTTTGATCCTCTGACATGGGTTTCCACCAGTTACTGCTCCTGACCCTTGGCCCCCCACTCAGTTTTGCAGCCTTTCTGACAATCCTAACCACCACTACCATTTATACTAGCCACATTTCCAAGGACATTCCTTAATGAGAGAAAGATCAAGGGGCCCAGAGAGATGCTTTCGTTTTCTATTGTCTTCAAGCCTAGAAATCTGGTTAGGATCTGGATGCCTGGGCTGATGGGGAGTTCAGCCTCTGTTCCTAGTTTCTGTAGGCGTCAAGGTGAGACCAGTGGATAGAGGGTTAGGTTTTTACCAACCTTAAAGCAATCTATAAAAAGCAATAATTCATTATTAATTATGATGATGATAAATATCTTTATATGATTATATAATTCTTATTGTTACAGAGTACTGTTCATGTGTAAGGTAACAAGCGAGGGCCCAGGATACTTGGGTTTTTCTTGACCCAACTCAGTCTTTAACATCTTGGACCAAGCATTCTACCATCCCTGATCGGGAAGTTGTCTGTTTCACCTTTACATGAATTCAAATCCTGCCTCAGAAACTTAACTATGTGGCGATGGGCACATCACTTTTATCTCTCTTAGTCTGTTTCCTCGTCTGTAAAATGTATGTCATGATAGCATGCAGAGGATTGTGGTGAGATTCAAATGAGCTAATGTATGGAAAGTGCTTTACAGACCTAAAGGACTACATAAATAATAACTATTCATATTATTGCAGAGCACTGTCTACGTAGGAGACAAAGAGCTGGGATCTAGGATACGTGGGTCTTTCTCGGCCCAACTTTAACATCTTGAGCATTCCTTCATCCCTGACCAGGAAGTTGTCTGTTTGACCTTCACATGGTCATTGGAGCTGCAAGGGACCTTGGAATTAGTAGAATCCAATGTCCTCGTTTTACCAATAAGCATCCCAAGATCCCAAGCGATTAAGTGACTTGCCCCAGGTGACAAGGCTAGTAAGTATAGGAAGTAAGGTTCAAATCCAGTTCTCTCCTACCCCCAATCTAGTACTGTAGCCAAGAGCAGTCATTTACTGAGCATCTGAGCTGGTCGTCTCATGAAGGCTGCTGACAAGACTAAGATATATGAGATCATTTGAGGAGAATGCAGGATCCATTCTCCAGGTCCAGTGATTCCCAAACTGACAACCACCAGATAGACTTTTCAGACACTTCCTCCCTGCCTGACATGTGTTACAGTCCCTGGGCACAAACCCCACTGCCTTCTCCAACCCATTAGAAGGACAGGGAAAGTTTTCTCTGGAGTTCATTTCTCCTCTAGAGGTTAGGCAGCTCTTTTTTTTTTTTTTTCTGTTCAAGGGATTTGATCTACCCACTGACCCCCCAGTTCTTAACATGGCAAAAATCAAAATATTTTGCTTGTGGGAGTGATAGTGTCTAGTGCCCTGTTGAGCTCTATCTAAGCCCTGCTTATCCTCCTGGTCATGAGGGGGCCCTGCGACATACTATAGGACACAGGGATGAGAATGGATGCAGTCTAACTCTCAATGTGCTGTTGAAGGAAAGCTGAGGTCTCAGGGCTAGACTGAAGCTTTTCAAGTAATAGGAAAGTCATATACAGGAGTCAGCAGTTGAATTGCTTCCTTTGGTTAGGATTTCCCATTCATTTTTTTGTCACTGGCACACTCACAGAAGAAGGCATCTGGGCTTGAGGGGATGGGAGGAGAGGATGGCCTATTGTCTGAGATGGTGTGATAGTAGACTTGGAATCAGAAAACCTGGATCTCCCACTTACTATCTATGTGACTTTGGCAAGGCATTTAACCTCTATTAAATTCAATTCTTTAAAAAAAATTTTTTTTTTAAATGTCTAGTTCCAAATTCTCTTCCTGCATCTACCTTTCCCTCATCTGTTGAAAGGGCAAGCAGTAAGATACCTATTATTCATGTAGGGTAATGCAAAATATATTTGCATGTTAGTCATGTTGCAAAAGTAAAAAAAATTTAAAAGGAGAATAAAAAGTGAAAAAATATCCTTCAGTTTTCACTGTCTGAATCTCAGTTTCTAATAAGGGAAGTTAGGGGAATTTACCTATCTCAAAGGATGTTGGAGGACTGAAAGAGTTAATGGATATGAAAGCCAAATGCAATCACCCTTTTCCCTCTTTATCCAGGACAAGATGGTGCTGGAAAAGTCAAATCAACAAGCATTTAAATATTGCTTACTATGTGCCAGGCACTGCGCCCCCAAGGAGCTGATGTTCTAATGAGAGAAAATAACATAACAGTACATCTTATATTACAACGTTAATGCATTGTTAATAAATTTATTTTATACTTAGATATTTATATAGTTCTTAATATTTGTAACATGTCAACAACATATCAATTTATAACAATCAATCAGCAATCGATCAACCATCAATATAATAATAGTATTATAATATCATTATACTCATATCTACATTATAATTGTACTGACATCTAAATACAATTATATATATAAATATATAATTCCACATCGTTTATAAACAAATTATATGTAAACATTATAATGTTTATAATAATTGCTTGATATTCATTAAATATATGAAAATAGTGCAACATTCATGTAGTGTAACATAATAGATAATAACAAATTGCTCTACAAATACTATTTCATTTTGTTCTCACAACTTTGAGAGGTAGGTGCTCTTGTTATCCTTATTTTTCCAGATGAAGAAACTGAGGCAGACAGAAGTTAAGTGACTTGTCCAGGGTCACAGAGCTAGGATGTGTCTGAGGGAGGATTTGAACTCTGGTCTTCCTGGCTCTAGGCCCAAGGTACCTGGATTCAAATCCTACCTTTATTACATATACTCTTAGTCACTTTGGGCACTTGTTAAAAAGAATAAAAATAAAAAGGAGGGGGATTGGGCTAGTAATGTTGCGCTCAAATAGAAACAAATTCCTGCAGGCTACCTATTGATTGAAAAAACCCCAAATCAGCATTACCTATGTTGCACTGTGTTTTTATTTATTTTCATTCAGTTTCATTTTAAGCTGGTGCAAGACCACACTGTTGAATTTACAGGTGGCTGGAGAGTTTGACACCTCTGTACTGCATGGCCCCCAAGGCCCATCCCAGGCTGCCCAAGGCCTGTGCCCTCTCCATCTCTCTCTAGGGGTCCCAGCAGGCTTGGGGACCTGCCTTCCCTCCTCACCTTTCACATCACATGCTGTGCTAGTGCCTCCAGCTGGAGGCCATGAAATTAACCAAAAAGGAGTAAGGCCTTGGAGGACACATTTGTATTGGAACCTTAAGGGAGAGGGACAGGTGGCCCTAGGTACCTCAGGGCCTGGGGAGCACAGGCTGTGGACAGGGGTGTAAGGGGAGGGGGCCAGACACACATCAGGGGGCCTCTCTCAGCCGGGCAGGGAAGAAACTCAGGGGGGTGGGGGTCTGTGAGTAATGAGAGGAGGGAGGCACGGGATTTGCTGGAAAGGAGGGAGTTTATAAACTTTAAAGTGCTAAAGAAAAATGAGCTTTTAAAGCATGCCTCTGTCATGGGGACAGAGCAGGAAGGAAGGACTCAGGGCAGGAGGTACAGTGGTGAGGGCTCTCCAATTTTGATGTGTATTTCCTGTGTGATACTGTGTATACTTTCAGTCTCCTTATCTGTCTCCCTGGTGGGGAGGATAGAAGAAAGAAGGATGAAAACATTAGATAGAAGTAGTAGGTGCTTGACTTTCTCATTCACTGAGAAAGTTTTTTATCCCCTGAGTTAGGTAAGTATAACCTTTATAATTCCCATTTTACTGATGATGAGACTGAGGTTCAGGGAGGTTGTGCATAGTGATCATGTCAGCTGTCAAATCCCTTTCTTCAGAAGACTCCAAATGGGGCCAATCTTCTCTGAAGAATTGAGTTATCTCATTTAGAAATCATTCATTTTATTTTATGTTATCAGCATTTCCAAATATAACTTTTCCCATTCTCTCCCCAGTGAGATTATGTAAAAATCTTAGAAACAAATGAGAACCCAGTGTCCTTGGACAGTTTGAAGCAATGAAAATAGTGTCTTAGAAAAGTTAATCTGCTGTTGGGTGCTGGGCAGGGAAAGGCTAAAACAAGGAGACCAAATATAGGTTATTGAAATGATCTAGATTTGAGATGATGAGGGTCCCAAGTAGAATGGTAGCAACATGAATGGAGAGGAAGGGACAAACTCAAGAGATGCTAATGCCCCCTCCCAAATCAGTAAGATTTGGTGATTGGTTGAATATGACGAGTGAGCAGGGAATCCATACAATATGACTCCAAGCTGAGCTCTCCCAGATGAGGTGTGGAGTAGTAATGGGCTACCAGAAATAATGTCTAAGTTATTATAATTTGGGGTGGGGAAAGGGGGAGTTCCCCATGGGGCTTGGGTGACCTCTAAAGAGGCAATGCCTATGAATACCTTACTACAGGGTATAACTCTGATACCAATGTTTCTAGGCATTAGGGGCAAGGAGAGTGGTGGAACCACTGAAGACCATGGGGCAGGTGGGGGGGCGGGGTGTGTGTGATAATGGGAACAGACAGTGAGATGGAGTGTTCTGTGTTGCAGGCATTCTCCCCAGGCCGAGGCTGGCAGTTAGAGCATCCATCATGGTCTTCCCCAGACCCCTGGCCATCACTTTGTCCTTGTCAGGCCTCATCCTGCTTGCATTGCACCTGTCTACTTCCCACAATGTGTCTGATGCCCCCAGCAACGAGCAGCAACTGTGCACCTTGAGGGAACACCCTACCATAGCCTTTGAAGGTAAGTGCTTTCCCTCCCTGCTTCCATCCCCACATCCCTCAGCATGTTGGCACCCTATTTGTCATCATCAGCTGCACTGGATGGGGTTATGTTTGATTTCAGAAAGGATTTCCTAACCATTGGGGATATAAGACCTTGTAACAAATCATTAAGGGGATATTAGGGAATATCCTTTAATGGGATGGCTTAATTTTTTTTTGAGTGGAGGGAATCATTAATCTGCTGGGCAGAGTCTGTCTTATTTTTATCTTTGCATTCACAGTCCCTGGCACAATGGATAGAGAGGTGAATGCATAAAATATGACTCGAAGTAGGCCTTCATGGATGAGGAGTTGTGTACTAATGGGGCACCTCAAAGCTAGGCAAACCTGGGTTTGAGTCAAATATTTGTCACTGAAGTGACAACCTCTCTTTGAGTATTCAGGCACCTCTCTTAACAGTATAAAGTTGTAGAGAAGATGGGGTGACCTTCATTGGGAGAGGGAATTCCCTTCACTAGGAGTTCCCTGTATCAATGAAAGCACAGGTTGAGTGTCTCTCCCCTACTCCCAGTGCCATGTACATAGTCGGAGAATAATAAATGCATATTGATTGAATTACTTTTTATTCATTTCTTAATAGAGGCTAAGAGATGGATCCAATGATCCTTCCAGGCCTCTTCACTAATGAGTACGTGGAATAGGGAGGGGGGAAGGAGGAAACCCTTGGGACTCCTTTGATGATAATGGAGACTGGTACACTTTGCATAGCTGGGGAAGTCATCACGCTTAGAGAGGCTGAGGGAAGGAAGGTCCACGAGCGACCTTACTAATAGTGACTTCCTCATTTTAAGAGTACTCAGAGGTCACTGGAAATGTGTGGTCTGTGCTCATTGGAGTGATGGGACCCAGGCTGCTGCCAGTCTGCCTCAGTCTTGATGGAGGCCCCCGGGAAAGGAGATATGATGAAGGCTGACACAATCAGTCCTTCTTCTGGACTCAGTCCCTACGGGAGTCTCTTTGGATGGCTCTTGGGCTGGTTTGGAAACCTTCTTTGCCCTGGTCTGCTGGACATTTGTATCACTTATGTGGATGAAGTTATACATGGCGTGCTTCTCAGATCTGCATATGAAACAAAACTGAGAGAGGATACTTACACTTTGAATGAAACACAGGATCCCAAACAATCCAGACAGGCCAGAAAGAGGGGTCCCTTAGAAAAATTTATCCTAAAAAAATCAACCATATCAGTACAGGATGGGGAAAGTATGACTGAACATGATGTCTAATACTGTGAAGAAGATCTGCGAGTTTTAGGAGATTGTAAATTCAGTGCAACTCATTCCCATGATGTGGCAGGACCCCCCCCCCCCTACCCCCGGCCACACACACACACACAAACACAAAATTAACTTTATCTTAGATGGCATTGCTAGACATTTTGTCCTGAATGAAGGAAGGGATAATCCTATTATATTTGGCCTTGTTCTGCCCTCATCTGGAGGATAGTGTTCAGTTCCAAGGGGTTACATTTTAGGAAGGATCAGTGTCTTTCTTAAAAACTTGATAAACTGAAGGGTGTCTCCAGGAATGTAACTGAGGTAATGAAGGGCCTTGACTCAGTGCCACTTAAGAAATGGCTGAAGGAACCAGACTTGTTTAATCTAGAGAAGGACATGTCTACAGTCTTTAGGAAATAAATATTAGATTCATTCTGTTTGGCCTCAGAGGTCAGAACCAGGGCTAATGGGTAGAAATTGCTTGCTGAGGCAGATTTCAGTTTAGCAGAAGGAATTCCAGACTGCAGATTTAGAATGGGAAGGGATCTTAGAGGTCATGAAATGCAACCCCTTCCTGTTACAGATAAGGGAACTGAGACCTAAGGTGGTCCCAGAATCACACAGCTTGTGGGTATCTGAAGCAGCATTTGAACTCAGGTCCTCCTGAGTGTAGGTCCACACAGCATTCTGACCATTATACCACAAAAAGCTTTCTGACAATTAGGGCTATCCCAAAGTGGGTTCTATTTCCCATCGATGGAGTTCTTCCTTTGGAGTGTGAATGAGAACTTGTCAGTTATATGAATGGAGTCAGGAAGACTTGAGTTAAAATTTGGCCTCAGGGCCTACTAGCTGTATGACCCTGGGCAAGTTACTTGACATCTGTCTGACTCAGTTTCCTCATTTGTAAAATGAGAATGATAATTGCCCCTGTCTCTCAGGGTTGCCATGAGAATCAAATGAGATAATCTTAAAGGCAAATCTTAAAGCACTATATAAATACTAGCTACTGTATTACTACCATTATGACTACTACCGCATTTACTACTACCACTGCTACTACTACTGTTACTATTACTATGTCATGACAGAAGGAAATATTACTATTTAGGTACCAGGAACACAAGATGATTTCTGAGGTCCCTTCCAACTCTGACTCTATGGGAAATATTATACAGAAGAAGGGAAAATCCACTGAAGAAAGCCTAGAAGGTTGCATATAAAAGGCACAAAGGCACACAGGTTAAACCAAATGCCTGATCACTAAGGACAGGCATGATAGAGTCAATCAGGCTAGGCTTCTTGGAGGAGGTGGGCTAGTGACGGGGATAGGGTAGAGTTAAAGGCCTGTGGGTGTGGATTACTGGAGAGGATGGGGCAGATGGGAGAGGTTGGGAGGGGGGCAGTCTGAGATTCCTGCTACAGGAAGATTGGCAGGGTTGAGGCTGAGTTGTGGGGAGGGAATTCCCAACTGCGGGTTTCTCTGTCTCCAGAAGGAAGCTTTCCAGCTGTCTTCTCTTTGCTGTCTTGTTTGAGCTGGGGCCCTGGGGCTTTGAAGGCTTAAGTGGATTAAAGCAAATTAGCAATGTCCTTAAGCCTACAAAATGTGCAGACACCCTCTGATTTCTAATGGCTCTACCAAGCAGATTGTAGCTGTCACTAGAGGGAACAGAAGTGTGTGTAGAGGGGGAAGGGACATTGGGAGGGGCGTGGTGGAGAGTAGGGAGTCCTGTCAGATGAGTTAAAACCTCTCTAGGGCTGAGGGCCTTGTGGTCTGTGGTTCCAAAGTGGCGACTCATTAATGGAAATATTTCCTCTCTAGGTTGGAGTTACCATTGCTCTTTGAATCTGGGTTGCTCATTTAGGTGCTAGACAGCGTTAGACGTCCTTATACTCCTTCACCCCACCTACTTAGGAACCCTGAGACTTGTTCCTTGTTCCATTAACTATAACCTGGACTGTCCAAATTGAGTCAATCAATGTCAACCACCATTTATTAAGCGCTTACTATATACTAGGCCCATGGTAGGGAACCTGCAGCCTTGAGGCCACCAGTGGTCCTCTAGGTCCTCAAGTGTGGCCCTATGACCGAATCTAAACTTTACAGAACAAACCCCCTTAATAAAAGGATTTGTTCTGTAAAACTTGGACTCAGTTAAAAGGCCAAGGACCTAGAAAGCCACATGTGGCCTCAAAGCCACACGCTCCCTACCCCTGTACTAGGCACCATGCTAAGTAGACCCTTTCTCTCAAGGAACTTACTGAGACAACACTTAAATAATTAGTTACATACAAGGTACAGAGTAGATGTACCCTCCCTCCTTCACAAGGGGGAAGGCAGGGAGGTAGGGTGGGAAGAGAAACAGGAAAGATTTCTTTCATTAGATGGTATCTAATTTAAATGTGGAAGAAGGCCAAAGATACCCAACTCGGGAGTGAGGAGGAAGAGTGTTCTAGCCAATTCACAGGTATAGAGAAGGGAGATAATGAAGGATGATATTTGAAGAACCACTTAGTTCCTTCAGGATTGCCCCTTGGGTGGTTATAATAACAGGCAGCATTTAGATGGTATTTTGAAACCCTTTTTATATGTGCAAAGTAGAAGGGCTTGTGGGAGAACTCATGCCACAAGGGCAGAGATGGGGCAGCAGGAGTTTCAGGGATGTATTTATTTAGATTGATATGTGCTAGGATGTGAAATGCTCTATCACACATCTCTGAGGGAAACTGATTTCCACCTTTGTGAAGAATAGGAGGAAGGCTGTAGCTAAGCACTTATATGTTCATTCATTCATCCATTTATTTATTTGTTCATTTATCTGTTTATTAATTTGCTCTTCTACCTTCAAGGGAGTTTTGCAGCTAAAATTACATCTGTTTATTATGCTTCAAATATTTTCAATCTAGGAGTATGGTTAGGACAACTAGATAGCACAATGGATAGAGTGCTGGTCCTGTTGTCAGGAAGACCTGAGTTTAAATGTGCCCTGACTCTTGCTGACTGTGTTGACCCCAGACAAGACACTTAACCCTATTTGACTCAGTTTTCTCATCTGAAATATGAGCTGGAAAAGGAAATGACAAACCACTCCAGTATCTCTGCCAAGAAAACCCCAAAACAGGATCATGAAGAATTGGACACAATTGAACAACGCTAAGGAGTATGATGGTCTTTCAGAGGTTTAGAATAAAAACCATTTTGATCACTTTACATGGGAAATAGCCCCACCCCTAGATCAGGAGAATGACAGCTTATTTTCAGCCAGCTTAGCTCCCTCTCTAAGCAAACATATTTATCCAAGTAAATAGTAATAGAAATCAGAGACATTATAGCAATTAGGGCAGACTAAATGGTGGTGCAGTGGATAGAGTGCTGGGTCTGGAATCAGAAAGACCTGAGTTCACATCCAGCCTCAGATACTTACTGTGACCCTGGGCAAGCCACTTAACCTTGTTTGCCTCGTTTTCCTCTTCTGTAAAATGAGCTGGAGAAGGAAATGATAAATCATCTAATATCTTTGCCAAGAAAACTCCAAATGAGGTCATGAAGAATCGGACATGATTGAACCAACTCAACGACAAAAGATGAAATAGGCTTTTCATCTCTGAACAGTGAATCTTATCCCTTGGGCAATAGGGAGTCATCTGAGGGTTTTGAACGATGATGTGACCATACTTATGAATAAAGAAGATTCATAGTACAGTCTGGATGTTGTATGAAGGTTAGGTTGGGAGGGGTCAGGGAGAGGATGAAAAGAGGCAGGAAGACCTATTAGGAGGCTATTATGTTAATCCAAACTGGTGGTAATAAGAGCCTGGTCTATGGTGGTGATAGAGAGGATAGGAGGGAAAAGATGTACAAGATACTATGGAGACAGAGCTAATGACTTGGTAACTGATAGGATATAAGAAGAAGAAAAAACGATACCAGAATGTGAGAGACAGGGTGATTGGGTGAGCTACTGGGAGATGTCAGAATTTGGAGAAAGGATAATTAGCTTGGCTTAGAACATGCTGAGTTTGAGATGCCAGCAGAACATCCAGATAAAGATGTATCTCAGGTAGTTGGAGATGTTGACCTGTAGAGTGGGAGACAGTTCAGAGCCGAAGAAAAAGACGGGAGTCATCTGCATAATAGAACTGGTAGTTAAAACCATAAGAATAAATGATATTTTGTTTCTCCCATTCATTTTAATTCTTCCATGTGAAAATGTGTTTAATAAGAATGTATGTGTAGAATCCATATAAGATTGCATGCCATCTTGAGGAGGGAGTGGAGAGGGAGAAGAGAAGAAGGGGAGAGGGAGAAAATTTTAAACTTATGGAAGTGATTGTTGAAAACTGAAAGCAAATAAATAATTAAATTTTTAAAAAAGAATAAATGAGATTACCAAGAGAAAGATCATTAAAAAAAAGAGAGAGAGAGAACCCAGAACAGAACTTTGGGGAATACCTGCCTTAAGAGGTAAGGAGGAGAAACTAGCAAAGACAGACTTAGGAGGAGAACCAAGACACTGTGGTGTCCCTGAAGTTAAGGAGGGAGGGTATTGCCCTTAACCCCATACCAGGCCTGTTATTGTCTGTTAGACCCTCCCTCAGGGTGTAATCAAGCAGTTCCAGATGGTAGCTCTCCATCATGGGAGTCATTCGACTGATGTTATCGATCTCCTTTTTCTAAACTTCTAAGACATTGAGTGATCTAGCAAAAAATTTAGCATTTATTTATACACAGTCTGGTCCTGTTCTCAAATTGTTTCCCTAGACATATTAGTCTAGGCCCTCTAAGTAGATTGTAAGTTTCCGGAGAGCAGGAGGACAGTGTGACGTCTGCCTCCGGGAATTCTTACACAGCATCAAGTCTCTGCTCAATGTGTGCATGTGACAGGTTCTTTGTATCTCATGATCCCTTCACACCTCATCCCGTTAAATCTTTGCATTTTCCCATAAATCCTCTCCAAAGGTTCT
This sequence comes from Potorous gilbertii, assembly GCA_028658325.1. Lineage (NCBI taxonomy): Eukaryota > Metazoa > Chordata > Mammalia > Diprotodontia > Potoroidae > Potorous > Potorous gilbertii. Next base: position 280,012,913 of record CM053771.1, on the reverse strand, counting down.
TCTACCCAAGGCAAAGAAGTTCTGGTTTTTGTTTTTGCTCCAGTACAAACTGTTTCAACAAGCTTTGTGCTAAAGCAGTGGAGATAAAGAGACAGACAGCAAAGCAGCCTGTCGTCAAGGACCTTACATTATACCAGACTAGATAGGGATAAAGCATGTGATTTAATCACAGCATATAGGAGTGTGCCTCTCCAACTCTCACACTCTTTCCTTATAATCTACCCCCCTCCAAAAAAAATGCTTAATCCTAAACAGGAGAGACCTTCAAAATTCTCGTTTCATTGACGGCTTGAAATTTTGGTTATTAATAATCTCCTCCAATTAAAACAAGAACTCCTTAAGAGCAAGGTCTATCTTGCTTTTTTTCCTCCTATTTTTATTTTTTGGGGTGTTTATTTCCTTCTGTAGCTCATTTACAGATAAGGAAACTGAGGTAAACAGGGGTAAGTGACTTGCCCAAGGTCACCTAGCTAGTAAGTTTCTGAGGTCAGATTTGAACTTCCAAAGATGAGTCTTTCAGATACTAGGCCCAGTGCTCTATCCCTTTCACCACCTTGCTGCCTAATACTTGGCATCTGGAAAGCACTTAATAAATGTCATTCATTCATTTAGTTGAACATTCCCTTTGTTGTTTGTATAAGTAGCCTTCAGGCTGTTCATCTCTCATCTTACCTCCCCAAGACAGAGAATGAACTAGCCCACGTAATAGGGCTCAATAAATGCTTGGTGGTTGATTGATTACCTTAAAGTCGTTGCCACCAGGGTGTTCCTGAATTGCTGCTGTAAATCATTCCTCGTTTCCCACATGCTTGATTTTCATTTCTGATACTTTTCTAGGAGCAGCAGCATTAAAAGCTTTAACTTTGATTTTCTTGGCCTCTTTACTCCCTTTTCCATCCCTCTCCATCCCCAACTTTTATGATTTTTAGACAGTGCTTGTAGTACAATTCCTGGGAGCCTGAAGTGAATGTTTTTGGTAATGTGGATACTTAGTGGTTTTGTAAGGTTGGGATTTGGGGAGGCAGCACAGTGGAAATAGCACTGAACTCTGGAGTGGGAAGACCTGAATTCAAATCTTGCCTCTAATGATTACTAGTTGTGGAACCTTAGGGGAGTCACTTAACCTTCATGTGCCTCAGTTTCCTCATCTGTAAAATGAAGGGGTTGAACTAATAACCTCCGGGGCAAAGGTGTGCTTGAACCAGCTCATACAGGCACCCAAGAGCTCATTATTAAATTTTTCAATGTGAGTATTTATACCTCAGAAACTGAAAAATACTATAAGTCAGGGCTTGATTTATTTTTTTATTGATTCTTTAGACTCTAGACTTGAGTGATGAAAAAATGTTAATGATACAGATTAAACATAAAAGTGCATATATTTTTAAATACGTATATTAAAGGGCATATATTTTTTTCCTACCAAAAAGTCAGTTGTTTAACATTTGCCAGCATACCTCTGTTGTAGGGTCTCTTTCAGCTCGTAGATCTTGACCCTCTAACAATTCTTTGAAATCTACATAATTTAATATTATTGTGATTCTTATTTGCAAGAGAGATACCTTAGGATCTTAGAGAGAACTCTAAGGGACTTCAGAAGTATCCATGTCAACTCTATTTTTACAGATGAGTAAACTGAGGCTCCACGAGAATAAATGATTTGTCAAGGTCAGGAAGGTTACATGTAGCAGGGCTGATATTCAAATTCAGATACTCCAGATCTAGAGTTCTTTCTATAGCATCCCTAGGTGAGAGGTAAAAGCCAACCTGGGATTAAATATCTGGGCTGAGTAATCCACAAAGTGTATAATTGAGAATTGGCTGTCATTGAAATCATTCATCTAGAATGGAACTTTTCTCATCACTTCCACCTGAATGCAAAGCTTTTTCTGTATTTTTTGAAACATGCTTGGCTTGGATTTTTTTTTTGTGCTTTTCTTTTGTTTGTTTTTAAACCCAGTTTTCTCTGTATTTCCTGTCTTTATTTTTATATTTAAAGGAAGAAAAATTAATTAGAAAAGATAATGATAAATAATGAAAATTATAAAGAATGGATGAAGAAAGAAAAATAGAAAGGAAGATTAAAGGGGCAGCTAGTTGGCTCACTGGATAGAATCAGACCTGGAGACAAGAGGACCTTAGTTCAAATCTAGCTTCAGATGTTTAGTAGCTGTGTGAGCTGGGCAAGTCACTTAACCTGGATTGCCTCCAAAAAAATAAATTTAAAAAAATTTAAAGGAAGTTAACTCCCATTTCAACATTCAATGGAATCCATCCCTCAATCAGACCATGTTTCTTCTAGAAATGGTGGCCATGGAAGTGGGAATGGGGAGTGCTGGTGAAATTTGAGTCAAGGAGAAATTAGTACAACTTTCTACCTTCTCCAAAGCATCATTTCCCCCAAGCTGGAAGAAGACCTGGGACCTCGAAAAGAGAAAAACACTCTTCTATCCTTCCTATGATCCCATTTCTTCTTTATCCCCCTCAAATGGAGTTGGAAATAGGGAAATAAATAGAACTCTCGAAAGTTGTGTCCAGGGATCTTAGAACCACAGAGCTGGATGGTACCTTAGAGTCCAGTTTTTTCATTTTACAAATGGGAAAACTGAGATCTAGAGTCAACTTTTCATTTCTTGCAACCTGCCATCTTCCTTCTTACCAATATGTAACCAGGGTTGTGTTGATAAAGGTTTAACAATGAGCTCTCCAGAAAAAAAAATGCACTAGACATATTTTTAAGTTTAATTTGCACTTTTTAACATTTCCTCCATTACTTTCTAAAGTCTAGAAATCAACAAGACAAAATGCCGAGCCCTAAATTGTAGGGTTTCCTGATTTCCGAGGTGTAAATGTGCATGCTCAAAATATAACAATCAGCTCTCACAGAGCTAGTATGAGCTTCTCCTGCCTACCTGACGTCCTCGATGACCCCTGTATAATATCTTACACAATGATGCAGAAGGGTCTGATTCTTTCTTTTCGAGAACTCCCAAGCTAATGGATGAGGTAGAGGGCCCTAAAAGGAAATAGACCAGAACACATTAAAAAACAACTTAACAAAATAAAGAAAATTTCTGGGAGGGAGTGAGTTCTGAGCTTAGCCTCAAAAGTACATCTATATACTTCTAAGATTTTGGAAGAATATGTTTCTGTTAGATCTAGAGTGAGCTCACTTTTGGCCTTCACAGCCTACCTTATAAATGTCCACTAGCAGCCTAGGCCTGTGCCATTGTGCCTCTGCCCACCAGTCTCCTGCTGGGGTCAGAAGCAATGTGAGGGGATGCTGCAGGATTTGTTATTATTTTTTTTAACCATGCACAGTTTTTGAAAAACATCCAGCTCACAAAACCTCCCATCCTCTGGGGAGCTTTTAAGTATTTGCTTGTTGTGTAGAAATGAGGGGCTGCTTTACTCCTTGGAGGAAGGATAATGAGCTATGATTTATTTCCTCTGGATTCCTCTGTCACTCCCTCCCTCGCCCCTTCCACCCCCTTCTCTGCCGTCAACAAATGTACTCACAGCTCACTCTCCCGTACCCAGCTGAACGGATCATAAATACATTATGAGGAAATATGTTCAAATATGTCACATCCAACTCTTTAACCTTGACCTCCACCCCTCTTGACCTTGAGAATCCCTCTGTCTCAAGGGTCATTACAGTTGTATATTTAAAGCTTCAAGGTTCTTGGAAGCTATTTAATTAATCCAATCTCCCCTTATAAATGAGGAATATTAGGTCTAAAGAGGTGTCCAAAATCATACATGTGACCTTGGAATGGAAGAACCAGGGTATAATCATAGGTTCTCTGACATCCTGTCTGGCTCTTTTCTCTGTTGTAGGGGTTTAAAGTTAGAAGGAGCTTTTGTCCTTGATTCATTCTCTTTTCGTAGAATCTCAGAGATGGGAAATAACCTCAGAGGGTCTATAATCCAGCCCCAGTCTGCAATGCCCTCAATTACGTCCTTGACAAACGACCTCCACTTGAAGACGTAGAGTAACTGGAAACCTCATTACCATCCAAGACAACTTACTGCACTTTTGGAAATGTTTCCATATGTAGAGTCAAATCTTTCTCTAAGCAACTCCCAATCATTGTTTGGAATACTCAGTGTGGAAACCACAGTGGGTTTTGTCAGGGGACCTGGGTTCAAATCCCACTTCTGACTGCGTGACCTTGGGTATGTTATTTATTTTATCCAAGCCTCTGTTTACTCATCTGTAAAATGAAGTTGGACTAGCAGGGTTCCACATTTCTGTCCAGTTCTAAACCTATGATCCTGTGAACATGTAAGTCAAGTTCCAGTCATTTGATAGCAGCTGTCATGGCCCCCAAGCCTTCTCTGGTCTTAACATCCCTAGTTCCTATAGCCAATCTCATAGGTGTGTGATGGGGGGTTGGTTCTTTAACCATCCTGGATGTTTTCCCAGCTCTGGCTTGTCAATGTACTTCCTAAATTATGTCTCTCTGAGCTGAAGGCAACCTAATAAATGAGCTATTACAGGAGCAGAGGAAGGCCATTACTTTGCTCACCCTGAGCACCTGTATCTGTCAACGAAACATAAGGCCACCATGCCACCTAGCATTTTTGACAGGAATTCTAGAATTTGAGACAGGCAGCCTGACCTGGGAAGATCCAGATTTAAGTCCCACCTTTGACACATTATCTGTGTGAACCTGGACAAGTCATAACCTCTCATCCTCCAGGCAACTAAGACTATAAATCACCAAGGAGGTGCTGATCAGCATTGGCAGAGGGAATTTCCTCACATGGGAGTTCACACTACTAAAGGAATCATGGGTTCAGTCCTTATCATTACCCTTATTTTAGGATTTACCTAATTCTACCAGAGGCAGTTGATGGTACAATGGATAGAGTTAGTCCCGGAATCTGGAAGACCTGAGTTCAAATCCAGTTGTTGCAGATGCCTCCTGGCTGAGTGACCCTGAGCAAGTTATTTTAACCTCTCATCGTCTTGGTTTCCTCAACTGTAAAATGGGGATAAAAGCACCTACCCCTCAAAGTTGTTGTGAGAATCAAATGAGAAAATACTTGTAAAGCACTTAGCATAGTTCTTTGCACATAGTAGGTGTTTAATAAATGTTTATTGTCTTTCCTCTAGGATTCCTGGTAGGGTATTCTGCTAACTTGTATCTGGGGACCCTGGCCTTGACTTTACACACATAGACATGTGGGAATATTTAGAAGGATTCTCCTTTGCCTCAGCCCTTCAATCTAGTAGCTAGACAGCAGATGATAGGAACACATGATTGTTTCTTAAACAAAGTTTGAGAAAGGAACTCTACTCAATGTGCTTTCCCATGTGGATGGCTCACTTAAAAACCTTTTTTAAATCAGACATCAAATGAGACCTGTGAAGTTCCCTTGTCCCTCCAATCAGGATTCCTGTAAAGTCTTTGGAGTTGGAGAGAGTCTTATATAGTAGAGTATTAAGAGCTGGGCTTGGCTTCAGCATCTCTGGGTTCAAATTCTGCCTATCACTTGCCACCTCTGTGCTGTCAGATAACCCCTTTAGGCCTCAGTTTCCTCACTTGTGAAATAAATAGACTCTAAGTTCTCTTCCAGCTCTAAATTTAGGATGCTAGATGGGCCTCCAAAGGATTCAGCCAGTTCAGGGATCAAAATCAGAGGTCACAGGGGAAGGAAATCTGTTTGTGGCTAAATGACCAGAAAACAGTATTTCTCTTTTGGTGCCCTCATCTAGCTGAAGGGGATCTCCCAACCCTGCCATTACAGCTCCCATAGAAGGAGGTTGATTTGTCCAAGGTCACAGGGCTAGTTAATGGCAGGATTAGGATGAGAACCAAGGTCTTCTGACTCCCATCTCAGTGTTCTTTCCAACTATTTTCCTCCTGATTGACACAGGTTCAATCTAGGGATGGGGAATGGAATTAGTAACTGGGTGTTTACCTCTTTTTCTTCCCCATCCCCACTTCTTGTGCCTAGATCTGAAGCCGTGGGTCTCTAACTTCACCTACCCTGGAGTTCAAGACTTTTCCCAGCTTGCTCTAGACCCCTCCAGGAACCAGCTCATCGTGGGAGCCAGGTAACAGCAAAGGACCCTTTAGCAGGTTCCACCAGAGGAGTGGGATGGGACCTGGAGCAGCCAATAAGCTAAAATTAATCAACTAAGTTGGTCTTAGGGAGATTCCCAGGGAATTTCCAGTCCTAGTTACTCATTCATGGGGAGGAGGACATAGGGACATGGGAATTTTCTTCTCCTGTCTCACTTTTTAGAGTCTTTAGAAATTCTTCTCTCAGCAAGCATCGTCTATTTATGCACAAGACTGGAGTTTGGGATCTGAAAGAAATCAGACAACAAATAACTGGAGACCTTCTAAAAAAAGCCTATGCCCATTCCCCTTTTATAACTTTCTTGTGAAGGTTATTCATTCTTCATTCTTGGAGAGGACTATGACATCAACATGATACCATGACTTGCAGTTGACTTTGATTTGAGTGAGGGAGGGCTGTGCAAGGTCACCAGCCTCACTTTCTCCTCCTAAGTCATCTATGTCCAGTGGCCAGATATTCATCAGGATGACCAGAGATGGCCCAGGATGCAATGGAAGACCCTGGCCCTTTTAGGCTAAGGTCTTATCACATTCTCACTTTGAGTGAGATATACCCATTCAATGAATAAGCTTCTTTAAGTAGTTACTCAAAGGATGGTCCCTTTAATAAAAAAAAAAAATCAAACCCCTTCTAGGATGATTGGAAAACCTACCAGCTAAAAGGCACTGTATACATTTTTCACTGGTTTTGCCCTGGAAGTTGAAAGATCAGGAAGATCGTGCTACTGAAAAATCTCTCCCTTATACTCTAGAGATTTTCTCTTTACTCACACATCTTGAAATTCTACAAGTCAGAGCCTTCCTTTAAAGTTCAAAATACCATCAAGGAAGGTATGAGTCCTTAATACCTTAGTAGGAATTAGTTTAATTCTGTTGCTTTCTACTAGACCTCTAGCCAAAGACTGAGGGAATGAGAATTTTGATTGATTGGGGAAACTGTAGGGCACTTAAAACGTGGTACACTGTGTGGAGGCCTGGGTTTTGGGTACCTGGAAAGCAATAGCAACAATCTATGTTTGGAATATTATTCATGACAAGTGTTAACAGCACTTATGTAATAAGTGTGTACACAGTTTAACATAATCTTAATACATATAAGGGACACTGTAAAAGGCCCTTTCCAAAAGAAGACCCTCTGCAGTCATTAACAATATTAAAAAAAAATGAATAGTTGAGGACAAGGTAGAAGAGGAACAGAGACTAGGAAGCACAAGGGAACAATTTTGCTTGAGTAACCCCATCTCCCAAGGGCAGGATGATAAGGCTTATAGAACACCTTCTTCACAATTATCTATAGAGGTAGGGAATGCAAGTCCTATTATCCTTATTGATATCTGATATTGATATATTGTTTCTTTAATGGAGAAACTGTGGCTCAAAGTTGTTCAATGACTTCTCCAAGATTATATGACTATTAAGTAGAGGAGCCCATTGGTGTTGCCTTCATTTCCAAAGTGTAGGAAAATCCATTGTGTTGTTCTTGATACACTGCCTCATGCTCTGTCTCTGCTTGTGGAATTCAGGGAGATAAGGCCTCCTGGGTCCCCTGGGACTTGAGAGAATTAAGAGGGTCCTTAAATTATTTTCCTGCCTTGGCCTGCCTCATTCCCTTCCACTCTTAATCTTCCCATAATAATTCTCTCTTGATTTGAGTTTCCACTAGAACCAGAACCAGGGTAGAGCCGCTGGGGCTTTGTCCCAGGACACCAAAATTTAGAAGATATTGACAGTACTTAACATTTGTTCAGCAGATAGGAATAACTGGGTTTAGCACTTGTTCAGCATGAATAGTTTAAATGAGCAACTACATGATAGAACACTGTCTTACTCTCTCCTGCCCTATCTCCTCATCCCGGGTGACCTCCCAGCCTTAGCACCCTCTGATCTCTTCTCTAATGCAGGCCTCCCCCACAGTAACCTTAAGGTCTCCAAGATCCCATCCCTAATACAGCTTTGTGTCTTGATGTCTAAGTTTTCTCCTCAAGGTTTCTACCTGTCCTCTAACTGAATTTGCACTGAAATTATAATTTCAAGGAGTCTTTTCTGCTGCTTGCTTCGCTTATCTGAATTGTTAGTTACATCTCTGGTTCTTGTTCTCTTTCTCCAGCCAGTCCCTCACCACTTTTTCTTTGTTTCTGTGGTGATTGGGTAATGAGTAGCCTTGGAACTAGGGCTCTGTTGCCCCAGACCACTGGTCAAGAAAGACACCTTGGGCTCCACCAGAGCAAGAGATTTGCCTCTTGGGAACTGCGATGGGATTGAAGGGCCTACCCATTAACTAAACCTTGTTCCCCTGTGCTCAGCCTTCATAGTTTATTGATCATGTAGCATAGTCCCAGCTCACCACTTAAAAAAAAGATTAAAGGTGACATTGTTTCCCTCTGTCACCGCCGTAGGGGGTGGGGGTAGGGGATGAATAGAGGACAGAGTGGGATCTGAATTGATTTCCTTGGAAATCTCCTCTATCTGAGACTCTGGGAGAAGCCCTGAAGAGGCAGCTGTTTTCTTCCATGAGGCACTTTCTGCCTAGCAGCATCTTTTGTCCCCCTGAGCAGTGCCAGCAGACAGGGTGAGATGATCCCTCTGAGCCCTATGCCTCTGTTGTTTTGAGAAATCCCTGACGTCCTGGAATCCCAGGGGCTGCTGGGAATTCTCTTTCATTCTTATTTCTACCTTTGCTAAAGGATTCTCCTCTTCTGACCAGATTTAAACCTTTCAACTAGGAGAGACCAGGGAGCTGTTGGAAATGGTGCATCCAGGCAAGGGCATGACCAGTTTGACCTTTCTGAATGTGTGGGGTGTGTCTCCACACACACACACACACACACACACACACACACACACACACACGCGTTAAACTTAAATAAAAAACAAAAAAATGAACATTTCTATGTATACAGCAGAAACAAGAGGATTCAGTATTAAAAAATAAATTTCCATTTCATGAAAATTCATATAATAAATCCTACACTTTGTTTTCAAAGCAATCCAGCTTTTCTACACTTCCTTCTAGCTTTCTTTTGTTCTCTACTCTGCACTTTTTATTTTATTTTATTCCTCTCCCCCCACCCCGACCTAGAAAGGTCATATATTTTTAAAAATAAGCTTGTTCGTTGAGGGCTGCTGGTTGGGTGCCTGAAGTAGATGTGTCAGCTCCAGGTAGGTCATTATTTAAGTTATTTTTCAGAGAGTGTGACTTCTGATATCTGCATCTCTTATTTCCACAGGAACTATCTCTTCAGACTCAGCCTTACCAACGTCTCTCTCCTTCAGGTACATCCCCTTGTCTCAGCCCAATCCCTCTGTACCTTTCAATGCTCTGTGTGAGCTCTCTGCTTGCAACATCAAGGTTGTGAGTAGGAGAAACTAGGTGAAATGTGTAGGAGATCCCAGAGATTAAATGGGGAATTCTGACCGATGGGAATCTTTGCTTCTTTCCTTAACTAAGCAATAGGAAAACCCCTGGAAAGTCAAACTTTGCTTTTCTAGACCTTAGTTCCAATATTTAGGGACAGATCACTGGGTTGTAGAATATGGAAGACCTGAGTTCAAATTCTGTTCCATACACTTATTTGCAGTAAGATGCTGTGGGAGTCACTTCACCTTTTCCAGCCTCAGTTTCCCCATCTAAAAAATTAAGGAGTTAGATTCAGAAGTCTCTAAGGTCCCTTCTATCTCTAAATATATGATACTGTGATTTTTTTTTTGTATTTATATCCCCAGTCTTCTGTCACATAATAGGTGTTTAATAAATACTCAAGGTGGAGAGAAAGGGGAATAATATCTTTTTGGATTTATATTGCTTCCTACAATATGCTAGGGGGAAGCTAAGTGGCTAGATGACACAGTGGACAGAGTGCTGGGCCTGGAGTCAGGAAGATCTGAGTTCAAATCCAACCTCAGATTCTTACTAGCTGTGTGACCCTGGGCAAGTCACTTAACCCTGCCTCAGTTTCCTCATATGTAAAATGAGCTGGAAAAGGCAAACCACTCCAGTAGCTTTGCCAAGAAAACCCTTAATGGCGCATGAAGAGTCAGACACAGTTGAAAATGGCTAAAACAACCACAAAATATGGAAAAGAGTATGAAAATATCAGTAAATGCTCACATTTATATGGCATCTACTCTGTGCCAGGCACTGGGCTAAATGCTTTACAGTTATTACCTCATTTGATTCTCAACACAACCCTGCCAGGTAGGGATACTATTACCCCCCTTTTCAGATGAGGAAACTGAGGCAAACAGAAGTTAAGTGACTCACCCAGGGTCACACTTCTAGTAAGTGACTGGGGTCACATTTGAATTCAAGTCTTCTTACCTCCAGGCCTGGAGCTCTATCTACAGTGCCCCCTAGCTAACCCTGATAATAAAGTTCCCAACTCCTAGGCTTGTTGTGAGAATCAATGTGTTAAGGCGCTCTATAAATGCTGGCTACTGTTATTTTTATTATATAATATTATATTATATATAATTTATTATATGGAATATAGTTACAATATAGTGTAATTATATTATTAAATGTTATAGTAATAATGGTTGTTATTTCCCCAAATAGGCTCTGGGTCTTTTCACCTTTATGCCCTTTTCTCCATGCCTAGAATGGCCTCCCTCCTCATCTTTGCTGATTGAATTCCTCTCCATCTCTGATGAATGCTCTGTCTTCCATGAAGCTTTCCCTGATCTCCTTTAGTCTTTCTCCTCATAGAAAATTTTAATTTTTACCTTATCAGTTCCCTGATCAAGTATTGTTTTCAGTGATAGTTATCTATGAACCATATTCCTCTATCCAGACTGTAAGGTCCATGGGAGCTTCTATATTATATATATTGTCTAAACTTTGTATATTTCCTAGCACAATGTTCTGCACACAGGATGTACTTAATAAATGTTTATTGGGTTGAATACATATATACCTGTATCAACCAAAAGAGGTGGTGATGGGAGGTGATTGGGAAGCATATGAAGCATATGATCCAATCTGTGCTTTCAGAATATTAGTTGGCAGGGTGAATGGATGGATGGAAGCAGAGGCCCCTCCCACCTCTAAAATTCTCTGATTTTGAGTGAGAAAGTCTCCAAATCTGGGTTTAAAAGGAGGGACTATTGGATTTAGGTCTCAGGAACAAGGGGTATCCAAATTCCTCATGTGATCTTTGTTCTGTAAAATTTGGATTGAGTCAAAAGCCCCCATTTAATGTGGCCTTATGATTACGGGTTCCCCACACCTGACCTAGTCAATGTATCTATACCATAACTGAGAACTGATTATAATTTTCATGGATGGTACAGTTAATCTCTTACAGACTGAAGGAACTGGGCATATGTAGCCTGAGGCTCGGGGTAGGAGGAGGGATGTGTTATTTGCCTTCAAGTATCTGAAGGACTGGCAGGTGGAGATGGAATTAGATTTGTTCTCTCCGGCTCCAGAGGGCAGAACCAGGAAGCAGAGGGAGAGGTTTCAGAGATAAATTTAGTTCTGTCTTCCACAAAGACTTCTTAACCATTGGAACTGTCCAAAAGTAAAACAGGCTGCCCCAGAGGTGGTGGGCTCTTCCTCCTTAGATGGACATCTTTAGGAAAGGGCTGGAAAATCACTTGTCAGTGTGTTATGGTAGGGATCCCTTTTGTGTGTGGTCTGAAGTCTCTTCCAACTCTGAAATCTGCAATGCTGTGATTCATTTCTCCATACTCATCCCCCATTCCTCAAGTGTACAGGAAGGAAGTTATAATAACACCTCTCTACTTTTGAGCATTTTGCACAGATGGGATTCGGATCTTAAGCAAGAGTGGGAATTCATATTGCTTGGGATGATATCTCAACATTTTGTGTCTTCTGAGTGGGAATATAATCATGATATTTAGAGATGGAAAGGATATTAGAGATCATTAACTAAGGACCATGGCTTGTAGAAGGAATGTTAAATTTAGAGTTATAGGACCTGAGTTCAAACCCTAGCTCTGCCACTTAATTACCTGTATGACTTTGGACAAGGTCCTTCCTCATCTGTAAAATGAGGTGGTTGGTAGAGTTGATTTCTAAGGTCTCTTCCGTGTCTTCATTTATGGTCATTTATGCAGGGATTATTAGCTGTCATTATGTTATTGACCTCCTTGGCAGTCTGGTGAAGCTTTTGAACAGACCTCTTTTTGGAACAATATTTTTGAATAATTGAAGGATATTTTAAATTTTAGTAAGAAGTTACTGAAAATGATGATGTCATTTTTCCCATCTAAATTCATTGATCCCCTAAAACCTTAGAGAACCTCTGATCTAGTCCAACTCTCTCATTTAACTGATGAGGAAATTAAGGACCAGACAGGGGAAGTGACCTCTAAAGTTAAGTAGGAAGTACATGGAAAAACCCAGGTGCTGAAGTCTCCAAATCCAGTGCTCTTTGCCCCATGCCACACTGCTTCAGTTATTCTTAGCACTCCTAAGGCAGCTTTCCCCTCCACTTCTACAGCGCTTATGGTCACTCTGTTCACAATATCACTGTTGGAGGTTGGGGGGAAAAAGGGAAGAGTCAATGAGTCATTGAGCAAGCATTTATTAAACATCTACTCCAGGGGTAGGGAATCTGTTGCCTCCAGGCCATATGTGGTCTTCTAGGTCCTCAAGTGCGATCCTTTGACTGAATTCAGACTTCATAGAAGAAATTCCTTTAATAAAAGGATTTGTTTGGTAAAACTTGAACTCAGTCAAAAGGCCTCACCCAAGGATCTAGAAGGCCACATGTGGCCTGGAGGCTGCAGGTTCCCTATGCCTGGTCAACTCCGTCATAGGTACTATGATGGGTCAAGACAAAACGAAATAGTTCCTCCCCTGAAAGAGCTTCGATTTCTACTAGGGGCTAGAAGGGGGACAATAGAGAGCTGGAGACAGGGACTGGACCTGTCCATATATATTCTCTTAACTTGAAGTCAAATTTTTGCCCTTCATTTCATTGGTATAGGGAATTCTTAAATGAGAAAGCTCCCTCTGCTAATGCATGGCAGCACCTTCTCTGTAATTCATAATTTTTTTGCTGCTGTTTTTTTGGAGGAGAGAAGGCAAGGTAATTGGGGTTAAGTAATTTGCCCAAGGTCACACAACTAGTAAGTATCAGTCTGAGGCTGGATATGAACTGGAGTCAGGAAGACCTGAGTTCAGATTAGCTGTGTGACCCTGAGCAAATTCTCTGTTAACCTCTGTTTATCTCAGTTGCCTTGTCAGTAAAATGGAGCTAATAATAGCCCCTACCTCCTTGGGTTGTTGGGAAGAGAAAATGAGATGCTATTTGTAAAGCACTTTGCAAACCTTAAAGTAAAAAATGCTAGCTATTGTTATTTAATTGGAGGGATCTACTGAGCTGATCTGGATTTTTTGAAAACAATCAGAAAGCATAACATTTATCCTAAGTCATCCTAACTTTAAAGGATCCAGATAATACCTAGCATTAGGTCTCCAAAGGAGAGCTGGCTGGTCACCCCTATTGACTTAGACAATCAGGGTCACAGCACATTTTGGGAATCCAGATCTTTAACCTGACCCACATCTATTATGGCTGTCCCTCAGCAGAAGTGGAGAGGAGGAGATCTTAAAGACCCCAGGCAAGCAAACAATCCTTCTCCATCAGGAGGCTACAAGTATGGATGGATTCCTGCTTTTAGAAGCAATACATTCCCAGGAATCATCTTACACTTTTTTTTAAAATTTTTTATTTTATTTATTTACAAATGTTCTACAATCACTTCCTTAAAATTAAGATTTTATCCCCCCACACCTTCCCCCCCACCCCCCTCCCTCCCCATGACAGCATACAATTCTGTATAGGTTCAACATATACTTTCCTATTGAGCATGTTTTCACTATAGTGATGCTATGTAGTCGCACTGACATAAGTGGAAGAAATCATATAACAAATCAAAACTTAGTACACTAAAACCTACACACACACAAAATATTTATAGCAGCACTCTTTGTGGTAGCCAAGAACTGGAAATCAAGGAGATGCCCATCAATTGGGGAATGGCTTAATAAATTATGGTATATGAATGTAATGGAGTACTATTGTGCCATAAGAAATGATGAACAAGAAGACTTCAGGGAGGCCTGGAAGGACTTATATGATCTGATGCTGAGCGAAAGGAGCAGAACCAGGAAAACTTTGTGCACAGCAATGACCACAGTGTGCGAGAGTTTTTTC
>CM053771.1:279963864-279998132 GCA_028658325.1 Potorous gilbertii | reverse complement strand
AGCAGGGATCAAGTACTGAGGGAGAGTATAAGAAAATGTGAGGACTGGGTACATTTTAAGGTCAAGAGGAACCAAGTCAAACTCCAAAGCAAAATATCAGTCATTTTGCCCAAGGTTGCTGAATGTCCCAAGTACATAGAAACATCGCCTCAATTAGATGATATTCATAGGACCCAAGATGGTCCTGCATTTGTTGATGACTCTATTTGCACACAGGCAGCTAGGTGACACAGTGGATAGAGTGCTGCACGTGGAGCCAGGAAGATGCGTCTTCCTGAGTTCAAATCTGGCCTCAGATTCTTCCTAGCTGTGTGACCCTGGGCAAGTCACTTACCCTGTTTACCTCAATTTCCTCATTTGTAAACAAAGTGGAGGAAATGGCAAATCATTCCAATATCTTTGACAAGAAAACCCTAAATGAGGTAGCATGACTAAAGTCATCAGACAGAACTAAAACGACTGAAAAACAACAATAAAATTTGCATGTAGTCCACTCTCTCCTCCCCACCACTTCCTAGTACTATCCTATCCTCTGTGGTGAGAGCAAGACTCTACCAAACTAAATCCTGGAAGTGAAAATAAACCCATTAAAGAGGCAATATCACATAGTGAACAAGTAGTGGGGTTAGCATCAGGAATACTGGAGTTCAGGTCTCTGAATTTGTGGCCCTGGATGAGTCACTTAACCTTTTAATGCTCCACACAACTCTGACTAAATTTTAGAGAAGGCACCTACCTCCATAGGTAGGAGTTCCTCAAGTGGATTTCCTAACACTGATGGAGTTACAGGGCCAGACCAAACAAAAACAGAGAGAGAAAGATTATAAAGGAAGAGTTAATGATTAGATTAAGGCAGCTAGGTGGCTCAGTGGATAGAGTGCTGGACCTGAAGTTAGGAAGATAAGAGTTCAAATCCAGCCTCAGGCACGTCCTACTGTGTGACCCTGGGCAAGTCACTTAACCTCTATTTTCCTTAATGCACTGGAAGAGGAAATGGTGAATCCCTCCAACGTCTTTGCCAAGAAAACCTCTTGGACAGTATGGGTGTGCTATGGTCTGTGGGGTCATGAACAGTTGGACCCAACTGAACAACCATGATTAAATTGTAAGGAGGGGAGAAGTAAAAGGCAAAGGAGGCCATAATTTCCCTGAGGGTAAATTCTGCATCCTCCCTAAACCTTGTATTTTCTCCAGCACTTAATACAGTGCTCAGTAAATGCTTGCATAGTACACACAAGTGCTTAATAAGTGTTTATTTAATGGGAGAAAAAAAAGGAAAAGGAATCCCCTAATAAGTCATGGAATTTAAGACACTCTTAAGAGTGTCTGTGGGGCAGCTAACTGGTACAGCAGATATAGCACCAGTCCCGGAGTCAGGAGAATATGAGTTCAAATGTGGCCTCGAAAATGTCTCTTACTAGCTGTGTGACCCTGGGCAAGTCACTTAACCCTTACTGTATCATCCAAAAAAAAAAAAAGGATGCCTTTGTTCAGTCACTGTAGTCTCCTCTGGAAAGTATTCAGAACAGAGATTTTAACCTAGGAATTCATGGCCATTTTAGCCTCATCTGTCCCTTAACAAGAAATCTTCTCACACACTCTACATTCTCTGTCTTCTATACACCCATTGTAACATTCTTCATTGTGAGCATCCCCTGTTTCTCCCTACACACACACACAGGCATGCATGCGCGCGCGCACACACACACACACACACACACACACACACACACACACTGAAGTAAGCCTCCCCTTCAGTAGGAGACACCCAAACCCTGCCCTCCCAGCACACATTTTACAGTACCCCCCACTTCCTCCATACACCATCACACCTCCCACATAAAAATACTGCAGGATTCTCCACTCCAAGCAAACATGTTTCCTGACTCAGTGTCGGTTGGACACCTAAGTGAGCCTCTTCTATCTATGCAGCATGCCAGGTCTACCATCTCCCTACATCAGGGTGATTACTCTTCTCTACCTGCCTTTTACAGTTTATCTGTATGCACACTAGTCTATTCTGGTTTGCCTCCTTTCCTCTGAATCACTTTATTCAAGAATTTTCCATGTTTCTTCGAATTCCTCTTATTGGGATTTCCTATGTCACAGTAATATTCCATTATATTTACATACCACAATTTGTTCGACCATTTCTCAGTAGATACACACCTGTTTCTTTTTTTTCCAATTTCTTTGTTTTTTGCTTCCATGACAGCCTCCTGTATCCCTTGGGGTATAGGTCTATGAAAATCTAGGTCTATGGACATGTACATAGGACTATAAGATCAATGTACAGTGGGATCACTAGGTTTAGTTTAGTGACTTTTCTCATATGATTCCAAATTGATTTCCTGAATGATTGGACAGCAACATGAACATTGCATTGGTCTACATATCTTCTCACACCCCCTCTAACAGTATCTCTTTCTGTCTTTAAAAATCATCTTTATCAATTTTCTGTATGTGAGATGAAACCTAATCAATTTCAATTCAGAAAAACAAATTGAAATTTTGTCTCAAACTCTTCCTACCTTTGTCACCCTGGATGAGTCATTTAACCTCTGTCAGTCTTCGTTTCTTCATCTATCAAATGGAGATAATAAAGCTCTTACCTCACAGAATTAGGGTGAGGATCAAATGAAAGAACATATGTAAAGAGCTTTGCAAACCTCAATGCACTGGTGTATAAGGGTTAGTTACTATTATTTAGAATAGTCTTTTATATTATTGTTGACCATTTGTATTTTTTTCTGTTCATAGCTTTTGGCTAAATACTGATTTGTGTCTTTCTCATCTTTAAAAGCTTTCAGGGGAGGAACCTTTGCAACCTCTCTTCATATTCTATAGATGTGATGGTTAGGGAGACTGAAGGGGAGCTGCCCAGTAGCATCAGACTCCTAATTTCCCCCCCTTTCTAGGCTATTACCTGACTTAACACGGGGATGTTTACTTCTATTCTTTCCCCAGGCTACGGAGTGGAGCTCCAATGAGGAAACCCGCAAGTCCTGCCAAAGCAAAGGGAAGACTGAAGTATGTGACCAGGCTGAATCCTAGGCATCCCATCCCCATGCCCAGGGATTAGAAAGGATACTTTGCACATTCAAGGGCTCAAAGTAGGGTATAGTGATGCCTGAGATGGGGGTGGATATCTGAGAGGAAAAGACTGTGTCATTGGGAGAAGTCTGCTAAATGAAACAAAAAATCCACAGTGCTACTTAGTGCTAGGTATTTAAAAATCTCTCTGAGATTCTTGATGGTCTGCGAATTAGAGGACCATCACCAGTGCTGAACCATCCTGCCTCTCCTCAGATGAGGTGGGCAGAGAGCTTGTCAGAATTCCCAACCCTTTGAAGAATGCCTCACGTATAATGGGTGCTTAATAAATGCTTACTGATTGATTGACTGCTTAATGTTTTTTTCCTTGCCCTCCTACCCCAGGAAGAATGTCAGAATTATGTCCGGGTGTTGATTGTGTCCGGCAGGAAGGTTTTCACGTGTGGCACCAATGCTTTCTCTCCGGTGTGTTCCAGCAGACAGGTGAGGGGTCTTCCAGGTGAGGGTGTGGATGAGTGAGGTATATCCCAACACTGAGTCCATGTGCTAGCTTCTTGATTGAGGAGAGTCACCCCTGCTAGGGTGGTGACTGGAGAGAGCAGAAGCCAGTGTAATCCTTAGTTATGAACTACAAAGTTTAGCTTGAACCTAGAGGAAACAATATGGGGAGGAGGAACCAAGGTGGACCTCCAGGTGATTCAGGTGGCCCTATAAGCACAAGATCAGAGGAAAGTGACCAAAAAGACCAGAAAAGACACAGCTCACAACCACCACCCCTGGACCAGAGGGAAGCCCCTCGTTCCCTATAATAATCCCCATGTACCTTCTCTGCTCTATTTGTCTCCTCCTCTTCACCTTCTTCCCAGGCAGGGAATCTCAGCCGGACAATTGAAAAGATCAACGGTGTGGCCCGCTGTCCCTATGACCCCCGCCACAACTCCACTGCAGTGATCTCCGAGCAGGGTGAGCTGTATGCTGCCACCGTCATCGACTTCTCCGGCCGAGACCCTGCCATCTACCGAAGCCTGGGCAGCGGCCCACCTCTTCGCACCGCTCAGTATAACTCCAAATGGCTCAATGGTACACACAGTCCCCAGCCCCAGAGTGGGGGGGCACCGCTCCCTTTTCTGACCCTTCCCACTTGCTTGAGAAACACACATTCATAGATTGTTCTTTTTAAACCCATAACAAAAAAACCCAACTGATATTCAGTGATGAGCAGCTAAGGGATTGCTGTACATTTGGAGTGGCACCAAGGACCAAAATGTCCTAATTTCAAGGTCAGCATCTTGAATGTTGGCCAGGTCAGAAAGTGGGCAAAGAATGAGGAGAGCAAAATTCAAAGACGTATTAGAAAGAATCTTTTCAGAAAAATACGTGTGAGGAAAGCAAACAAGCATTTATTATTTTTTAATTTCTTTTGTTTTCAATTTAAATTTTTAAATATACTTCTAAAAAATTTTTTCCCCACCCCCACACCCCAGCCCCTCTTTCACCCATTGAGAAGGCAAGCAACATGTTTTCAATTATGCATGTGAAGTCATGCCGAACATATTTCCATATTAACTGTGTGGGAAAAAAAGGCAAGAAAAATAAAGCAAAAAACAATATGTTTCAGTCTGCTCTCAGGGTTCATCAGTTCTCTCTCTGGAGATGGCTAACGCTTTTCATGATGGCTCCTTTGGAATTGTCTTAGATCCTTATATTGATCAGACTAGCTAAGTCTTTCCCAGTTGATCATCGTTACAATAGAAGCAAGTATTTATTAAGCATTTACTATGAGCCACACCCTGTCCTAGGTACTGTGAAAGAGAGCTTGGAAGGGGCTCTTTTTTTTTCCTCTCCTGTCATTATCCATTATCCTCTGTGTGGCTCATTCAAGTTGGCTTTATGAGCCTCAGAATTTTGATGGCTCCTAACTTACAATCTTGGGGAAGGAAGCTGCTTGGCAAGATTTCTATCAGAATGTAGTATGGCACAAAGGAAAGAACACTGGCTCCAGTCAGAGGAACTGGGTTCAAATTCTGACACTGATGGTTACTACCTGTGTGATTTTGGCCAAATCATTTAAACCTCCCTCGGTATCAGTTTCCTCATCTGTAAAATGACTCAATGGTCTCAGAGGTCCTTTCTAGCTCTAGAACTGTAATATAATATAATGTAATGTAATATAATATATATAATATCTAGCACTAGAGCTGTAACATATTATATAGAATATATAATGATACATGTCATAGTGTAGTATGATATAGTATCTAGCTCTAGAGCCAAAATATACTATAGTGTAATTTTATAATGTAATGTAGTATAGTATAATATATCTGCCTATATTATATTTATAATATAACATCTAGTTCCTAATCTATAATAAGTTAACTAGTCCCACAATCTGTGTCCTCCTCATTCCTACCCGCTTCCTCTTGATATCTGCTTAATTTCTCTCCTTTTCTCCCTTGAACTTCCACTAGAGCCAAACTTTGTAGCTGCTTATGACATCGGGCTCTTTGCCTACTTCTTCCTGCGAGAGAACGCTGTGGAACACGATTGCGGGCGCACCGTCTATTCCCGTGTGGCCCGCGTGTGTAAGAATGATGTGGGGGGGCGTTTCCTGCTGGAGGACACGTGGACGACCTTCATGAAGGCCCGGTTGAACTGCTCCCGCCCAGGGGAGATCCCGTTCTACTACAATGAACTTCAGAGTGCATTCCACCTTCCTGAGCAGGACCTAGTCTATGGTGTCTTCACCACCAACGTGTGAGTGCCTGTTATTCCCCATCATCCCCCACCTCCCACTGGCCTTTGGAACTTCTGATCTTATTTTATTTCCCTTAATGCAGGAAGGAGAGAGTAAAGTAACATTTATTAAGCTCCTACTATGTACCATAACATAGTAGGTGCTACATTATTATTCATTTGATTCTCATAACACTCCTGGGAGAGAGACAGAGGCAGACAGAGGATCAGTGACTCGCCCAAGGTTATATAATTGTCTGAGACTGGATTTGAATTCAGGTCTTCTTGATTCCAGGCCCAAGACTTTATCCATTGTGCCCATCTAGCTATGTCACCCAGTCCTCTGACATCAGAGTTTCTCTTTATCCACAAGTCAGGTAGCCTTGATGCAATGTCAATCTGAAACTCCTCTACATAAAGAAAATGGTTGAAGTCGGGGGAACAGATGAGATGTCTGAGGAATAAATTATAAAAGAAGGTGCAACGGTCAAGACTAGATGTGAGGCAGGAGAAGGGAGAGTCAGAGAGAGAGAAAGAGAGTCAGGGTGGAAACCAAGGGAAGAGAACATTTCAAGGAGAATAGAGTGGTTAGCAATACTCATGACTCAGGAGCTAAAAGGGATCTCATTCTCATTTAACAAGTAAGATAATTGAGGCCTGTGGAAGCCATATGACTTGCCCAAGGTCACACACCAGGTACAGGACTTGAACCCAGGACGTTGTACCACACCTTGCTTCACAAGGGTTAAGGAGATGAATGCTGAGAAAATGCCTTTGAATTTGGTATTTAGGTGGTCAACAGCAGCCTTCAAGAGAGCAGTTTTAGTAGCAATGTTTGGGAATGGAAGACAGATGGCAAGGTGTTAGAGTGAAGTGGGTGGTGAGGAAATGGAGACAGTGGCGATGGACTTCTCTTTGGAGAAGTTTGGCAGGAGAAAAAGAGATGCGTCTAGCTGGAGGAAATAACAGGACAGAGAGGCTATTTTTATCATGAGGGAGACCTGAGCATGTTTGTAGGCAGACTGGAAGGAGCCAGTCGGTGTGAAGGCGGGGAATGGAGATGGGTGGTCACTGCCAGAGGAGGTCCCTGAGGAACAGACGGGATCAAGAGAACCAGAGCGGGGCAGGGGGCTTACAAAGGAGAAGGGACACCTTCATCCCATCAGAGAATAAGGGAGAGTGGAAGAGGATACAGATAGATATTGAGATAAAGAAGTTGTTGTTCAGTCATGCCTCACTCTTCGTGACCCTATTTGGGGTTTTCTTGGCAAAGATACTGGAGTGTTTTGCATTTCCTTCTCCCATAGTCATGTCTGAGCTGGGATTTGAACTCAGGTCCCCTGGCTCCAAGCTCAGTGCTATTTTTACTACATTATTCCATTGAGTATAACTAGGGTTGATGGGTAGATGTTTTAGGGAGACAGATTTGGGCATATTATAAGGGAGAATTTTAGCTGGACAATAAGGAAGAGGGTGCCCTGTATATTGGCAAACTTCTCATCACCATAACTTTTCAAGGAGAAACTTGTACCTGCTGATAGTATTGTAGAGGGCATCTCACATTAGGTGGAAGGTTGGAGTAGACCTCCATTCATGTATGTTTCCCTCTTAGATTGTATACATTTCCATGCTGACTGAGCTTCCAAGATGTAATACTATTCACTCTTCAGTACCTAGAATGAGCCTAGCCCAGAGAAGGTGAAAAGGCATACTCCCTGTGTTTATGATATAGCCCTCTCCCCATATGGGAGGGATGGGTGTGGTGTTTCAGTTTCCCTGAAGATTAGTCATGTCTGTGCTGAATATAGGGAGAGAGTGGTGATTGCTGATGAGCTGAGACACCTTTGAACCAGGAGTGGTCACTGGATGATTACTCCTTTGCTGTCCTATTTTCAAGAGAATTATTGGGGCTAGAATCATATCTAACAATGACACACCAGATATTTTCAGTCTAAGAGTATGCCAGGCCAAGAGGGTAACAGTTAATTTCGTTTTGGCTAATTTAGTTCCCCTGCGGCACAGTGGATACAGCTGGTGACAGGAAGACCTGAGTTCAAATGTGACCTCAGGCACTTACCAGCTGTGTGACCCTGGGCAAGTCACTTAACCCTGTTTGCCTCAGTTTCCACATCTGCAAGATGAGCTGGAGAAGGAAATAGCAAACCACTCCACTATCTCTGCCAAGAGAACTCCAAATGGTGTTATAAAGATTTCAACACAACTGAGCAACAATGAAAGCTTCGTTCCCTGCTGTCAAATGCTTACTACACAAAAGTTCATCATGAATAGCAAGCTAACATATTTATCAAAGCAGGTAGCAAAAAGCAATCAGGGAAATTATAGTGATTAATTTAGACAAGTAGTCTTACTTGTCTAATTTAGACAAATTTAGACAAAAGTTCTCCAACTTTTTGGTCTCATGATCCCTCTACATTCTTAAAAATTATTGAGGACCCCAAAGAGCTTTTGTTTATGTGTTTCTATCAATCTTTACCTATTAATCTTTGTATTTATCAATATTTACCATATTAAAATTAAAAATGATAAAATTTTAAAATAGTAATTCATCTCAAAATAACAATGGTGAATTCATTTGTATATTCAAATATTTACATACCATTTTTATGAAAAAAATATTTTCCAAAACAAAAGCAATTAGAAGAGTGGCACTGTTTTACATATTTTTTGCAAATCTCTATATTGTCTGGTTTCATAGAAGACAGCTGGATTCTCCTATCTGCTTTAGCATTTATTCTATTATGATATTTTTTTTTATTGAAGTGTATGAAGAAAATCCAGCCTCAAATAGATAATTAGTTGGAAAGGGCATCTATGAAAATAGTTTTGACTTTGAAAGAGGGCCCATAGGCATCCCAAAGTACATTTTGAAACCTGATGTTGTCTCAGTACCTCCTGTTGCCTAATATGAACCAGATTAAAATATAATTGGGAAATCCCAAAATAAATAAAAATAAGATAGAACATAGATAGTGTTAATATATGGTTTTCTAAGTCTTATAGGCAGCCCATAGAGATCTTTGTGGTGTAGTACCTCCCCACCCCTTCTATTTGAGTTTGACACTGCAGGTTTAGATGATAAATTATACAAAAATACACAAGAGAAGTGTTCTGCCACTCAGGAACAGGTGAAAGCTCAGCTCAGCTATGCAGGAGAGAACAGTCTTACCTCCAAAGTCTGTTCAGCACCTGCTGAAGGTGCAGGCACTGGGAATTAAGGGACATGTTGACTTTCTTTACATGTGGTTATCCTTCAGAGAACTGTCCAAGCCTCTCTGTGGGGGAGCCACATGAAAATATGCACCATGTCCTTCAATGGAGTAAAAAACTTTCAGTGGTAGAACAGAGGGGATAGATAATCCATTCTGAGAGGATGAAGGTACCCCCTCCTTCAGTAACCATAGCTTAATCAGATAATTTTATTATAAAGAATGACAGACCCCATTTATGGAGTTTATGGAGCACTTTTCTCACAACAACCCTGGGAGACAAGTTGTTATAAACATTATTATCCCATTCAAATTTTTTTTAAAATGTAAAAGAATAATAATTTTTTAAAAAAAAGTATTTTTATCCCCCTTTTACAGATAATGAATTAGAGTCTCAAGGAGGTTAAATGATTTACCCACGGCCTCACAGGTAATGAGTATCCACGTTGGGATTTAGCCTGGAGACTGGAAGGTCTGAGTTTGAGACCTATCCCATACACTTAATTAGCCATATGATCCGGGACAAATCACTTACCTCTGCCTGCCTCAGTTTCCCCATCTGTAAAATGAGGAAAATAATAAAATCTACCTAGCAGGGATTGTTGTTGAGGATCGTATGTTCACAAAGCATTTTGCAAACCTTAAAATGCAATGTTAATTATTATAGTATCATAGATATCAAGATTGCAGAAACCTCAGAGGCCATCTAGTTTGCACCCTTCCTTTTACAGGCGAGAAAACTGAGTTCCAGGGAAGTTAGGGAAGTCATCCAGTGAGGTCAGCCTCCCACAGCAAGTGTGTGGCTGGGCTAGGATTCAAACTCAGGTCCTACGAACTCCCAAGTTTGGTGCTGTTTCTATTTTCCCCAGCTTCTTCCCTTTGAACACAAGTGTGGATTCAATCCATCCACAGTCAAGACTTGAACTAGTCTCCTGACTCCTGACTTCAGATCTAGTGATCGTCCCACTACACCTCACTGCCTCCCTAGGGCAGATACATAATTATGGACAAAAGACAGCACAAGTTGTATCAGATCTGTCATTGTTTAGGATTTCTATGAACCAGATCAACAAATTCCTTTTGTTCTAAGCTGGCTCTGGAGGTATCGAAAGAGCTTCTTTACACAGGATTCTTTTGTCAGAGTGGGCCATCTGTAGGTGGAATGGCAGATCAGTCTGGGAGTGAGGCCACAGTCGGAGAAGCCAGGAGTGGATCTGGAAAGGCTGAGTCCAGGATGGGAATCATAGTCTCATAAGTCTAAGGCTGGAAAAGACAACCTGGGCCACCTAGTTTAGCCTCTTTATTTTTAAAAAATTAAATTTCTTTCGATTACCAAAAGTCTGATTTTTTTGCCTTCCTCTCACCAATCCTACTCTCCCTCTATTGGAAAAAAAGAAAAGTAAAAAAATCCTTCTTAAACAAATATACATAGTAAAACAAAACAAATTCCCACGATGGTCATGTTTTTAAAAATATGGTTCATTCTGTAATCTGATTCCATCTCCTCTCCATCAGGAGATAGATGACATGTTTCATCATTGATGCCCCTTCATTTCATACCTGAGGAAAATAGAAGGCACAAAGGATTTGCCATGGCAGAGATGGATTTTCAAAATAAGCACAGTTTGTTGTTTAGCTGTTTTTCAGTCATGTCCAACTCTTTGTGACCTGCTTTGAGGTTTCTTTGGCAAAGATACTTGCATGGTTTGCCATGTCCTTCTCCAGCTCATTTTACAGATGAGGAAACTGAGGCAAACAGGTTAAGTGACTTGCCCAGAGTCTTACAACTAGGAAGTATCTGGGGCCAGATTTGAACTCAGGAAGATGTCTTCCTGACTCCAGGCCCAGTGCTCTCTCCACTGGGCCACTTAGCTGCCCATAGCACAGCTTGGGAAAGCCACAAGTCAGAAACTAGTATCTAGAAGTCAGATAGATTCAAATAGAAGCCAGAAACAGATGGTAGACAGGGTTGGAGGCGGGGCCCAGACAGAAACATATGGAGAAGTATAGAAGACAGGGTCAGGTGGAGATTTTTGCCTCAAATACATTTCATTCTTAACTCCACAGTCAGTTGGGAGCTAGTCCCTAAGTGGGGCTAGCCTGTGGACCTGCAGGAGGAAGAAACTGAGTAGTGAGGGATTCAAGGTGACCTATAATACAGTTCTGGACTTATGCTCTGTAGTGGGATTTGTGAAAAGGAGATTTTTTTTTTTTACCTGTCAAACCTCTGAATGGTTTTGAGTAGAAGGCTGTGTGCACTCTGGCTCCATAACAGCTTCTGTTTCCGTATCAATCAGGAAGCATTTATTAAGCTTCTCTTATTACCAGGCAATGTCCAAAAAAGTCTTGTCTATGGAATAAAGAGACCTGAGTTCCAGTGCTGCCTCGGACACTTAATGATCATATGATAATGAGCCAAACCTGTTTCCTTATCTATGGAAAATTCTTCTTACACCTCCTACCTTTGTCAATACAAAAGTCTTACATGAATATCAATTATTATTCTGGAGAATGACTGGCAGAGAAGGAGGATTCTACTGCTTTCTTTTAGTCATAGATCTAAAACTCAGTTTGTCATTTTTCAATCATATCCAACTCTTTGTGATCTCATTTGGGGTTTTATTGGCAAAGATACTAAAGTGGTTTGCCATTTCCCTCTTTAGCTCATTTTACAGATGAGGATACTGAGGCAAACAGGGTTAAGTTATTTACCCTGAGGTTAAATTTCAACTCAGG
Organism: Potorous gilbertii; assembly: GCA_028658325.1. Classification (NCBI taxonomy): domain Eukaryota; kingdom Metazoa; phylum Chordata; class Mammalia; order Diprotodontia; family Potoroidae; genus Potorous; species Potorous gilbertii. Next base: position 279,986,379 of record CM053771.1, on the reverse strand, counting down.
TCTTCCTGACTCTAGGCCTGGTGCTCTATCCACAGCACCACCCAGTCATCTAATCCAAGCAATAATCTAGTCACCTCTCCTCCTTCTGCCTCCAGATTCCCAGATACTGATCTCACTGTACCTGTTCCTTATTCTATTTCTGTCCCTCCACCCTATGCCATCATTCCAGGTCTGGGCCCCCCTCTTGCCCTGTTCTTAGGAAGAAAACCCATAGAAATATGTGGCCCAAGGCTGGGAAATGGCTAGTGGTGGTTTAGACTCAAGATACTCACGGTGATTAACTTTTGCTAATCTGATCCAAAACACAGAGGAGAGGGGATCAAATCATGAAAATAAAAAATGAGTAAAGGTGAATTCATAACAGAGAATAAAATACAATGGATTATCAGAAAATCCTATATGCAATTATATTCAGCAAAACTTCAAATTCAAAAGAATTGGGTGATTACCCACAAGAATATAAAATACTTAAATTAACAGAACATGACCTAGAGATTCTAAACAACCAAGTCTCAGAAAATTAAATTGAGCAGACTATAAAGTAAGTACCAAAAGGAAAAGAGAGAAAATACCCTGGGGCAGACAGACTTCCAGATGAATTCTATCAAACATTTAAAGATAATTAAAACTTATGCTGCACAGATTTTCTCAATAATTGAGAAGGAGAACATCTTACCTTTTATGAGGCCAATATGGTCTCAAGACCTAAACCAGGTTCACTAATGAATTTTGATGTAAAAACTTTAAATAAAACCTTAGAAAATGAACTACAACAGTGTGGTAGAGAGCTGGTTTCTCAGTCAGAAAGATCTGTATTTTTAGGTCCTGCCTTTGACCCACACTGACTGTGTGACCCTGAGCAAGTCACTTAATCTTTTAGTGTTCTAGGTCAGTGGTGTCAAACTGAAATAGAAACAGGAGCCACTAAACCATACTTAAGGATCCCTGTGAGCTACATATTGATTTAGAAAACCATATGTTAACATTATCTCTATTCTGTTCTATTTTGGGAGCTGCTAGGTAAAACAGTGGATAGAGTGCCAGGCCTGGAGTCAGAAAGACTTATCTTCCTGAGTCCAAATGTGGCCTCAGACACTTATTAGCTGTGTGACCCTGTGTGCCTCAGTTTCCCAATCTGTAAAATGAGCTGGAAAAGGAAATGGCAAACCAGTCCAGTATCTTTGCAAGAAAACCCTAAATGGGGTCATGAACACACTTACTTAAATGACTGAGTAACAACAAAACAGAATTCTATTTTTTATTTATTTTGTTAAATATTTTCTAGTTACATTTTAATCTGGTTCCAAGGCAATTCCAGGCTTTTTGACACCTCTGTTCCAGGTAACCTCTAGGATCATGAGTTTCAGAGAACATGCCAGCTGTTATTGGTGGAGGAAGGGTCCTCACCTGGGAGCTTCCTATACCAGTGAAATCCTTGGTTCAGTCCCTGTCTCTAACACTATGTCAAACACATCATTCACTAGGACTAGGGTAGATTTATACCAGGATGCAAGTCAATATTAGGAAAACAAAACAACCAATCCAGGAAGAGGCTTAGATGATGGTAGGCCAACTCACCAGCAAGTCATGACGCCACCTTCCTGATGTCATGATCCTCTTTGAGAGTGAAGGACAAATCAGACAACTGTGACCCACCTTACTTGGCCTCTGGGAGTCCTCTGCTAAATGGGGGATGGAGGGGTGGAGTGGAAGATCTCTGATGCCTCTGAGTGGCTGCTTCTCTACAGAGGCAGCCGAGTGACATAGAGGATAGACCAGTGGACTTGGGGTGAGGAAGACCAGAGTTTGAATCCTGCACCAGATATTTGTTTACTATGCGATTTGAGCAAGTCTACCTAGCCTCTCTCAGCCTCAGTTTCTTCATCTGTGAAATGGGGATAATAAGAGTATCTACTTCCCAGGAGTTGTTGTGAGGATCAGATGAGATAATACGTAGAAAGCCCTTTGTACAGCCTAAAAATATACAAATGTAAAATATAAAAATATATATAAATATATTTATATGTGGTGGCAGAGTAGTTCAGTGAACACACACACACACACACACACACACACACACACACATACATCCCTTCACACTCAATCATATGAAAAGACAAAGCCCTGGATATGACTCCTCAACAGCTGAGGTACCTGGTATTGGGTACACAGTAGAAGTTGAGGCTTTTAATTTATGTCAATCAGCATTTATTAAATGCATGCTCTGTGCAAGGCTCCAGGCTAGGTAATGGGGCTACAAAGATAAAAATATCAAATTTTCCCTGACTTCAAGGAGCTGCCTTTCAGGGCTCTGTGTGTGTGCATGCGAGCGTGTGTGCGAGAGTGTGAGCGTGCGTGCGTGTGTGTGTGTTGTGCCTAAGTAATGGGGGAAAAAACCTATACAGTGTAATTTCAGGAGTTAAGAGAGTACGCTCATAAATGCTTGTTGACATCTCCCAAAGCAGTATGTATCATACAATTATCATCTAATTATATTGTCATCTTGTTTCATGTAATTGTACATCTTTGGCGTAAGCTCCCTGAGGATAGACAGGGCGTCACTAAATGTTTTTTGATCCATAGCTTCAGTTTCCTCATTTGTAGAATGGGGAAATTGACTTAGGTGTTCTCTGAGGTCCCTTCCAGTTCTAAATCTGTGATATATTCAGTATATCCTGTTTTCCCCATTAGATCGGGAACTTCCCAGGTAGGACTGTGTCTGTTCCTCAGAGCCAGCTGGATAGTTGCTGACCACATACTTCATTATTGAAAAGGGTCATGATTTTCATTGACATGAGCATTCGTGTCACTAGTGAAGTGTCACCCCTACATTCTATGCAGACAGCCTTCATGATCCACTGTGGCTAAAACACATGTGCTGGTGGCCAGCCTTCTGGGATAAATCTCAGTTTCCTCATCTGTAGAATGAGGAGATTGGATTAGGTGGTTTCTGAGGTTCCTTCCAACTTTAAATCTATGATATATCCTGTATATCCTGTTTTACCATTAGATTAGGAACTTCCAAGTTAAGACTGGGTGTGTTCCTAGCTTTTTATCCAGCTCATCAACATTTATTAAGTGCCTATTATATGCCAGGCATTATGCTAGGCCCTAGTGATACAGAGAAAAAAATGAAACATAACCTTGTTCTCAAGGAGTTTATATTTTATTGGAAGAGAAATGCACATATACAAGTACATATGTGTGCATATGTACACATACATGCATATATAAAAATATATCTATGTATTTATGTGTCTGTAGATCAATAAGCATTTATTTAGCACCAACTACACACCAGATACTGGGCTAAATGCTGAGGATACAAAGAAAGACAAAAGACAGCCCCCATTCTCAATTTCACATGACAGACACACAGACCAGATTCAGTTGGCCAGAAATGGCATGACCTTTGAAGACTCAGCCCCACCACTCACCCCTACCTTGCCATGCTGAAATAGTAGGGTAGGAAAGAGAGGACTTGGGACAACCAAATGTTTACTAAATACTCACTGTTGACTTTTTAATCCCAACCTGGAAGGGAAGGGGAGAGGGAGACATGGCTGCAGTGAATTCCACCCACCTCCTCTCCCTTCCAGAAATAGCATCGCTGCTTCTGCTGTCTGTGCCTTCAACCTTAGTGCCATCTCCCAGGCCTTCAATGGCCCCTTCCGCTACCAGGAGAATCCAAGGGCTGCCTGGCTCCCCATTGCCAACCCCATCCCCAATTTTCAGGTATGTTGCCTTTCTGCTCTCTACTCCCACCCCTCATCTCCAGTCACCCACACCTCAAATGCAATCTCCTAACTCTTTCTCTGTGGCTATTTGGGAATCATGGGGAGGGGACCATTTTTAATTTGCTGCAGCAAAAGTAAGTATCCTAAGGGGGTCAGAACTGCATTACTAAGGAACCTCAATGCCCACTTTTGATGGGAGTGTCATCTCCCCCATCTGAGTGAAGAAATGAATGAAATTGGTAGGGAAGAAAGTAAGCCATAGCTTAACGGGTTTGGCTGGGGGACTTTAAGAATCACAAACCTATGAAATGTTGGTTCTATAGGCATCTTAGAGCCTAGCTAATCCAGCTCCCTCATTTTACAGATGGGGAAACTGAGGTCCAGAGGGATGAAATGATTGATCCAAGGTTTCACAACTTGTTAGTAGCAGAGTCAAGATTAGTATTAAAATTTTCTGACTCCCATCCAAATTTCCAGCCCCTGCTCAGAGGTAGGGATAGAGGGGCTTGGGGGCTTGGCTTGGCTCTTTCAATGTCTGTGGAAAGTAAAGGAATGGGTCTGACGATAGAATCTTTGGCAGCCTACTCTCTGTTATCCTAGGACAGATAAATTTTTTCAGGCCCCCAGACATTTCCCCCATCTTCCTACTACCTCCTCCCTCTTATATAAAATCCCAACCCCTAACCTAATTTTTAGGCACTCTTATCCCTTTTTCCCTAGCTCATTTTTCTTTATTTATCATTACCAGGAAGGGCCTGGGGGACAATAGATGGACCTCATTAAGCTGAAGGGGATTTATAGTGAAACTGGCCAGGACTGAGGCTCTGCATCATTTATCCAGGATCCTCCTGACACATCTTGATTGGCTAGTCAAGGTTGGGGAACCTATAGCCTTGAGGCCAAATGTGACCCTCTAAGTCCTCAAATACGGGACTTTGACTGAATTTAGACTTCACACAATAAATCCCCCCTTAATAAAAGGATTTGTTCTGTGAAGTTTGGATTCAAAGGACTGCACTTGATGACCTAGAGGGTCACATATAGCCTTGAGGCCACAGGTTTCCCCACCCCTGGTTTGGGTTTCAAAAAGGAGCACATTAGAGACATGGAACTGTAGGCAGGGAGGGTTGGGACTGGGTGTAGATAACTGTGAAGGGACTCCCCTGAGTGGGACTTATGAGTGTGTGATTCTCCACTTCTGCTTCTCAGTGTGGGACCTTGCGAGATGTTGGTCCCAACGAGAACCTGACGGAGAGGAGTCTGCAGGATGCCCAGCGCCTGTTTCTGATGAGTGAGGTGGTTCAGCCTGTGACCCCGGACCCCTGTATCACACAGGACAGTGTGCGCTTCTCTCACTTGGTGGTGGATCTTGTGCAGGGCAAGGACACCCTCTACCATGTGCTTTACATTGGCACCGGTGAGACCCTCCTCTGTGTTAAGGCTGTGTTTCTCCAGGGACAGTGAAAGACATTTGTGCAGCTGCCTGACAGTGGACCACACCCTTAAACTATCTAAAGGGTGTTATATTCCTTGGATGATGGTGACACAGTGTCATGTCGGAATGGTAGTGAGATCCAGATAGGGGCATTCATCATTTGAGGGGAGCAATGATTGAGTGAAAGAAACAGAAACAAGTAAAGAGAGAGACAGGGAGGGAGGGATAAAAAGAAGAGGGGAAAAGAGGGAAGGAGAGAGAGGAGAGAGATGGGGAGAAAGAGAGGAGAGAGAAGAGTGAGGGGAGGGAAAGGAGAAAGAAAGGAAGAGAAAAAGGAAAGACAGGAGTGTATAAAAAGGAGGGAAGGAAGGAGAGAAAGAGGGGGGAGAGAGGGAGAAAATAAAAGAAGGGGAGGAGGGAGGAAGAGAGAGACAGGGAATAAGAGAAAGAAGGAGGGGGTAAGGGAGAGAGAGGGAAAGAGAAAGGGAAGAGAGGGAAAGAGAAAGGGAGGGAGGAGAAGAAAGAATGAGAAGGAGGAGAGAGAGTAAGGAGAGAGAATGAACAATGTATTATGTGGCTGAGAGTAAGTATACACTCATGAGGAACGGTGACTTTGAGAGACTTCAGTCAACCTAGAATTCAATGATTTGGGAGGTCTTGGATCAGGGGACCAGGACTGTGGGAGTTTGCAAGAATGGGTCTTGGACTTGCATGCAGCTTTTTATTCTGGTGCCCTTACAAACAGTGATGTTTGCATTTGGGAGTCAATGAGGAAAAGTTCCTAATAGACTTGTTAAAAATCTGACTGGTAGAGTTCTGAGTCCTAGTCACCACCTGAGAAGGCAAAATGCCTGGGGGAAAGCCAAGGGATCCATGTCTATATCACAGAGACAGACAGATGCAGAGTGCATGCAGGTGTGTGTGGGATCCGCTTCATTTGACCCCAGTCCTTAGGGCAACCTCTCCTCCATCTGCATGCTTGGGTGGACATACTAGTTGGTCTCAGAGCAGAGGGCGCTGTTAGACAATGTCCTTACCCTAGTTCAAGAAGCTCTAGGGAGTAGTTAGAGAAGCCTGACAGTCGTCTCTGCCTCCCTCCCAGAGTCAGGCACAGTCCTCAAGGCGCTGTCCACAGCCAGTCGCAGCCTCCGTGGCTGCTACCTGGAGGAGCTGCAGGTGCTGCCTCCTGGGCGTCGAGAACCTCTGCGGAGCCTGCGCATCCTTCACAGTGCCCGGGTGCTCTTTGTGGGACTGAATGATGGGGTGTTGAGGATCCCGCTAGAGAGGTGCTCTGCCTACCACACCCAGGGGTAAGCAGGGCCATCAAGAGCAAAGGGGCTGTGGGGCAGGGGGTCCTGTCTCCACTGATCTGGATAGACATTATTTTCCAGTTTTTCTCAATTGCTATGAGCTGTTATCATTAAGGTTTGGGGGGTATCTTGAATTCATCCTGTTTATTTTTATTCATTCCCTTCATTTCAGTAAAAGGGAGGAGGAAGCATCCTTTGAAATCCAAACAGGAGGTAGCTAGGTGATGTAATTTATAGAATGCTAGATTTGGAGATAGGAAGACCAGAGTTCAAATCCTATCTTAGACACTTACTAGCAAGTCACTTAACCTCTTATCTCAGTTTCCTCATTTGTAAAATGTGTAGCAGTATTTACCTCACAAGGTTGCTGAGAGGATCAAAGAAGATGTCTGTGAAGCATTTTGTGAACCTTAAAGTGGGGCTGGTAGGTGGTGCGGTAGAAAAAGCACCAACCCTGAAGTCAGGAGGACCTGAGTTCAAATCCAGCCTCAGACACTAGCTGGACAAGTTACCTAACCCTGATTGCCTTCTCCCTCAGAAAAACCTTAAAGTGATATATAAATATTATCTGGGCAGTTAGGTGGCACAATGGGTAAAATCTTAGGTCTGGAGTCAGAAAAACCTGGGTTCAAACCCAGCCTCAGGTGCTTCCTAATTGTGTGACCCTGGGAAAGTCACTGGATCATTGTTTGTCTCAGTACATAGTAGGTACTATACACACACACACACATATACATATACATATATATATATATTTATATATATACTATCATGATTACTGCTATTTTCCTCCACTTCTAGAGAATGGGTGACCCTCACAGATGTGCTTTGCTTTACTGGATTCTTTGTAGAGATCTGAGAGTAGCTGTATACCCATTTTTCACCTAGAGGAGGGAGCAGGGATGAGTTAAGTAGTCTAAAGATGGAGAGAATCATCATCAGGAATTTGATCATCAGGTGATGAATATTTAATGACCTGTTAAATATGCAAAATAGATAGAAATGCCCTTGATTCTGGGCAGTACCCTTCTGCTTCCAAATATACTTCTAAATATAAAGTGGGGGAGTGGGGAATAATCACACATGTTTGGGGAACCTTCCCCAAATATTAGTTTGACCCTTGACATTTTTCATGTGTCCAATTTGATTCTGTATGGGAAGAAATGAACCTCATCCATATTGACATTATTTTGTCAATATGTGACATAATGAATGAAATATATGTGTGTGTGTTTGTAAATAAAATATAAATGAAATCTGAGGGCATAAATAAATTTCAACAAAATGGAAGGAAGGTAGTCCTCAGTTTTCTTATCTGTAGAACGGAGCTCAAAAGCAGTACCTATCTCACAGAGTTGACTGAATCAGCAGCTATCTCATTTCTCAAAGAGGTGAGCAAATGTGTTGACAGACATGGGCTCCTGTTGTACATCAAGGCAACAAGAGACACTGTATCATGGAGTATTCAATTATCATGCTTTGTAAGTGCTCCCAATAAATGTAAGCAAATGCACTTCTACAAAACATAATTGCTTCTCATTCATAAGCATCCATTGAAGAGAATGAAGAAATAAGTAAGTTCCATGAAGACCTTTTCAAGCTCTTCAAACTCTACCGTGCTACTATGTGATGTTGATTTAAAGCCATGCGCTAGAGAGAGTGCAAAAGAATATCTTGGAAAATATGAATTTGAACCAAAAGATGGAAGATACCAAATGCCTCCTACTAAATGTCGCAAATCTTATGCTTCTATATGTCAAGAATACTTTCTCTTAGAGGAAACCTGAAGGTATTGGATGGGGGCAGGGGGAGAACCAAAAGCATCACAAAAAATGAAACTGGTTGTTTCTTCTTGTTATTCAGTCATTTCCTACTGTTCATGACTCCATGTGGGGTTTTTTTTGGCAAAGATACTCAAGTGATTTGCCATTTCCTTCTTTCTCCAGCTCATTTTACAGATAAGTAAATTGAGGAAAACAAGGTCAAGTGACTTGCCCAGGGTCCCACAGCTAGCAAGTGTCTAAGGCTGGATTTGGACTCAATTCTTCTTGACTCCAGGCCCATCACTCTATCCACTGCACCACCTAGCTGCCCTGGTTGTCTCTTAATAGACATGAAATTGCTATTAAAGCACCAGAAGGACATGAATTTTAAAATACCCCAAAGGACAAAGTTGCATCAGTTGACTCAGTGCTTTTTTTTTTTTATCCATACGGCAAAGAAATTAGAGTCTAAACATTTTTACTTTAAAGTAAAATTAATAAAACATTTTGCAAGAATCAATGTGCCTGGTCCTTCTCAGAATCAAATTTCTGTGAGGTTTTCAAATCATTGACTAGTTAGAGCCAACATCAAAATAAATACCATGTTAAAAGAAAAGATGACAAGGAGAAGAAAGATGTGTAAATTATTGCAATTCAGTACAACCTATTTAAACAAATTGTTCATGCTGAAAAAACAGGAAAATGGATGCCATGGTGAATAAGAATGCTTCCAAAGTAATCACCACTTCTTAGGAAAGTTTAATCTGTGCATAACATTTACCACAACAAGGAAGCTATATTTCTTTTTACATATGTCCCATACCAAGACCCAGCCGTTGGGTGATCAGGAAACAAGAGATGATGTTATATCCTGTAAGAGACCAAATGACCATACATGCATGGGATGGTGGAAAAAAGAAATGGATTGGGAGGAACGAGATCTGGATTCAAAGTCTACATCTCCCATTTACTCCAAGTGTGTGACTCCGGATAAGTCATGTAACTTCTAGGACTTATTCTTCATCTGAAAAATGAGGAGTTGGACTTTGCAAGGAGAGGGAATAAACATTTATTAAGCAATTATTGTGTACCAGACACAGTATTGTGCTAGGCTATGCTGCTGCCTCTACGTTTTCTTCCAGCTTGAAATTTATGGTCCTATATTTCATAGAAGAGAAAGAAACTGCCACAGCAGTATTAAAATTCCAGAATCACAGTTACATGTGACTCATGCAGCTCTTCAAAGGTCTCTGGTTTCTGTAGTGTGGGACCATAGACACATGGTTGGAAGGGATCTTAAAAGTCATCGGGCACAACTCTCTCATTTTACATTCTATTCAAGAGACTCAGGTGTTAGGTGGTTGAGTCAGAATTCTAATTCGGGCTATCTGTTTATGAACCCATATACCACGTTCTAAGTCATGTGGCTCTTTGGGGTAGTAGGGGCTACAGACAGGACTGAGGACCACAGCAGCATCCCTCTTCCCATGGGTCCTACTGAAGGTGGTTCATTTGACAGAAATAGGAAGTTTGGAAGAAGGGAGGGTTTGGAGTTCTGGACATGTTGAGTTTGAGATGTCTCTGGGACATCCAGTTAGAAGTATCAGTGAGGTAGCTGGTGGTGCAGTACTGGTAAAATGTTTAACAATCAGCCTTCCAGAGGGAAAAAAACATGCACACAACATACCTTTATGTTTAATTTGCATTATTAACTTTTTAAACTGTATTATTTTTATTTATTTTATTATACAACAATGTTGGTATTATGTAGTAATATTGTTTCTAGTATATATTATAGTATAAACAATTGTTATTAATTAATAAATTATTAGAACTTATTTTCTCCATCCCCTTCTTAAGTCTAGGCAATTAACAAGACAATAAATCAAATCCTGATTTGTAGTGTTTGCAGATTTCTGGGGTGTCAGTGCATGCTAAACATTAAACTAGTGGCTCTCTCCAGTCCAATGCTAGTTGATTCCAGTGTACCCATGGTCATATCTCTCAACACCAGGAAGTTATAGTGGATAGAGTCCTTGGACTTGGAGTCAGGCAGATCTGGGCTCACATTCTCTCTCAGATATTTACTGTCTGTGTGACGATGAGCAAAACACAACTCTGTCCCTCACTTTCCTCATCTGTAAAATGAAGCATCTGAACTCGACCTCTAAGGTCCCTTCCAGCTTTAAATCTATGATCTTAGGTCTGATCTCAAAGACTGTTGTTTGTTATCATCCTGTCATATTCCTGCTGCATCACTGGCCTTCCTTCCAGTGAGGTGTCAGGAGCACCCACCCCCACCCCCAACCTGCCAGAGAAGCTTGTTGGGAGGGTCTGGGAGCAGTAATAAACACCCAGGTGTCTGAGGTCTCCAGTTCTTCATAGGAATTAGCAGTGACTAGCATGGAAGGATGGAAGGATTCTCTCCTCATGCCCCTAGATCTGTATTCTCTCTTTTCCTTGCTGTGCATGGTGATGGGCCATAAATCTTGATTTAATCCATTTCTATAGACAGTGTCTCTCTCCTGGCTGAATCCTGTCAGGTGAAAATTAATTTTCTTTTTCATGAATGAAAAATATATAATAAAGAAACCCAAGTGGAAAAGAAGATTAAGGAAAAAGTACCAGGATATGAATTGGGGGTAGTATGTAGAGAGAGGACTAGACCTGGAATTACAAAGATCTAGGTTCTAATCCCACCTGAGATATTTACTAGCTATGTGACATGGGCAAAGTAATCAGTGGAAAAACATCTATTAAGCACCTACTATGTACCAGGTACTCTGTTAGGTGCTACAAATACAAAGAGTTAAATAATCTCTACTTTCAAGGAGTTTTCATTCTAATGGGAAGACAAAAGCACACAAAAGAAATCTAAAGTGAATAAATGCAGATAAATATAGAGTGGTGAAATATGAAGGAGTTAGGGAGGACGCTAGTATCTTGTAGGTATCAAGAACAGCTCCACGCCAAAAGTCATACTTGAAGTGTCTTTTTTTTTTTTTGGAGGTGGTCAAGGTTAAGTGACTTGCCTAAGGTCACATAGCTAGTGAGTATCTGAGACCACATTTGAACTCACATCCTCCTGACTACAGAGCCAGTACTCTCATCCAAATCTTCCCAGATTCCTCTGAAACAGTTTGTCTCCATCATTTCTAATGGCAAAATAGTAATCCATTACTATTATATACCATGACTCGTTCAGACATTCTCCAATAATGAACACCCCTTTAGTGTCTTTGGCACTGGAAAAAAAAGAGTTACTTTAAATATTTTTGTGCATATGGATCCCTTTCCTCTTTCTTTTATTTCTTTGGGAGTTTAAGCCTAGTAGCAGGGTCTCTGGGTCAAAGGATAGGCATGGTTTTAGTGTCTCTCTGGGTATGGTCCAAGTTGCTTCCTAGGATGACAACTGCCATTTTTCTTTTTTGTCATCTCTACCAATCTGATGGGTGTAAGGTGGAACCTCAGAGTTGTTTTAATGTGCTTTTCTCTAATTATTAGTGATTTCGAGGATTTTTTCATATAGCTACATTTCTTCCCTTGAGAGCTTGTTTATATCTTTTGACCATCTATCTATTGGGTAATAACTGTCATTCCTATATATTTGAATCAGTTCCTTATATTTATTGGATGTCAGGCCTTTATCAGAAGGCTTATTGCAAAATTGCTGGGGTTTTTTCCCAGTTAATAAAAACAACTAGCATTTACATAGGGTCAACCATGTGCCAGGTGTTGTGCTAAGTGCTTTTCAAATATTATCTCATTCATTCCTCACACAATCCTGGGATGTAGGTATTGTTAATTATCCCCTTTTTACAGATGAAGAAACTGAAACAAATAGAGGTTAAACAGATATTGAGTGACTTACTTAATATTGCACAGTTATTAAGAGTCTGATGTTGAAATTGAACCTTGACCTCTGTGACTCCAAGTCCAGCACTCTATTTCACTGCACCACCTAGTCGTCTATTTCTTTCCTAATTTTAACTGCTTTGATTTTGTTTGTGCAAACAGTTTTCAGTTTTATGTAATCCATGGCTATTTTCCACAGGGAAATCACTCAAATGGGAATGTCTAGAGATGGGGAGGAGGGAAGGAGTGGTGAGAGATGTGATTTGGTGAAGGGCTGTGTCTTGGGGTTCTTGTTCTTCAGGGAATGCCTGGGGGCCCGGGACCCATACTGTGGCTGGGATGGGAAGCAACAACGCTGCAGCACCCTGGAGGACAGTGCCAACATGAGCCTCTGGATTCAGAATATCACAACTTGCCCGGTGAGGAGCCTTCCCCCCGACCCGTGATCCCAGTTCTCTCCATCCCCATCAAAGTGCATGACCTTCATGACCCGACCCAAATGCCCGAGCCGTAACTCTGGACCCTTCCTTCCTTTCTTCCCCCTCAATCTCCCTCCTTAGCCCAGGATCCTGAGTCCCATTGTTTCTTTGTAGGTGCGGAACCTGACGTGGGATGGAGGCTTTGGGCCCTGGTCTCCATGGCAACCCTGTGACCATGTGGATGGAGATAACTCAGGTTCCTGCCAGTGCCGGGCCCGAGCCTGTGACTCCCCCCGTCCCCGCTGTGGGGGGCGGGCCTGCCCTGGACCTACCATCCATGTTGCTAACTGCTCCAGGTGTGTAAGAGACGTGAAGTCTTTCCCAGGGAAACTGCCCCAGGCCTCCTAGGTTGGAGAACATCTCCGAGAAATGCTCTGGGACGAGTCCCTGCCCTGTCCCCAGGGCATACCAGAAGTATGATGATAAGAGAAGCCAGCAGGCTGCTGCAGGCTGAGCTTTACAAGGTAGCCAGCACCACTTTGGCAGGGGGCATCCCAAATCCTCAGCATTACGGCTGCTCAGCTTCATTAGTTACTCAGAGGTGAAGTGCTTCTTGGAATTGATTCACTCTCAAAAGACTGACTGATAAACCAAAATACAATTGGTTACAGGAGGATTATTCTTAGTCTAAGAACTAGGACAGGTTGGTACCCACCACTCTACTCAAGAGACTGAAATTAAATTAGGAACTCACATTTATATTTGTTTACAATTTTATATTTATATTGTAAATATATTATTTACTTTATTGCATTATATATAATTATATTGTATATTATCATATAATACACAATATAATTTATTGTGCTATTATATTATTTATTTATTATGTAATAGCATATGTTTATTATTAATATTATATATTTATATTATATTTGAGGTTCACAGAGAGTTTTCTACACAAAATAAATTTCCACAGTAGGCTATGTCACCCACTTTGTCAGTTATTGTATTATAAATTGTCCAAACACTATTGTCCACATTTTATAGATAAGAAAACCAAGACAGAGAGATTCAGGGACTTACCTATGGCCACATAGCTAATAAGTCTCAAAGGTTGCATTTGAATCCAGATTACCTGACTCTAAGCCCAGTGATATTTTCCCTATGTTATGTTGCTTCCCATAAAGCGTAAAATTCTTTGGAGAAACAAAATTGGCTTTTTGTAAGTGTGTATCTTGGTCAAGTTTTGATGACCTGATGGATTGCTTTTTGATACTTCTGTCTAAAAACCTGGGATAGGTCTCCTAAGGCCAGAACATCCTCTCATCTGGACAGAACTGGAGATGGACACATTAACTGTCTTGGTCTCCTTTTTTCTGTATCCTTGAATCAGTCACCAAAGTCTACCACTGGAGCCCTGACCTCAGGATGGACCCCTTACACCACTTACCTTTTTGGTGAAATTTGAGAGATACTCTAGCAGCATCAATTGTGTGGTCCCAGAGAGAAAGCAGGTCTGGGAAATTCAGGGCTAACAGCTCCTTTGGCTCACCTGCAAACATTGATTAGGTTCTTGCTGTTTACCAGCCACTGTGCTAGGCATTGGGGATACAAGTAGTAAGAATTAAATAATCCCTACTCTCCAGGAGTTTATACTCTAATGAGAGAAATAATGTCTCTGGATAGAATTTTGATGACAAAGATGTACCCTCTTGTCTCCACCAGAAATGGGGCATGGACCCCGTGGTCCTCTTGGGCTTTGTGCAGCACCTCTTGTGGGATTGGCTTCCAGGTCCGACAGCGGAGCTGCAGCAACCCTGCCCCCCGACACGGGGGCCGGATCTGTGTGGGGAAGAGCCGGGAGGAGCGGTGAGTGAGGGAGGGGACAGAGCTCAGCTGCTCAAGGAGAGCCTGGATGACTGTGCAGGGAATTCCTGCATTGGTGGAAGTTTCCAGGTCCTATGAAGGAAAGAAAGAATGGAGAAGGGAGGAAGGGAAGGAAAGAAAGAAGGAGGGAGGGAAGGAAGGAGGAATGGATAGAAGGAAGGAAAAAGGGAAGGAAGGAAGGAGAGAGAGAAGGGAGGAGGAAGGGACAGAAAGAGGGAAGGACAGAAGGAAGGAAGGAGAGAGAGAGGGAAGGAAGCAAGGAGAGGAGGAATAAAGGAGAGAGGAAACAGGGAGGGAAAGAAGGAAGGAAGGGAGGACTTATTAAAATGCCTATCTTGTGCCAGGCACTGTCTTAAGTGCTTTACAAATACTACCTGATTTAATCCTCACGTTATTCATGGGAGATAGATGCTATATTCATTATCTTTTTTTTCAGTTGAGGAATTGGAGGCAGACAGAGGTTGAGTTGCATAGGGTCACACAGATAGGAAACTGAAGCTGAATTTGCACTCAGCATTCCTGACTCCAGGTCCTCCACTGTGCTCTGTGCTACTGGGCTCTGTAGTACCTGATATTTCCTCCCTGACTTTGAGTAGTCTCTTCAACCCTTTGTCACTGTCTCTGCCTCATGTCATGGGCTGTCTCTCACTGGAGGCTCTATCCCTCTCCCCAAAATCTCTCCCCAGGTTCTGCAATGAAAATAGCCCTTGCCCTGTCCCCATCTTCTGGGCTACCTGGGGCTCCTGGAGCAAATGCAGCAGCAACTGTGGAGGTGGAGTCCACTCCAGACACCGAACCTGTGAAAATGGGAATTCCTGCCCAGGCTGTGGTGTGGTGAGTGAGGGAAGATGGCCTGGGAAAGGAGGCAAGGGGTGGGACTCAGGGATGGCATCATAGATGCAAACTATCATCTAGTCTAGTCAACTCCTTCTCTCTTTTTTTCTTTTTAAAGTTATGTTGATGTACTTTTCTCTTTTTTTCTTAATCACTTTCACTTCCAAGTGAATTCTCCCCACCCCATACTAATCCTCAGTGCAATAGAGCAAAATAAATTCATACATTGGCCATGTGCAGAAATGTGTGCCTCCTTCCTCCCTTGTAGCCTACCACCTCTCTCTAAGTGCACCATCAGTACTCTGAGGTCATCCTTGGATAATGCATTGATCAGATTTCTGAAGTCTTTCATTGTTTCTCCATCACATTTTGGGAGCCACTGTGGAAATTATTCTCCAGGTTTTGCTTTCTTCTCTCTGCATCAGTTCATCCAAATCCTCAGAAGTTTCTCTGAACTTTTTGTGTTTGTCATTGTTATTTGATCAAAAGTCCCATTATTTCACAGATGAGGAGGTTGAAATCAGGGGAATGACTTGCCTAAGGTCATACATACCTAGTCTTTGACAGAGCTAGGCGTAGAGCTCTAGCCTTCTCATTCTTGGTCCATAATTTAAGAGGTGGTGGTTCCCTTGTGATAATGAACCTTCTCATCCTCGAGCAGGAGTACAAGACATGTAACCCTGAGAGCTGCCCAGAGGTACGAAGGAACACTCCGTGGACACCATGGCTCCCAGTAAATGTGACCCAAGGAGGGGCCCGCCAGGAGCAGCGATTCCGTTTTACGTGCCGGGCCCCACTCCCTGACCCTCACGGCCTTCAGTTTGGGAGGAAGAGGACGGAGACCCGCTCTTGCCCTGCAGATGGCTCTGGAGCCTGCGACACTGATGGTGCACCTCTTGCTCTCTCCTCTAGACCAGAGTTCTCCAGATGCTCCCCCTCCCACCTACTCCTCTCCAGGTCCCTCTTCCTCCAGAGATAACGAGTCAGACAGATTATAATTTCAGGGTGGGGAGCTCAGGGAAGAAGGCTATGAGAATGAGCCATAGACTGTCAGGAGTCATTCAGTCTAGCCCCATCGCTGCATAGGGAACGTTGAGATCAGAAAAGTGACTTATCCAAGGTCACAAGGCAAGTTAATGACAGGCTTCTTGACCTGATCTCTCATCTCAAGTTAGGTTGAGCGGTTGGTGATGGTCATGTGGAGCTCTGGTTAGTCACAGACCTCCTCTTTGTGATTTGTCCTCTTCCCTCCTAGCCTTAGTGGAGGATCTCCTTCGGAGTGGAAATAATGCCCCGCATGTGGTGAGTGGGGGCTGGGCAGCCTGGGGACCATGGTCATCCTGTTCTCGAGATTGTGAATTAGGTTTCCGGACTCGGAAGAGAACCTGCACAAACCCAGAGCCTCGAAACGGGGGCCTGCCCTGTGTGGGAGATGTCACTGAATATCAAGACTGCAACTCCCATCCCTGTCCAGGTAATTCTGTCCCTCTCCTAGACTATGTCCATCATTAGCTTCTCTTCCCCGCCATCCACAATCCCTCTATCTATGAACAAAGATCCATAGTGCACTTACAGTGTGCCAGGCAAAGGAAAGGCAAGAGTACAGAACTAGTCCCTGCCCTGAAAAGACTTACACACTAACAGGGGAGATAGCAGGTAAATAAAGAGGCACATACAAGATGAAGCAAGGTGACCTCAGAGGAGAAGGGTCAAGTACCTCAAGGCAGCCTGCAAAAAGTGACTTTTGAGCCAAGTCTTGATGGAAGCCAGGGGACAAGAGGGTATAAAGGAAAACATTTTAGGTATGAGACAAGCCTGTGTAAAGGTGTTAAGGTGAGAAATAAGGATCGCACAGGCATCTTTATAGGCAGCAAGAGAGCAGCCAATAGATAGGGAAAGATCAAAGATTAGAGACAGTAGGATGATAGTGGGGGCCATCTGTCAGAGTAAACAGGCAGGAAAGGGATGGAGGGTGAGGGGAACATGGTGGGGGATGATGTCAGAGGATGATGAGGAGGGGGGAAGAGGGAGCTCTCAGTACATGGCTTCATATTTTTTTCAGTGACATATAGGCAAGGTCCTTAGCTGACATTTCCCTCATTTATACCCTATTACTAATTAGGGATATTGGGACATTTTTCAAACCTAGGTCTAAATATGGGACCATTTTCTTGGGGCCAAGTAAGTTGGAGGAGTGGCCCTCTAAAAGGAATCACAGAATGGATGAAAGGGGAAGAGGTGGGAGGAGCATGGTAAAGTGGGGAAAGGAAACGAGCCGAATCAAAGGATTTTGGGACAAATTGCCTCTTAGGACCTCTATGACTTTAGAGAAATCCATTTAATCTTTCTGAGCCTCAGTTTCTCCATCTGTAAAATGAAGAGATTGAACTAAATGACCTCTAGTGTCCATTCCACTTCTAAATCCATGATGCTACTAATCCTATATTTATAGACTCTTCCCCATACCCGAGTTCCTTCCTCCCAGCGTTTGTCCTTTCTTGACTTATAGTGCGAGGTGCTTGGTCATGTTGGACCCCATGGTCCTCATGCTCAGCCTCCTGTGGGGGAGGCCACTATCAGCGAACACGTTCATGTACCAGTCCTGCCCCTTCCCCTGGTGAAGATATCTGCATTGGACTGCACACAGAAGAAGCCCTTTGTGCCACCCAATCTTGCCCAGGTAATAACCATGGGGGTTATAGGAAGATGGAGGGATGATAAAGGGAAGTCAGCATCATCATCAGACCATGTCTGAGCCCCTCCTCTAACTCTTTTGTGCAGATAACATAACAAGGAGATGGTTGCTGTCTCCTAGACCTTTCATTTATTCCTTCATTCATTTCTTCATTCATTCAACCAGAATATATTAAGTGCCGACTCCATGCTAATACTGTGATGCTGAGGATACAGACAAAAACTTTTTAAAAGCATTTAAAGAGATTACAGCTCAGACCTCATAATAATGAGGGACGGGGAGGGGTGGGGACAGAGAAAGAGGGAAGATCTGGGTTAGAAGGTGACCCTGGCCTTGTCCCCAGGTGGCTGGTCATTGTGGGCGGAGTGGAGTGTGTGTGGTGAGGATGGAACCCAGAGCCGGAGCCGTCATTGCGAGGAACTTGACCCTGGGACCACCCCCTGCCTTGGCAATAGCAGTCAGATCCGGACCTGCCCATACAGTGAAATCCCTGGTACAGATGCCTAGACATCCATAGCCCTTTTACCCCACTTCCAAGACCTCCACGCTGTAATCATCTTTTCTCTTGGAGATTATTTACTCTAAGGGCTGTGGCATAGAGTCAGGTTGGGGAGTGGGAGGTATCAAGAGAAAAGCTCCCCTAAACCCCAAACAGCCCCATCCAAGAGAATGGGAGAAGAAGAGGTGGGAAAAATCCAGGTACCCTTGATCACCATCTAATATACTATGGACAACAATCCTTCCCTTAAACAGCAGAATGCTTCCCAGAGCAGTACAGGTGGCTCTCCTGCCCAGAACCACAAGCCCAGTGTCCAGTAGACACCCAGACTGATCTCCAGGGCCATTTCCCCAGTCACTCTTCACCCCCCGTCTCCCTTCAACTTTGTTCTTGTAGTGATCCTACCTGCTTCCAGCATTGACGATGCCACCAGCTGTGGAGGTAATGCCAGCATCACCATGGTAATGACCATTCGACTTAGATAGATCTTGCTACAAGACAACTCCTGCTAAACTTGCCCCCTTCCCAATGTCAAACCTTACTCTGCAAATCTGGAGCCTCCTACCCCAAACCATCAAGACTTAATGGAGTAAGTAGAGTAAGGTTTGATACTGTGTTCCTACCAAGCCTGGCATTCCTGGCCGGATTCACTCCTCTGACTGTGGGGTTGTGGTGGGAAGGGATGAGAGGTCTGGGCGTCCTCCTGACCATGCTAGGCCCACCCATCCCCCAGCCCACTTGAAGGCAGCCATCATATTTGGGAGCATGAAGAGGATTCTTCACCTGAATCCCTTTAATTACACTTCTGATATAACTCCTAAACTCTCTTATACTATCAAAAAGATCGTCCCTCCCTTGACCTCCCTCCTTCCATAGCTTCCCTTGATCATCTGTAGGCCACCTTTCCCATATTTAGTTTGCTGCCTACCCTCTTGCCCCTTATATTTTGCCCTTTTCCATCCTTGAAAGCCCTTCAGGAGGCGTTTGAGGGTATCTGTTACCTTCTCCTTCATTACTGCCCCCATATATTCCCTGCTTTCCTCTCCCATGCAGGGTTCAGCCTTATCCATTTGGTAGCTACTGGTGTTTCCTGCTTCTTGGGCTCAGGCCTTCTGACATTTGCTGTCTATCTGTCCTGTCAACGCTGCCAACGGCAGACCCAGGAGTCCACCCTTGTCCACCCCACCACCCCCAACCACCTTAACTACAAGAGTGGGGGTGGGGGCACCCCCAAGAATGAGAAGTACACACCCATGGAGTTCAAGGTAAGGAGAGTCTCTCCTATTCCTCTTAGAGTTGGATAACAAAGAGCAAAGGGAAGGACCCCACTTTTGGTTTATGTTTAACAAGCTGGATTGTCTCCTTTGGGAGGGATTATGGCAGAATGGAAAGAGGCTTGGTTTGGGAGTCAGAAGACCTGGATTCAAATACAGCTCCTCCATGATAACCTGTATGACCTTGGGACTGTGAGGTTCAGAGGTACTTTCTCTAGACCTCAGTTTCCTCATCTGTAAAAAGGAGAAGATTGGAATAGATGATCACGGAGGTCCTTTCCAGCTCTGAGTCTATGATCTATTAATCGGGGGCAAAGAGTGGTAAGAGAGTCATAGACATTCACAGGATACTACAAGAAGATCAGACATACAGTCACCAGTTTTCACAGACACAGATGCGCAATGTGGCATAGTTGATAGAGGTAGGAAGGAAGGAATCAATATGTGTGCCTGGGATTCTGAGAAGAGTTTTTACAAGGACCATCATATGATTTCTCCCAACAGCCCTAGAGGAAGGTGCTGTTAACATTCTATTTTACAGTTGAGAGGATTGTAGAGGCCTGGTGTCTTAGTAGCCAGATCAGGAATGGAGAAAGTGGGAATGCTTTCCCCCTTCTGGCATAGTCTATGGTTGTGTGCCAAACCTGCCTGCCTGCCTCAGGAAAATAGTGTTTTTTGAAAATTAGTTGTTAAGTCCCTGTGCTTTACCCACACTGTCTGTCCCTGCCATGGATTGGATGACTTGTTAAGGTTTTAGGATTAATTCTCCTGAGTTTGGCTCCATTACCCTGGAGAACACTAAAAAGAAATCACACCTAGATTCTAGATTCTAGACCTCCACCTCCTAGCTTCCTTTAAGTTCCATCTTCAAGATTCTGGAAGATACAAGCATCATGACAAGGTTTCTGCTGGTGAACTTATGGAGGATCCTGAATGACTGAGACAGTGGAGGTCAGGATGCTGGGAACAGCAGCCCCAACCTGCCCCATCAATCAAGGGCTGGGGGTATCCCATCTGCCTCAGAGGACGTTCACTGGGGAAAGGAAAGGGTCAGGTTCTGGGATGCGCACAAGGCATTCTGATAGATGCTGCGGATACAAAGTCAGAAGCAGAACAGTCCCCGACCTCAGGGAGCTTAATACATACATGAATAACTACAAATGAAATAGAACAAATGGAAAAAAGCACTCAACGTAGAGTCAGAAGAGCTGGGATCAAATCCCAGGCTCAACTCTTATTAACTGTATTTCCCTTGGGCAAGTCCCTTGAAATCCCCATTTGGGTCTCAGTTTCCTCAAATGTCAAATAGGCTAAAAATTTTTGCACCACTCATCTGATATAGGGATTGCTGTATGGAAATAGCAACCATTTTACACTATGTAAATGAGAACTCTTTATTATAAGAGGTACAAAGTGCTATGAGTTCAGAGGAGGGAGGGATCATGTTGGCTAGGTTGAGAGTAGGGTTGGAGCATTAGGGAGGGCCTTTGAAGGTGCTGGGCCTTGAAAGACGGAAAAGATTTCAACAGCAAAGACAGGTGGAAGGAAGGAAGGCATTCTCAGAGGAAGGTACAGGATCTGCAAAGGCAGGAAGAAGAGGAAAGTACCTGCCTTACTTCTACCCTTCTCCATCTCCTCTCTGCCCTCTTTCACTCCCTCCCTCTGTATTTCAATCCTTGCTTTCATCCCATCTCTCTCTTGTCCTGTTCTTGACCTAGTTCCTTGTTTGCTCAATCCATGTTCTCTGCCCATCTTCCCCCTTCCTGCCTCACTCATCCCAATACTCCTTCTCCTACTTTGTACCCATTCTCCTTTGTCTTACCTCTTCTCCCTTTTACCCTCTGTCTCATTTCCTCCCCTCCAGCCTCATCCCCCTGCCCCAGGCCTTTTTAAATCCCTGTCCCGACCTCTCTTGCTGCCTAAAACCCTCCCTCCTTGTCTCAGTTCCTCATGCCCTGCATTCCCAAATGGTTCCTTTGCCACTGCACATCCTCAATCTCAGCTGATTGCTGTCTCTCTGTCCTTCTCCTGTAGACACTGAACAAAAACAACTTGATCCCTGATGACAGGGCCAACTTCTACCCGCTGCAGCAGACCAATGTGTATACAACGACCTACTACCCCAGTTCCCTGGGCAAACACAGCTTCCGACCAGAGGCCTCCCCAGGACAACGATGCTTCACCAACAGCTGATGACACCACCCCTCCGGGGCGGGGGGGACGGGCCTTCAGGCACCTCACCATCCTGGATACCTAACAGGGGTGGACAGTGCGATTAGTTGGTTTTCCTCTCGGCCTCTTGGGGCCCTGCCAGATGAGCCCTGGGACAGTAGGGAGGGGAAGGAGTCTGAAAGTAGAGTGCTCTGGTTGGAGGCGACCATGGGGGAGAGGGTCAGCATTTTGGCTGTCATGGTGCTGTGACCTCCCAACTCAGCCTGGAGGTTGTGCGACTGTTCCCCTTCCTCTCCTTGCCTACTCGTGACCATCCAGCTACATGCTGGGCAATGGTGCCACTAAGGATAGGAGGAATTTGGGGAGAGGAGAATGGGGAAGATATTTTGTTTTTGGCTGAAATGACTCTTCCTTTGGCCGGTCCTGGAAAGAATGGGCTGCATCCTTATCCATATTTCGCTATGTCAGAAACAGCTCCCACTCCCCCCCAAAATTAGTTCCATTTTGGAAGGGAAATGAAAAAAAAGTGTATGTATGTATGTGTGTGTATATATATATATATATATATATATACATATATATATATATATATATATATATATATATATATATATATATATATATATATATAT
>CM053771.1:279946519-279963764 GCA_028658325.1 Potorous gilbertii | reverse complement strand
GCCTCTGCCCATGGACACCCATCTCACTGGATCAGCAGTTTTTCTGACCATCAGTGAAGACTACATATTCCCAAGAGCAGATCCGCCCATCCGCCCTCTGGGAGAGAGCCTGATGCCCGGGGCCAGCATAGGCCTTGGCCCTGCCTTTCTCTTGCCTTCTCCTAGTGTGGGAAGATGGTGGCTTAGAAGAGAGGAAGGTTCCAGGTCTCGACCAGAGGAGATGCTGACAGCCTCTCTGGGAAACATCTTCCAGCTGCTGCTTATCAGAGTTTTAGGCTGAGTCCTGGGTATCTCAGCCTCTTCTACATCCTTTCAAAATACACACGATGAACCTGCTACAGCAATGACAGTGACAGGCTGTAGCTTTGTTAATTAAACATTATATCCAGTCTATAAATATCATTTTCTTTGGGTGTCATTTGTGGAGGAGGGAGATTGTGTGTGCATTTAATTTTCCTTCCCAGGAATGTGGCATAATAGACATCAGCCTCTGAACCACAGGAGCTCAGTTTTTGACAGTCCTTCAGTCAATCAATAAACATTTATTAAGCACCTACTGTGTGCCGGGTTCTGTGCTAGGTGCTAGGGATACAAAAAGCACATAAAGAAGTATAGATTGGATACATACAAAATAGGGGTTGGGGATTTATTTAACAGATCAGAGGGAAAAGAAAAGTGATACTTGAGTACAGTTTGGAAGGGCATCGGGCATCCCAAAACATGGAAGTGAGGAGGGAGTGCATGCTAAGCAAAGGGGGTAGCTTGGGCAAAGTCATGGAGACAGAAGATGTGTGAGAAACAGTCATACAATGAGTTGTACTGGATTGTAGAGAGAGCGTGTCTGGGCAGCTAGGTGGTGCAATGGTTGGAAGTTCTTCCTTCATCATCAGTCCTTTGGAGTCTTAGTTATTCATTACATTGGTGACAGTTCTTAAGAGTTTCAAAATTGCTTGACTTTACAAGCTCGCCGGTAGAGTGGATACAGTGCCAGGCCTGATGTCAGGAAGACTTATCTTCCTGAATTCAAATCTGGACTCAGACACTTCCTAGTTGTGTGACCCTGGACAAATCACTTCACCCTATTTGCCTCAGTTTCCTCATTGGTAAAATGAGCTAGAGAAGGAAATAGCAAGCTATTCCAGGATCTTTGTCAAGAAAACCTCAAATGGAGTCATGAAGCATTGGACAGGACTGGAAAAAAAAACCTGAACAACCACAACAAAGATGTATAGAATCACTGGGTCTCAGAACTGAGGGACCTCAGCATCATCCAGTCCATTCCCCATTAAAATATCTTCTTTCTGATATTTACCTCACACATTTAATTCATTGCCAAATTTTGTCATTTCTACCTTCACTACATCTTTTAAAAAGGTATTTCTTTTTCTTCTCTGCTTGTGTGAACAACTGACTGGTCTCCCAATCTCAAGTCTTTCCCTTTAACAATCCATCCTCCACCCAGGAGGTCATTTTTCTAAAGCCCAGTTATGACCATAGCAAATTTCCCTCCTCCACTTCCCTCATGGCGACTTCCAGTGACTTCCTATTACCACCAGACTCAAATATAAACTCCTATATTTGTAATTGAATACATTTCATAACCCAGCTCTTTCCCACCTTTACAGTTTTTATTTTTTTTATAATTTCTTCCCTTCCTATACTCTACAATCCTGCTACATTGGTTCTATTTGCTAATACCATGCCCTATCTCCATGCCTTTGCTCTGATCATCTCTCATGTCTGGAACATTCTGCCACCTCCCTTCTGCCTTGACCCCCTCCTCTCTATCTCAGCCCTCTCTCCCCCACGTAGGTTCTCTCCCCTTCACCTGGGCCCCTTCCTCTCCATATGTGTTCCCTCCCCTCCATTGGGACTCCCAACCCTCCATGTGGGCCCCTTCCTCTCCACCTCCTGTTTTCCCTGAATTTCTTTAAGATTCAAGTCCCATGTGCTGCCACTGGCCTTTCCCAGTTTCTCCCCCTACTCCCTCCAGCTGCTCAGGCTACCTTCCATCTACTCGGAATATATCTTCTATGCACCTAATTATTTACGTGGCATCTCCCGTTAAGATGTAAGATCCTAGAGAACAGGGACAGTTTTTGTCTTTTTTTTTTGTATTCCCAGGGTTCAGCATTAGCCCGGGACACGGTAAACACCTAAGAAACCCATAAACTGACTTTCCAGCTTACAAAGTATTTCCACCTTAGCTGATCTTCCCAGAAGCCCTGTGTATTAGGTGGTGAAGCCATGGCTTGTGTGAAGACCAGATGAGTTCCAGTAGGCAAAGAGCACTTTATACATTGTAGATGTCGGTTGTTAGTAGTAGTTAAAATAATGAGGAGGATCATCCCCATTGTACAGAGGAGGAAATGGGTTTGAGGAGATTGAGTTTTGCAAGGTCAGAAAGCTAGAAAGTGAGCATATCTTGGTAATGGAATTCAAGTTCAAAACCCAGAGCTTGCTCCTTGGGCTGAACCACAACAGCCTCCATAAAGGTGGCAGGCTGAAGGAAGAAGAGCAGTTGTTCTCTATGTCCTCTGGGAACAAGGATGAGAGGGAACTGATCCTTGTAAATTCAGGAGAATTTAAGGTGAGTGGGTAGGTGAGTATTTCCAGAGGGCATGAGACCCTAGATTAAGGAATGTCAGAGCTTCCTGAGGCTTCTGGGAATTTCAATAGAGAGATAGGTAGGAGCTCTCATTCTGGGAAGGCAAAAATGTGTTCTCCCAAAATGGCAGAAGTAATCTGGTTACTATTTAATAATCAACTCTCCCAAAAGAACATAAAACACATATAATTCTTTATGGGGCAATCCTGGTTAAGTCACTTACCCAGGATCACACAGCTAGTAAGTGTCTGAGGTCAGAATTCAAACTCAGGTCCTCCTGACTTCTATCCACTGCATCACCCAACTGCCCCCACATTGAAGTTTAATCTGCAATATAAATATTTTCTCCAGCATTTTCTTAAGTCTAAACAACCAACAAAACAATAAATCAAGGCTTGCTTTGTAGCATTTGCTGATTAATGAGTTGTAAAAACTCGTAGTGAAAATTTAACTAACAGTTCTGTACAGGCTGGTGCCAGCACAACCCTGGTTGGCAGAAATGATTTTTCCATTCAAAGAAGTCACCCCCCTTTCTGACTAACTGTCTGGTTCTGTGAATCAGAAAGGAGCTAGTGGAAAAAAGAAAGCCCAGAGTTTAGTGGTGTCACTGGGTTTCCTTACATCTCCTCAGAAGCCAAATGACGAAGAATTTGGAGATGACTTTAAGGGTTCTCTGATGTGGTTGGTGCTATGATTGATGCTAAATGACTAGGTGAGATTTGTGTTTTCTTTACCACCCCTTCCTTAAACCCCCACAATGTAATTTCCCCCCTCACTGCTGAAACTGTTCTATCCCAGGTAACCAGTCACCATTGTTCGTGGCCTTGTTTCCAGACTCACTTTCCTGATCTCTGCCGTAGCATTTGACAGAGCCCGGGTCAAGTCTTCCCTCCCCTCTGAAAATTCTTCTTCACCATTTTTTTAATAAAAAAAAAAGAATCACCTGTTTTACTGGTTAATGTTATTTAATTTTTTTTTAAAAAAGTTACATTTCTGATCATAAGAACAAAGGGAGAATATGCAGATCTTTTATCCCAGCTAAGGAGACCTACGATTTATGTCAGGAAATCTCTTCAAGTTCTCCTCCTTATTCTCTGATATTTCTTCTCCATCTTCTACCCAATTCTTAAATATTGTCAGACATCCATAGGGTATGGTTGAGATTGGGGATTTTGGGAGGAAGGAGGAGAAGGGAGTCAAATTACTTTTAGCATCAGCCTACTGGAGGTGTGTAAGTGAATGAGGATAGCAATGGGTTGAAAGAGATAGTCCTAATGGATCTTGGGAAATCTCTGAACAGCTACTTAAAGGATCATGCATTTAGAGCTCAGAGAATCAGTTTTGGAGATCATGTAACCCAACCTCCCCCTTTTATGCATAAGGAAACGGAGCCCACCCTACTCCAGGTTAAATGATTTGTTCAAGGTCACCCAAGTAGTGGACAAGAAAACTGTATAGATTTTGATTTTGGACCTTGGATTCCAAATCCTCTGATCTTTCCCTGACAACAACACTATGAGATTCTGTAAATTGAAAACACATAACCCCACCCTATTGGACTGTTACCAACGAAACACGGGGCAGGGCAGGAAATGGGGCTGGCTACTCCATACCAGCCTCCCTTCCCCATAGGCAGGCTGCCCTTGTGCAAATTGCCTTTCCTTGGTTTCTCCTTTGTGGCTGTTTTTAATTTATCAATTAACAAGCATTTGTTTTCTCTCCACCTTCCCAATCAAATAGAAAAACACCCCAAAACCTAGTGTCAGATATGCATAATCAAGCAAAATAGATAAATATATTCCTAAGTTGTCCATATCTAAATATCTTGAATCCATCTCTTCTCTTGTCAAGAAACATCTTGTCAAGATGCTTCATCATCGGTCCTTTGGAATTGTAGTTGGTCATTACATTGGTGACAATACTTAAAAGTTTCAAAACTGCTTGTCTTTACAAACTCGACGGTACAGTGGATACAGCGCCAGGCATGGTGTCAGGAAGACTTATGTTCCTGAGTTCAAATCTGGTCTCAGGCGCTTCCTAGCTGTGTGACCCTGGGAAATCACTTCACCCTGTTTGCCTCAATTTCCTCATCTGTAGAATGAGCTGGAGAAGGAAATGGCAAACCATTCCAGTATCTCTGCCAAGAGAATACCAAGATGGGGTTACTAAGAATTGAACGTGACTAAAAACAACTGAACAACACAATGCTGTATTGTTGTATAAATTGTTTTCCTAGTTCTATTTACGTAACTCTAAATCAATGCTTATCAGTTTCCCCAGGTTTTTCTGAGACTGTCTCTTTTATTTACAAGAGTATACCATACTTTATTCATCTTTTCCCCAATTGATGAACACCCCTTAGTTACCACTTCTTTGCCATCACAAAAAGAACTACTATAAATATCTTGTACATATGAGTCTTTTTCCTTATTCCTCAACCGTAAGCCTAGTTGCAGTATTGCTGGGTCAAAGGGTTTGCAAAAAGGGTGTGTATTTGTTTGATTCCTTATTTTTAAAATATTTTATTTTTATTATCTTTTGTTTTTTTATCACCTTCATTTCTGAATCTATCCCTCTGGCTCCTCTTCTCAGGGAACTGTACCTTGTGCCAAAAAACAAATAAACAAATGAATGAATATGAAAGAGAAGGAGAAAAAATACATTTATGAAAACTAATCAACCCATCAATCAAATCTGACAGTTTCTGGCAGCTTCTTAGACTCATGACTAATTTTTACCTGTCTTCATTCTATTGACTAAGGTTGTTCTTTATGTCTGTTTTCACTTGGTATCACACATACAAATAAATGATGGTGATTGTTTCTCTCCCCATCCCCCATCATGGTGCTGATTTCTGTTACCTTTCGAGATTCCACTTCTACTTTTCTGCTCTCCTCTCTCTCCATGCATTCCCTCGGGGAGCTCATATACCTTCAATGATTTCAAATGTATGATAATGACTCAATTCTCTGAGGTCCAGCTCTATATATGCAACTGCTCAGAGCATAGTCTCCCCTGGATGTCCCACTTCACTTTTAATTCATGTTCCAAATCAAACTCTCCCATTCTCTTTGTTAACCACTCCATTTCTGTCATCCTTATCAATAGTTCAGTGTTCTCTCAATCAGGTCAGCTAGGATCCTTGATACTGTTTTTAACTTTTTCTCCCACTTTATCCATATCTCATGAATCATCAAATCTTATCAATACTGTT
The DNA here is from genome assembly GCA_028658325.1 of Potorous gilbertii. Classification (NCBI taxonomy): domain Eukaryota; kingdom Metazoa; phylum Chordata; class Mammalia; order Diprotodontia; family Potoroidae; genus Potorous; species Potorous gilbertii. The sequence continues at coordinate 279,957,942 of CM053771.1, read as the reverse complement.
GTCAAAGTGCCTCTTGACTTCAGACCTCCCATTTCAATTTTTATGGCCATCATTCTAATTCAGATGTTCATCATCTCAGATTTGTAGGACTGAGATAGCTTCCTACCCCATCTTCTTGTGTCCAATCTCTTTTTTTCCCTTAAAAATATTTTTATTGATCTTTTGTTTTTATATTACCTTAATCTCCAAATTTTCTCCATTACTCACATACCCAGTGAAGTGCCTCTTTTAAAAATAAAACTAAAACTGAAAAAAAGAGTTCAAGAAAACTGAGTCTGAGCCTATGCAATGTTTCACAACTACAGTTTCCTATCTTTCTAAAGAATGGAGGAAAGTGCATTTTCTTATCTCTTCTTTGGGGACAAACTTGGTTATTGTAATTTATACAATATTTGATTTTGTTTTCTTGAAGTTATGGTTCTTTTTGTATTGTTGTCATTACATACGTTGTTTTTCTGGTTCTCTTTATTTCACTCTGCTGCAGTTCATACAAGTCTTCCTGTGTTTCTCTGTATTTTTCATGCAACAGTGATTCAGCAAAAGACAAGGCAGATCTAGTATTGGAGGTGCTTAGAAAAATAAATGTCCTCATTATCATATACTCAAGGGAGAGCTTCCTTTTCTCTCTTCAACCCCCTACCCAAGAAGTCCAAGAGAAAGCTGGCATAGTTCCAAAACACCTCTTCCAAAATAAAGGGAGGTGGACTCTTTTTGTAGCTCTTACATCCTAAGAGAAGGTGGTTTGTTTCATTTCAGTTGACAAGAATCTTCCAACACCCTTCCCCCATTCCCAGGTGTGAGGGACCAAGGGACCAACCCAGAGATTCTGATGGCAGATATTCTTTAGGCAGGGTCTAAAGTGTTTTTCCAGCTCTATGGAAAGTACTTTAGTACAACTCCCATTCATATTTATCATTTCTTACACATATAGTAATATCCCATTGCATTCATGTACCACAATTCGTATTAGATATACAAATAATGGGTATCTATTTTCCCCCAGCTCTCTACTACCATAATAAAAAGCCTATTATGACTATTTTGGTGTATATGGGATATTTCTCTTTGTCTTTGGCCTCCTTTTGTTATATGCCTAGCAGGGGGATTTCTGGGTCAAAGAATATAGACATTTTAGTCACTTTTTTTGCCTCTAATGTCTTTCCCTTTGCAATTTATCATGTATGCCAGTGCCAGATCAATCATCCTAAAATACTGCTTTTATGTTACTTTTGTTCAAGGACATTACAGTTTATTGGATGATATCCAAACATCTTAGCCTGGTACTGGAGACTATAAAAGGTCTTACAAAAAGTCTTAGCGAGGGTTTAAGCTTCAATAGCTTAAAAATGCACTTAGATTTTTTTTTGGAAAACCCTGTATAATTTGACCCCACATTATCTCTCCAACCTTATTTTCCACCACAGTCAGTGAGTCCCATCACTACTATCTCACTTACCTTTCAATGCTCTCTTTTCTCCTCTACATTTCCGGGCCTCATTTAGTCATCTATAAAATGAGGGGGTTGGATCATTTAGATGATCTCTAAGCCAGGGGTTCTTAACTTTTTGTGTATGTCATGGTCTTCTTTGGTAATGGTGAAGTCTATGTACCTCTTCTCAGAATCATGTTTTTAAATGCAGAGGAAACCAATTATATTGAACTACAGTTGTCAAAATATTTTTTGAAAGAACAATTTCATAGACTTCCCAGGGAAGGAAGAATCCTTCCCTGTTCTCGGGTCTTTAATATTCCATGACTCTATGTCCCAGCTTCTTCATAGACTATTAGCACATATTCATATCCCTCACCTCTGCATGTCATACAACACAGCATTTATAACTTGTTATCTATTTATTTTATGTGTACCTGACATCTCTCCAACTAGATTACAATCTGGAGAGCAGAGATTTGCCTTTTCTTTTCATTCTTCACAAAGTTTGTAATGTAGTACTGGGCACACACCAATAATATTGATAGCAGTTATTGCTGTTTTTAAAATAACATTTATTTTTCCACAATTACATCCCAAAACAATTTTTAACATTCATTAAAAAAAATTGAGTTATAAACTCTTTCCCTGTCCCCTCCCTGAAACAGTAAGCAATTTGACATAGATTATACATGTGCAATCATGCAAAACATATTTCCACAGATAAAAAACCCCACAAAAAATAAAATAGCATGCTTCAATCTGCATTCAGACTCCATCAGTTCTTTTTCTGGATGTGGATAGCATTTTCCATCATGAGTCATTTGAGATTGTCTTAGATCACCCATTGTACTGCCGAGAAAGCTTTCACTATTTAAAATTTTTTAATTTAATTTAAAAAAATGTATTTTTCATTTTGAATTTTCTCCCTTCTTCCCACTCATTGAGAAGGAAGGAAGTACATATAATACCTATTATGCATACCAAGTCATGCAAAATATATTTCCACATTAACCATGTTGCAAAAAGGAAAAAAAGCAAGAAAAATAAAGAAAATTACAAAAATATGATTCACTCTGAAATTCATCAGTTCTTTCTCTGGAGGTAGATAGCATTTTCTTTTTCATCAAGAGTCCTTTGGAATTGTGGTGGATTATGGTATCGATCAGAATAACAGCTACCCCTATTAAGAATAATTCATAATAGGCAGCTAGCTGGAGCAGGGGCTACAAGGGTTGGACTTGGGAGTCAGGAAGATCTGAGTTCCACGGTGGCCTCATTTAGTCAGTTAACCTGTTTGCCTCAGTTTCCTCTTCTGTAATTTGGTAATAATAACAGCACCTACCTTCCACAGTTATTGTGAGGATCAACTAATGTTTTATACACACATATATTCATATAAACACATATGTATATATATACATATACACATACATGCATATATATATATATATATATATATATATATACACATATTTAGTGCTTTGAAAATCTTAAAGTGCTAAATAACTGCTACTTATGATGACGGTATCACCTATAAAGAAACCAGTTTAAAACTATTTTAGAAAACTTTTATGTAAGTGTTGTTCAGATTTTTCAATTTTATGTAAGGGTTACTGAGCCTTAAAAAAATACTTACAATATTTAAAGGAGGTTTTTAAGACTACCTAAAGTCACCATCTCAAGTCATTGCTAGCAACTAAACACTATGAGAGAAATATTTTACTGTATGCAAATATTGCTGCAGTGAACTCTAACTCTAACTCTAACAGTGGAGAGTCACATACTGCCAGGAAAGGGGAAATTAAAAAGAGTAAATACTTATCCCGGTTGGATTAGAGAAAGAAGCTCAGGGGAGTTTATACTCTCAGTGGCAAGAAAAGAACGCCAATCAGAGATATTGAAAAAGACTTTAAAGATTATTTTTTAAAAGACTGTTTTTAATTAGCTAGAACAGTATAGGCAAGCTGCCCAATATAATGAATAGGATAGGAACTGTGGAGTCAGGAAAAATCTAAGTTCAAATCCTACCTCAGACACTATCCTGGATAGTCATGGATCTGGACAAATCTCTTAGCCTGTCAGTGCCTCAATTTCCTCATATATAAAGTTAGGAAGGAGAGTGGGGAAGGCAGACTTGATAGTGTCTAAGATTCTTTCCATTTCTAAAGCTACAATCCCATGATCCAAAACAATCTGGCCCAAACTGGGGAAATCTGGAGGGTTATGGATTGACATGTAGCTAATGGGCACCCTGAACTGAACCTAGACCTAGGCTAAAGACAAGCTGCAAGTTAATTAAGGTTCTGAGTGAGCTGATGATGGAAAAATTAAGTAAAAAAGGCAATATATTTTCCTGGCACTTATCTCTCTCTTTCTTTTTTAAAAAGCTTCTTTTTAAAAGAATTTGATGTTTTCTTGCTTAAAGTTGCTCATTTAACTGTTTTTTAATAAGAACTATACTTTTCATAATAAAAGGAAGTAGGAAAAGAACAAGCATTAATCTCTCATTTCGGTAACAACCTCTGGACTAGGCTTTGGTAATGGCTATGAAGATCCAGGGAGTTGTCATTTTTTCCCATCTTAGGAAGAGAGAAAGCTAATGTGAGACACAGGACTGGAAATTAAGGGATTGTTCTCTTACTGGGAAATGGCTAAAAAAATTGTGGTATATGAGTGCAATGGGATATTATTGTACCATAAGAAATAATGAAATGGAGAGTTTCAGAGGAAACTAGGAAGACTTCTATATAATGATGCAAGGTGAAGTGATAAGAACCATGAAAACCATGTTTACAGTGATAATTTTATAGAGAACAACTTTGAATAATTTTAGAACTCTGATCAATGCAATGAACTATGAGTCCAAAAGAATGAAGATGAAACCCACTCTTCCCCTTCTGAAAGAGAAGTATTAAACTTAAGATACAGAAAGGGATGTGAATTTTCATACATAGACAAAGGGATGTGAATTTTCGTACAAAGACACATTAGAATTTGATTTTTGGATTAGGGTTTTAAAAAAATTTTTAGATGGTTCTTTTTATTTGCTCAGTGAGGGGATGGGGAGTGGGAGAGAAATGAGAGAGACAGATCAAGTTGTTTTATTTTTTTAATGGAGAAAATAAAGGGTCTTCTTCTTAGTCTAGATTGACAAACTGGAAATGGAGGAGGGGGTGAGCTCCAGTGTCCTCCGGCACACCTGCGTCCCCACCACTGGTTCAGCATTAGGTTATTCAGCGACAGTATAACAACCAATTAACTAATAACCATATTGGCAATCAGGAGACACTGCAGATCAACACACAGGCATACATTTTTATAGGCCCCATAACGATTCCTGGGCTGCTATTGGTCCAAAATTCCTACACATGGCCAAGATGTGGCTGTTAGAGAGCATCTGATTTTGAGCAGGACAGCCTCCTGATGGACCTGCCAGGATGGATTAACTGTAAAATGTCCTCTCAAGTAGCTGAACTAATTGACCTGTTGGATAGGGTTGCATTGTCCATTTAAATGCCAGAGAATGCCTGCCAAATACAATGATTTCAGTTTTCGCATAATTGATGCTAAGCTACTCTTTTTGACAGTAATTAGCTAGGAGGTTCAGTTGCTCCTTAAAACCATTCCCAGCTGGAGATAATGAAACTGTTATCAGCCTCAAGCAGCAGGTTTGTCTTCCTGTTTGCTATGGCTTGAGGGCATGTATTCCATTCATTTAATAGTTGGATAGAATGGTTTAAATAGAAGTTTAAAAGAAGGGAACCGGGCACAGTCTTGCCTGTAGACTGTTTAGAAGTGGAAAAAGCCAAGAAGCACATTCTGATTTGGATGATAGCATTGTGGTACAAGTTTGGAATAGCCTCTTACCTTACTTCTGCCCTCTATCACCTGTGTGACCTTGTGCCCCATCACTTAATCTCCTGGGTAAGTCTTGGTTTCCACCTTTGTAAATTTGGAATTTGAACTAGATAGGCTCTACTGGTCCCTTCCAGCTCTCCAATGTCTTATCTTGCCTCGGAACTCAATAGCCTTGTGACCTTGTGACTTTAACCTCTTGAAGCAACAGTTTCTTCAGCTGTTAAAAAAAAATGAAGGAAGGAAACAAACATTTATTAAGCCCCTACTCCGTGTCAGGGTCTGTACTAAGTGCTGTACAAGTATTATCCCATTAAATCCTCACAACAGTCTTGGGAAGGACGTGTTTTTATCATCTTCATTTTACAGTTGAGGAAATGGAGTCAGAGAATGGTTAAGTAAATCTCCCAGGGTCACATAGCCATAGATGAGTCATTTCCATAGAATCAAGGCTTCGCTTTTTTTTGTGTTCGTCCTTCGTTTTCAAAGACCATGACATCAGAGAAATGATGACATGACTTGTACTTGACTTTGTTTTGAGTGAGGGAGGACTGCCCAAGATAACCAGCCTCACTTTCTCCTCCTGAGCCATCTGGGTCCAGTAACCAGATATTCATCAGGATGACTGGAGATGGCCCAGGAGGTAATGGGAGACCTTGGCCTTCTTAGGCTGGCCTTTTCAGGTACTCACTTAGAGGGAGGTAATGCCCATTGAGTGAACAGACCTCTTTAAGAAGTAGTCAGGGAATAGGCCTTTTAATGAAGAAAAGAAAAAAAATAATTAAATCAACCTGGGAGGGAACAGAAAGTGTTACTATTGATAATCACTCTAAGCCAGTCATTAAGTGGAGCTTGGGCAGGGACCCATTGTTGTCCAGTCTATAGGCTTCAGAGTGCACTGGGTTTAAGGTTTTTGAGAACAACAAGGAAGGAAGGAAGGAAGGAAGGAAACAGAAAATCTTAAAAAAGAAGATATCATCTTGTGGATTACTAATATCTTCCTTTGGAGTAATCTGAAAACAAGACACTTGTAATTACAATTACTTGTAAACAAGTAATCTGAAAACTTCCTCTATAGCTTTTCCATCTCAATATTCCTGGTTACTGGTTCAGACACTCTCTCTTCCTCTCTCCAACCCTCTCAGCCCACCTTTGGAGCAATGATGCCTATGGATGGGGATAGAGATGGAGATAGAGTGAATGGCTATAGAAAGCTTATGTTCTTCTTAACGTTTTCTTGGTGAGATGCAGGGTACTATGTTGGGTAGGAAGTCCAACTGGAGACACTTAATAGTTTTGTGACCCTGGGAAAGTCATTAAACTTTAGTTTCCTCATCTGTAAAATGGAGATAATAACATTTACCTCCCAAGATTTTTGTAAGAATCAATTAAAATAATATTTTATCATAGTGACAGGCACAAAATAGGTGCTATGTAAATGCAACCTATTCTCATTATTAGATGAAATAGATTTGACTAATCTGGACTGCATGTGTGACTTCATATTGGTTCCATTTTGAAATGATGTCTCAAATATCATGCCAGGAATTTTTTTTTGTTGTTTCTTCTTGGAAATGTTGATCAAGTCTGTATACTGTTGAGAGTGCTGGACTTCCAGTAAAGAAGATGGTTGAAATATTGCCCCTGCCATTTATTCACTGTGTGAACATACGTAGATCACAACCTCTTTGGATCTCAGTTTCTTCATTTATAAATTTTATTCATTTCTAAAATGAGAGAATTGGACCAGATTTTCTCTAAACTCTCTTCTAGCTCTAAATTTTTGGTGATACTCTAAAATTAAGAGATGAGTTGGAGAGTCTTATGACTGCCCTGGTGACCATGACTGTTTTCAACTGATCTACATTCCTCTGGTGAAGGAGGCAGTGAATAGAAGGCTATGAATTCTTCAGATCTCACTATGTTTGCTCGAGGAAGTTTAGAGAACTTCACTTTAATCTTCTTATGTCCATATTGCATTCAGGGAAAGAGATGCTGAGATTCAGAGTAGGTCTAAAGAAGGAAACATTCACTTTCATAGCTGTCTAAAAGAGTCATCCTGAGCAGACATAAGTAAAGAAAGGGTGATAAGTGGTCAATAACTCTTGATTAGAAATGTGAGTGAATTTTCTTCTGAGGCTGCTGTTCTACACTATTAGATTATGATGACAAATGAATTTGGTCAGGTATTTATTTTCCCCTCTCATTTAGGCAGCTATCTTAGGACAAATGTCTCAGAGGGAAGCAATCTTCCAGATTTAGATTTCTCACAGATGAAGCTTGGAACACAGGTCTCCTAAAATGATGACATCACCCAAAAGACTTTGAAGACCTGAGGATCAGAAGACTGCCAGGTCAGATTTAGACATCTAAGCCACCAGAATGTCTTTTAGGAGGAAGGATCACTACGTTAAGGTCAGTCTTGTCAGGAAACTGAATTGAGATGAGGAGATGAAGTTGTTTCACAGAGCAGATAGCTGAAAAGGTGACCCTTTGATTTTTTAAATATTGTATTTTTTTCCCCAAATTTTTATTGAGCTCTCATTTTTACATCCCCTTTATTTCCAAAAATATGACTCTTTTCTCATCTCCCCAGAAAGCTATCTTTTGTAATAAAGAAAAAAGAAAGAGAAAGAAAGAGGAAAAAAAGACATCAGAAAAATCACATAATATATCAGTTGAGTCTAGTGGTATGTGTCAGGGTTGAGGAACCTATAGCCTCGAGGCCACATGTAACCCTCTAGGCCCTCAAGTGTGGCCCTTTGATAGAATCCAAACCCCACAGAACAAATCCCCTTAATAAAAGAATTTTTTCTGTAAAACTGTGACTCAGACAAAAGGCCACACCCAAGGACTCAGAAGGCCACATGTGGCTTTGAGGCTGTAGGTTCCCCACTCCTAGTATATGCAGCATTCCACATCTAAATCTCTGCAAAGAAAGAAGGGTGGTGCTTTTTTTCCTTAGTTCTTTGGGGCCATTTCTTCATTTATAATTACCTAGCATTTTTATTTTTGTTTTGTTTTGTTTTTTCCCCTCTGGTTTTAACTGAGAATACTATGGGCTAGTCTAATATTACATCAGTATTTCAATGAATTCTTGATTTCATCTTCTCTTCTTGTACTGGTTACAGAATGCAAGCCCTCTTCCTCAAAGATCCATCCAACGCATTATAGCCTGTCCTTACCTCTACCAAAATTCCCTTGTCATGAGACAGGTAAGAGACAGGCCAGAAAAACAACAAGAAATAGGATTGGTCAGTGTTGGAGGGGTTGTAGAAAGACAGCAGGGTAGAGTTGTGAATTAATTGGTCCAATGTTTCTGGAAAGAAATTAACAATTATACTGAGAAAGTGTCTAAAATGTCCTTGCCCTTTGATCCAGAGCTCCCACTACTACGTATAATACCTCAAAGAGGTAAATGACAAAAAGAACGCTCCCATATACTCCAAAATATTGATAGTATCAACTGGATGGAAGTAGTCACCTGTGGGTGACCAGGGCTATACAGAGCAGACTAGAGGGAGGAGAGTCAGGAATTAAACAGAAGTTTAATTCCAAAGTGAGGGAAACAACTTGCAAGCAAAGGGGGGAATCTAGACATGCTAAGCCCCACCTTAGTGGGCAGGGGACTTAAGGCAGTGTGGGGAGATCTCAATACTTATACCAATGGTTTCATAGTGAGCTATAGCCCCCAAAATGAGGGGTAGCAGCAACAATGTGACAAGTTTGATTCATAGCATGGTTTTATGACCAGAATATGGCTACAATGACAGCAGGTGCCTGTCTGAGCTCAGAAAATACCTTGTGCTGGTCAAATTATGTGAGATTTGCCAGAGGGTGAGATCTTCTAGAGGGTGAACACAAAGGATTGTTGTTATGCCAAGCTCAGGGCATAGCTTGCTTAGCTCTGGAAAATAGGGTGTCTCCTAATATCTCGACAATAGCAATTTTTGTAGTAGCAAAGAACTGAAATAGTAGATATCCATCTGTTTGGGAATGGGATATGAATGCCATGGAATATTACTGTACTGTATGAAACAATGAACAAATCAATTATCTTAGATGAACTGACACAAATGAAATGACTACCATATAAATAGAAAGAGTGAAAGCTGCGAAACAAATGAAAGCAAATACGGTGAAATGAAAAAGACCAAGATTTGCCCCAGAGAAGAACTATCAGAAGGCCCGTCCCTTGACTTTGCAAAGGTGTGTATGTGGAGAGGTGGGGGTGGGGTCTATGGATGTAGAACACTGAATATAATGCCAGACTTTCAACGAGTAGGTTAGTTTTGTCAAATCATTTCTCCTCCTCTCCTCTTTCTTTAAAATTCTTTGTCAGTAATGTGGAAATATGTTTAATATGATTGTACTTGTATAACCTATATCAGATTGCTTGCTGTCTTGCAGAGGGAGAGAAAGTGGGAAAGAAAAATTGGAATTCAAAATCTTATAAAAGTGAAGGTTGAAAACTATCTTTACATGTAATTGTAAAATATAAAAAAAACTATAAGTGGAACAAAATTTTTTGTCAGATGGGATTTCTCTCTGGGAATTGAAGAGAGATGCAATGGAAAATATAGGTGATAACAAAAGATAGCAAGGAAATGTATTTTAGAAGGAACATAAGCTTGTAGACACAGAGCCTGCATGTCTTGTTTTTGAATTGTTAGTGGTTAGCACAGTGCCTGGCACGAAGAAATATGCTGGGAAATATTTAATGGAAAGAACAAAAGCCATTATTCAAAATGTGTCTTAAAAATAGTGAGAAAGCCTTGGTCTTTATAAATTTCATTCCCTTGGGGGTACAAAGCCCCTGAAAACCCTACCCTAATTTCTCTCTGAGAATATCATTGGGTCAGTTTGCTCAGATGGGGACAGATTCCCCAGTCAAGTGAGTATGTAAGTCTGAGAAATGGTTGGAAGGTCGAACTGATTGGGAAATTTGGTTGTTGCAGCTGGGATCAGATGATGCACCAAATGGGAGAGAATGGGAGGATAGAGTGCTGTTAAGTTGGTCAGTTTGCCTAGAACCTTTCAATGGGAGTTTCCTTCTGTCCTTCATGGGGAGATTGGCTGGTGTTCCAGCAAATTTTGCTGGTTGTTCCAGCAAAAGGGGATGCTTCTTATCCTACTCTCTATAATCAAAAAACACCTTTGTAGAAGTCAAGAGCCTCAGCAAGGTTCCTACATAGGTACCTAGTTAGGTGTGTTGCAGGTAAGAACGTTCCAAAATTCTTTTTTCCCCCCCATTTATTTATTTATTTTTAGTTTTCAGCATTCATTTCCACAAGATTTTGAGTTTCAAATTTTCTCCCCATCTTTCCCCTCCCCTTACCCCAAAACACTGTACATTCTGATTACCCATTCTACCAATCTACCCTCCCTTCTATCACACCCCTCCCTTCTTTTTTCCCCATCTTCTCTCTTTTCTTGTAGGACAAGATAGATTTCTATACCCCATTACCTGTATTTCTTATTTTCCAGTTACATGCAAAAACAGTTCTCAACATTTGTTCCTAAAACTTTGAGTTCCAACTTCTCTCCCTTCCTCCCTCCCCCTTCCCCATCCCCACTGAGAAGGCAAGCAATTCAATATAGGCTATGTATGTGTAGTTTTGCTAAAGACTTCCATAATAATCATGTTGTAAAAGAACATATATTTTCCTCCTTTTATCCTGCCCCTTAATTCTATTCTCTCTTTTGACCTTTACCCTCCTCAAAAGTGTTTACTTCTAATTACCCCCTCCTCTCATTTGGCCTCCCTTCTATCAAAATCCCCACCCCACATATCCCCATCTCCCCTACTTTCCTGTTGTGTAAGATAGATTTTCACATCAAATTGAGTGTGTATATCATTCCCCCCTTAAGCCAAATGTGATGGGGGTAAGCTTCACTTTTTCCCTCTCACTTTCCCCTTTTCCCTCCACTGAAAAAGCTTTTTCTTGCCTTTTTTATGAGAGAATTTGCCCCATTACATTTCTCCCTTTCTCCTTCCAATATATTCCTCTCTCACCCATTAATTTTATTTTTTTTACACATCATTCCTTCCTATTCAACTCACCCTGTGCCCCCCCCATATATATATATATATATATATATATATATATATATATATATATATATATATATATAT
>CM053771.1:279893476-279946019 GCA_028658325.1 Potorous gilbertii | reverse complement strand
TAAGCCATTCCCCAACTGATGGGCATCTCCTTGATTTCCAGTTCTTGGCCACCACAAAGAGTGCTGCTATAAATATTTTTGTACATGTGGGTCCCTTTCCCATTTTTATAATCTCTTGGGGATACAGTCCTAGTAGCGATATTTCTGGGTCAAAGGGTATGTACATTTTTGTAGCCCTTTGGGCATAGTTCCAAACTGTTCTCCAGTATGGTTGGATGATCTCACAGCTCCACCAACAATGAATTAGTGTTCCAACTCTCCCACATCCTCTCCAACATTTATCATTTTCTTGTTCTGACATGTTTTGCCAATCTTATAGGTGTGATGTGGTACCTCAGAGTTGTTTTGATTTGCATCTTTCTAATCTCAGTTGTTTTTCCAATGAAATATTTCACACTGTCTTCTATTTTGTCATTCTTGGTTTTGTTTTGTAATTTCTTGGTTTCTTATAAAGTCATCAGCTTCCATCTGCTCCATTCTAATTTTTAAAGAACATTTTCTTCAGTGAGCTTTTGAACCTCCTTCTCCATTTGGCTAATTTTGCTTTTTAAAGCATTCTTCTCCTCATTGGCTTTTTGGGCTTCTTTTGCCATTTGAGTTAGTTTATTTTTAAAGGTGTTAATTTCTTTAGCATTTTTGGGGTCTCCTTTAGCAAGCTGTTGACTCACTTTTCATGATTTTATTGCATTACTCTCATTTCTCTTCCCAATTTTTCCTCCACTTCTCTTACTTGATTTTCAAAGTCTTTTTTGAGCCCTTCCATGGCCTGGGACCATTGCATATTTATTTTGGAGGTTTTGGATGCAGAAGCCTTGACTTTTAGGTCTTCCTCTGATGGTATCCATTGTTCTTCCTCATCTGAAAGGACAGAAGAAAATACTTGCTCACCAAGAAAGTAACCTTCAGTTGTCTTATTCTTTTCCCCTTTTTTTGGACATTTTCCCAGCCAATTACTTGACTTTTGAGTTCTTTGTCAAGAGGAAGGTATACTCAGGGGAATTATAAGTTCTTAGTTCCTCCAAGGTGGCACAATTGAGGGAATGAAATTCTTGTTAAGTCTTCTATGTGCTTTTGAACCATGGAATATGGTTCAGACAGCAGCATCTGTCTGAAAAAATGCTGGAAATAATTCCAATGCTAGCAAATTTCTCCTTGGGACTGGAAAAATAAAAGGAATTGGAAAGAATATTTGTAGACATTGCCTCCCTATTAGAGGGTAGTGCCTTAGCTCAGAGGAAGAGAGACAAACAGGAAAACTTTGAAAGGAACATGTTGAATTTATTACATGGTTAAAAAAAACCAAGCTGTTTCATATAAAATCCTCTTTTTCTGTCCTTTGTATATGTAAATGTTTTTGCTTATTGGTGTTTGTCAAGTTAAGAATAACAGTAATTAAAATGATTAAAGCATACACACAAAGAATATAAGTTCAGTAAGGGCAGAAACTATTTCATTTTTGTCTTTATGTAGCTAGTACTTAGAAATGCCTTTATTGTTCAGTCATTTTCAGTCGTGTCTGACTCCTTATGATTCCCTTTGGGGTTTTCTTGGCAAAGATACGGGTATGGCTTGCCATTTCCTTTTCCAGCTCATTTTACAGATGAGGAAACTGAGGCAAATAGGGTTAAGTGATTTGCCCTGCGTCACACAGTATCTGAGGCCAGATTTGAACTCAGGAAGATGAGTCTTCCTGACTTTAGGCCCCAGCTCTCTATGCACTGTTTCACCTAGCTGCTCTTAGAAATGCCTAGTGCATAGTAAATACTTAATAAAAAGCTTATTGTTTGATTGAATGTCTTTCTGGTGTCTGAATAAATGTTTTGATTCTATCTTCCATGTGGAGAGTCTGTGGTATTTTGCAATTCAGAATCACACTGGGATATTCATGGTCATGGTAGGCACTGTGAATATCTCATTGGTGCTACACCCTGGGCAAGTCACTTAACCATTTTTGCCTCAGTTTCCTCCTCTGTAAAGTGAACTGGAGAAGGAAATGGCAAACCACTCCAGTATCTCTGTCAAGAAAACCCCAAATGGTTTCAGACATGACTGAAATGACTCAACAACAACAACACTTTTGAAATATCCCATACAAAGCTTCAGGACCATGGTCATTTCCCAGAGTGATAGGCAGGGTAGAAACTATATCATAGTTCAAAGTCAGAAGAGATCTTGGAGGTTAAGGATGACTCAAATAGCTGTTGGATCTCTTGGTGCCTGTAGTTTGACTGGACTCTGGGGGTGTGTTTGGTAGGGAAACGGGGAACTCTATGGGCTGGAATATGGATATGGATAGAGTCATCTCTGGCAGGCCATTCCTAGGGATTATGGACCAGGACCAATCATCTCTATGTTCCTTCATCCCCATCTATTTTAATATGGTGACATTAAGCTAAAATGTACATCTAGGACAGCCCCGAAGGGGAAATGAATTCAGGAAAAGGTATTTACACCTTCTTTTTCTCTGAATCACACTCCTGACTCTCCATACTTCTTTCCCTATCACACCCCAACCTTCTCTTTTCATTTATTAGGAGATTGGATTAGAGGCCGCAGTTAGGTGGCACAGTGAATAGAGTGCTGGACCTAGAATCAGGAAGATTCCTCTTCCTAAATTCAAATCTGGCCTCCGACACTTACTAGCTGTGTGACCTTCGGCAAGTCACTTAACCCTGTTTGCCTCAGTTTCCTCAAGTGTCAAATGAGATGGAGAAGGAAACGGCAAATCACTCCAGTATTTTTGGCAAGGAAACCCCAAATGGGGTCACAAAGAGTTGGATATGGTTGAAAACAACTGAACAACAATATAAACAAAAAATTAAAAATAGAAAAAAGCAAGCTAATTATAATCACATCAAGAGACTTATAAGGAACAAACATAACTATAATTAAGCATATATATAAATAAACAATGAGCAAAACGTTATATAGCTTATGGACAAATGTTGCAGAAACATAAGACAAACAGAGGCAAATGAACATAATAGCAAAATAGTACAGCAGAGGCACAACTCAAATATGCAGTAATTAATAGATGCATTGATGAGCGTATGCAATTAATTACATGCAAGATGCAGCTTAAGACGATCTGTAGTATTGTTGCCTTCACTGCAAAATCCCAGGTCATTCTGATCCCTAGTTAAACTGGTATTCGTTTCTGTGACCAACCTCTGTGCTCCTCTCTGGTCAATGGTATGGACTGTTCACCTGCATTCCTAGCTATGGGTCCAGGCTTAAGTAAGCTTGAACTTTTGGAATGACCAGGCTGAGTGTCTGTGTTCTGTGCTCAGTGAGTTGTCTCTGGACCCTAGGAGTCTCTATAGCTGAGGTTTCAGGCCAGAAAGGAATTGCCTGTGGGTTCAGTCCTTTCTCCTGTCTGTACTGGAGTTTTCCTCAAATGGAGTCAAAGATTTTAGGTAGTGGTATCTTAATGTCTCCATTGGAAATGAGATTCAGAGCCAGTTAATATTCATATAACTTGTGTGTGGTCTCTGGCTTAGTTCACTATGGTTAGTTTCCATTACTTCTCTCCACGGATTCATCAGAAAATCCCAGTAACTCTCTTATGGGCAATAAGTAATTGTGATGAATTGGTTCTTCAGGTTCTCAGCCCCTTTCTCACTGAAGCCATTCAGTAAGCAGTTTACCCAGTCCACACAAAAATTGTGTATTGATGGTCCTGCTAACTTGTGTATGCCTTGAACACCAAGCTTTATCAACAGAAGTTGGTCTCCTTGTTGGAGGTCTCCACAGTGGTCTCAGATATCATACTGTATGAGATCACAGATTTAGAATTGGAAGGGAGCTTAGAGGTCAGCAAATCCAATTTCATTTTCCAGATGAGGAAATTGAGGCCTAGAGAGGGCAAGGGACTTGTCTAGAGTCTCACAGCTAATAAGAATCTGAGATAAGATTTGAATCCAGATCTTCCCTGACTGTAAGTTCAGTGCTTGTAAGTTCTTATCGTCCATGACACCACACTACCTCCCTTTTTGTTTTTGTTTTGGTGAGAGTTCTTCTGGGCTAACATTATGGCCAGTTGGTAGGCTTCTCAATCAAGGGATCTGATAGTTGTATTTTCATCATTTTCATCCTCTAAACCTTTATCTAAAGCATACATCTACAGGTATGCATGGTTCTCACCTAAACATCATAAAGGTATAAAGACAGTGGCATAATACTAAAGATGCCACATGTTGACTCCATTGAGATTTTGGTTGTGGTTCTAGGGTTTCTAACATTGTCTGGTACACGAGGATCAACCAGAATCCTCTGGTTGTGCAAGAGGCCAAAGCAGATATCTTTCTGGAAATGGTTAGAGGACAGGCTCAGTGTCACATATGCTTCATGGGATGGACCTTGAAAACCCATTCCCATGTATACTTCACAAAGTGGGTTCCAATCCAATCTTCCTGTTATATTAGCTATGAGGCTCAGATGGATTTTTTTCCTTCTGTAAAATGTGGATAATAAATGTACTATTGGGTTACTGGAAAGAAAATGCATTGGAAACTTTAAAGCATTATGGAAATGTGAGTTGCTATTCTGGTCTCCAGGTCGTCTTGTTTTACCGATAGGAGGTTTGCATGTCTTCCTCTTCGGTAAATGTCAGTAATCAAAGCAGTTATGGTGTAGTGGAAAGAACATTCAACTTGTCATCCTGGGTTCTACCCCCAACTCTTATAGTCTGGGTGACCTTGGGCAAGGACTCAATTTTCTTAAACAGCAAAATGAGGAGGTTAGACTTGAACCTGGGGTCTGTGAACTAAAAAAAAAATTATAATTTTACTTCAGGTGAAATGGTTTCCTTTGTAATCCTATGTATTTTATTTTAAAATTATTATTCTGATAAGTGTCCATAGGCATTATTAGATTGTTAAAGGGGTTCATGACAGTGAAAGATCTGGAAGATTTCCTCTAAATCTTCTATTTTGTAATTCTGTGAGAGAACTGATACCCAGAAACACCCATCAGGCTACTGGTTGACATAAAAATGACCTATTTTGAGCCAGATGTTGAGGTGTGGAAAGAGATGTAGAAGTCAGTGCTTCTGGCTTCCAATCTCTACTTCAGAAAAAGGGGAAGGTGTGCTGGGAGGTCAGCACACCTGGAACTGAGGTAGGTGATGTTCCGATGTACCAGCAAGCCTGGTCTTTCTGTTTCAGGCTCCTCTTGCTGACCTTTGGGCTATGCCTGTCTGTGTAACAGCAGGCCACTCACAGGCAGTCCCACATCAACTCCAGAATGTGTTAAGATGCAATAAAATGTACTGTGAAACAGCTATATTTCATTCATTCATTCCACAAACATTTACTAAGTGCCTGCTAGGCACTGTGGGGGTTAATGAGTTTGTTTTAGGGGTCTGTGTTACTAATGAGTGCAAGTGAATGAATAAATATGATCTTGAAATTAACTACACCATCTCTTGACAAAACTGCTGATGATGCTGTAGATTCCTTTGAGGAATAAATTCTCTAACATGGTAAATTGTGCGTGAAGTTTGTTTTGGATAAGCTTGCTAAAATACAAAAGTAGGATCTTTCCTATCTGAAACAATGGAATACTCATTATCCAATATCTGAGAATCTCTTTTTCTCTCCCTTCCTCACTCTCCCTCATGTTCCCAGTGCCCCCTTTTCTTCTTCAATCCACCAGGCTTGTTTTCAGACCTTTCTTGCTTCAGTCAATCAGTGACCCTGAAGCTTTTGGCAGGGATTTCTATACTAAGAGAGTTTGCTAGAAGAGCTTGGTTCCTACAGCTGCCAGTCTGATGTGACTGCTTTACATCCTCTATCTCTGCATCATGGTATGCTGGCCTCAGCCAGGGAAGATGGGTAAGGGGCTCCTCCCAGCATGGGGTGGGGAAGCCTTGGGCAAAAATGGTAAACAGGTGAAGTATGATATCTGGGCATATTCAACTTTCCCTTTCTTCACCTTTTCCTTCTCTTTCACACTAGACAAAGGATCTGGGGTTGAGTTTTGGCTCTGTGACTTAGTAGTCACAAAAACAAGTCTTTTCCTCTGTATGGGTCAGTTTCTTCCTCTGTAAACTGAGGTACACTGGAGTAGATACTACCCCTTTGAACTCTTAATATTCCCAGAATCTCTAATTGGATAAGACTTTAAAATGGAGGATTAAAGGGGCTTCATTATACCTCATCTTTATCCAGGGAGTATCGTCTGTGGGGACTGATGAAAACAAATGAAAAGAAAGAAGCTAGGTCTGGATTCTCTCAGTACCATTTCCTTGTCACCTTTCTTTCTTAAGTAGGATCCCTAGAGCTACTCTGCCAGTGTCATGATTCTGAATTAATGGCAATAAGCCTGTACTCAGCATGTATGACACTTAAAAGGGCAGAAACACAGGGTGCTCATTCAATACTCACTCAATCAATATTTATGGCTTGTCCACTATGGGTAAGGCACCATGGGGAATAAAGATTCAGGAGGCTTAGTGTATGCCCTCAAGGAGTTTTGATTTGACTCCCAAATGCCATTTGGCATTTGATTTCTGGAAAACATAACAACAAAAACAAAACCAAACAAAAAAAAATCCAATTTAGGACTACATTATTACATGCATTGTCAATAGGTTATATGCAATACCACAAGTACAATCATGATAATATCAACATAACCTTATTTCTTGACTGAATAATGGCTTGTTTTAATAAGTATCCTCAAAAGAAATGGTTGGTTTGTTCAGAAACTCAACTACTGTGAGTAATGACCAGAACTCCCATTCTGTGCTGGAAGTTCTAAACCATTAAACATTTAATTACTACTTTCCCAAAGCCATATACACACACATTAGCATTTTGAGGATGTTACACACCACAGAGGTTTTAAGTTCATCTTTTATTTTTCCTAATCTTCAGCATTCACAATATGTAAAACAGAACAGTTTTTTGAAGGAGGGAAGCACCATGTAAGAAACACAATTGCTTTTAAATATCTCTAATACAAAGGAAACTTAATTGTGTATGAATCATGTTTACAGATGCTGACAGTTAAGGTTTACTGCTATCATTAAAAAGAAAAAAAAATACAGAACATTTCCATATCTCCATACAAAATTGGCCATAAAATAAAAATCTATAAAATTACCAAAAAATTACAAAAGTAAAATTCAAATTTTTTTTAGTAAAATTCAATAATCTTTACAAGGTAAAGACTGTTTAAAAACACACAAACACTTTAAAAAACAGAATTTGTTCATCTATAGTAATAGTTAAAATGTTCATAGGTGCATAGAGAAGACAGATATCCATATCAGGGACAAGGATGTGCACAAATATATCCAGGGTAATCCCTATGGACTATAACATGATTTTCCTTCTCTCACTTTCCACTTCAACCAGCAAAGATGTCCAAAACCATTTAGTCTGCCCCACTACTGGGAACGTGTGTGCATCAGGGTTTGCTCTAGATTCTGAGCATTGGAAAAAGTCCAAAAGGAAATACTATAGGAGTAGGGGAAAGGGGGGCAGGGAATATGGAAGAGGAAATGGCAATGGAGATGGAAGCTGGCAGCCTGCCAGCTTATGGTAGGTAATGTGCTTTCACTATGTTCCTTGTTGTAAGATGGAATCACAGGATCATTCATGGATTTAGTTTCAAGGGACATTAGAAGTTATCCAGTTCAATCCTCTCGTGTTACAAATGAAGAAACTGAGGTACAGAAAGTCAAATCACAGGATCCTAGAACTGGGAGTTTTAAGAGGCCATCTGGGCCATCCCTCCCAGTGAGGTGAGTGTCTCTGCTATGCAGGAGAGTTGGCTGATTTATTTACTGAAGAATCTAAGGACAGGGAAAATCCATCTCTGTTTGTAGCCCGTGACAGTCAAGAAGTTCATTCTTACATTCAGGTAAGCTCTATTCTTTAATGGATGCCTTTTCTCCTGATATTGGTTCAAATCCCCCAAGGTGACTAAGAAGTAGGAGGGAAGAAATAAGTTTGCCTCAACTCTCCCCAACTCCCAGTTCCTTAGAACTAGAAACAAAGGTTTCTCTCTTAAAACATCAACTAACTCCTTCTATGATCTTAGACAAATGGCTTCGCCAATCTGGGCCTCAAGTTTCCTATCTTTAAAATGAAGGGAGAGGGGTTCAACTGGATGATCTCTGAAGTCTCTTCTAGCTCTAACATTTTATGAGTCTATTTAATGGTAACATTCTTAAGTATTTTATTTAAATGGTGCTTTTTCTCGGAACCCAATCTATGCTTTTCATCAGCTTAGGGAGCTCTGGGTGAAGAGTTCTTCCTTATACCAACATAGATGGCACCTGCTCTGCAGATTAGTCTTGGAGAATTGCTGGAGACAGCGATTTAGTAACTTGCCCAAGGTCCCGTGGTTAGTAGATGTCAGGGGTGGGATTTAATTCTAAGTTTTTTTGACTCTGAAGGCAGCTCACTGTCTACTACACCATAGGGCCTTTTTAAATGTCACATGGGGCAAAAATTGGGAATTTGGCGGTGAAGTTGGTGATTGTCCTCTAATGTACACATATGTATTGTGGATGCCCAGAGAAAGACACTAAAGATGGGGAGAGTAATAACCCAGTAGTGGTGATGGGTGGATAACCTAGGGGAAATAAGATCTAAGAGCACTGAGCACAAAGAAACTTGGATTCCTAGGGCCAGTGCCAGGGACATGCCAGATGAGTTGCTGAGTAAAGTAGCTACTAACAAGCTAGAGTTTACTTGGGTTCAAAGACCTTCTATAGTAACCAAATTGGACCTAAAAGGTAATATTGCTTCTTCTGTGCCAGAGGGCAGAGCAAGAACAACAAAGGGTCTATCTGGAAAGAAACTGTTTAGTGCTTGAAGGAGGTAGCAAAGAATACTGTACTTGAAGTCACAAGACCTGTCTCTGCGCCAGTTTACTGGCCATGAAACTGCACACAAGTCGCTTAGTCTATCTAAGCCTCAGTTTTTTTATCTGTAAAATGGGGGCTAACAGTAGCACCTACTTCACAGGGTGGTAGTGAGGCTCAGATGAGGTACTATAAGTAAAGTGCTTCCCAAACGGGAAAGTTGTCTGTATGGGTGAAGTCATCATCATCATCACATTATTACATATACAACTTTTTTCAGTGGGGAAAGAAAACTCTTACCCACAGAGGGACACGGAAATGTGAATTATTATTGAAACCTGTATTTTCACACATATGGAGACCAATTCAACGACTATTCGTCAAGCGCTGTCTCTCTTCTGGCACTTGGCTGTAACTCTGGGAGCTTGCTTCTGTTCAGTCTCCTTTACCCTTTTGAGTTTGTTGTCCTACAGCCAGCCTTGAAAGGTTGCCTCCTAGTGTTGGAAGGAACTTCAGGGACCATCTAATCCCAATCAAACCATACTGGAACAAGAATTTCATGATTACTGTCTACAGTAAGTAGACAGGGGAGGCATTTGGCCTTTAAAACTTCCAATGGGTTGAATTCAGACCTCTAGAGGCGGGTCATTCCACCTCTGACAGCTCTAATTGCTTTGTAAGTTTTTACTTATATCCAAATCTGCCTCTTCTCATCTTCCACTCTTTTAGTTCTGCCCTCTAGGGCCAAACAAGACAAGTCTAATCTCCCCTACAGGTTAAACATCATCACCTGTCCTGGCTGATCCACATACGACACCATCACAAGACCCATAGTAAACTGGCTGTTCCCTTTGGCCAAAGTCCTTTCATAAAGGTGAACGTGAAACTGAACACAACATTCCAGCTGAGTTCTGACCAGGGCAGAACACAATGGAACTATGGACTCCCAAGTTCTGGAAGGTGTGATTGTTGTAAAGCAGCCTAAGATTATGCTAGCTTGTTTTTGGCTACCACACTAAAACTGTTTACTTACATTGAGCTTGGAGGCCATGAAAGCAAAACAAAACCCCAACTAAACCCCCCAAAAAAGTAACAACAAAAACTGATTATTTTTTAGATGAACTGTAATATAGGTACAGAACTGAGGGTTTCCAGTGAAAACCAGATAAACAAGTGTTATGTATGTATAAATCATACATACAAATATATTGTGTGCCTCTGAGAACAGAGGTACTAGAATAAGAAGCCTGAGCTCTATAGAAGAATTATTTTTCTTGAATTAGAGTTTCTTTGGCCAGTTTCCATCTTCCTGGCTGTCCCTAGAAGACTGAAGTTGCTGTAATTCTGCCCATCCACTAAGTGCAAAATTGCATCAACTAGAAGTCACAAAGTCCTGGGTTCCACTTCAGAGTTGTCATTAACTTGCCTACAGGATTTTGGGAAGTCACTTCAAGTTTCTATGTTTCAATTTCCTCATCTATAAAATGAGGCAGGCCCTCTCTGTTTTAAAAAAGTTCTACAATTCTAACGTATCTAATGTATTCTAATCTAAGGATTTTAAGGCAAACCAATTATCCTGGTGAATTGTATAACCAAATAATCTGAACAGTGCTGACAACTTGAAAGAATTATTTTTGGCTAGAGGTGGGGGTGGGTAGCTAGGTGGTGAAGTGGATAGAGCACAGGGCCTGGAGAGAAGACTTATCTTTGTGAGATTAAATCCAGCCTCAGACATCCTGGGCAAGTCACTTAGCCCAGTGTGCCTCTGTTTTCTGAGATATAAAATGAGTTGGAGAAGGAAATGGCAAACCACTCCTGTACCTTTGCCATGAAAACCACAAATTGGGTCATGAAGAGTCAGACATGACTGAAAAACGACCACAGAGGCTGGGGTGGAGGATAGGGTGTTTGCTTGACTGTTCTTGGGGCTTTGGAATAAAAGATGTGTTCTTGATCAGTATGACAGCCACGTAGAGAAGGGCTGGTTTTCCAAATAGGTGAAGAACATTATTACGTCAGGTTGAGGGAGGGGGGTGGTAGACAGGTGCCTTATGCAGACAAGGCACAAACATAGAAAACCTTATCTCAAAATTCCTAGGGCAGTGAAAAACATTTTAGATGGATTACCTCACAACAGTCCTGAGGAAACTTCGTCTCTATCAGTCCTGTTTTAGAGATGAGAAAAATAAGGGTCTGAAAAAGCTAACTGATGTCTGGGGTGGAACTTGAATGCAAGTCTTTTCAACTTCAGGTGTAGTATTTTATCTATTATGGTATGCAAAAAAAAGGTCAGAGACCAGGCTTATCATGGAGATCATTGAAGCAATATCAACTGACTCAGAAACAAACTCTATTATAGTACAGACTATAAAAAAGAAATATTAAAAAGTTTATAAATGATCAAAAGTCATGAATAGGGAAGGCTTTTTTTTGGTTTGTTTTGCTTTTAGGAAATCCAGTAAATTATAATATGGAAAAAAGATGCTTGAAATCACTAATAAAGAAATGCAAATTAAAAAAAATTCTTAGGATAGTAACTTAAATTTATCTAATACCTTACTGTTTATAAAGTGTTTCCCTCACAACAAGTGTCCAGCTGTGAAGGTACTATATAATTATTATTAACCTTCATTTGATCAGCCCATGGTCACCTACCTAGTGTCCTGGCTGGGATCTAAACTAAGATCAAATGACTCCAAGTCTGGTCCAGTTATCACTTACACCAACTTTTGCCACAGGCCATTTCATAGCTAAGCAAGAGGTTGGTCTTAGGAGAGGTTCCTTCTCCTCCTTCCCTGACACATTTTTCTCAGTTGCTCTGTGAATATGTGCCTCTGTTTGCTCCATTTTCCCACATTTTCTCTCCTTAGCTAGGAAGAACTTCCTAACTACCAAGGGATTTGACACAAATAGATGACTGAAGGTTATACAATCCCAATAGTCTAGTGTCAGTATTAATGTACTTGGAAGAAGTTGAATCTGATGATTTTCATGAGATCATTAACAGTGCTGGAAGGGACCTTAGAGACCATCTACAGATGAGGAAATAGGATCAAAGAGGCCAGTGACTTGTCTACACTGCTTGGGTCAAGAGGTAGGATATGAACCCACAACTCCCTGACTTGAAGGCTGGCTTTTTATCCATTTCATGTTCCTTTGGAAGATCTCTGCAAGAGTCCCTCCAGTTTCATGATTCTCTTTACATTTACATAACCAGTTATTTGTTGAATTGCATTTGTTCATCTGGCCAGTTTCTATATTAGGGATTTCTGAAGGTTTCTGGAGTTGAACCCTTATGCTGT
This sequence comes from Potorous gilbertii, assembly GCA_028658325.1. Classification (NCBI taxonomy): domain Eukaryota; kingdom Metazoa; phylum Chordata; class Mammalia; order Diprotodontia; family Potoroidae; genus Potorous; species Potorous gilbertii. The sequence goes on along the minus strand of CM053771.1, from coordinate 279,933,899 downwards.
AGAATAATGGAAACTTAAGAAATGGAAGGTCACCTAGTTCAATCTTAACCATTTTGATGAGGAAGAAACAGACTCAGAAAGGGCTTGTCCAAGGTTATATAGGTAGTAAGTGGCCAACCTAGGATTTTAACTCCAGAGCCAGTGTTCATTACAACATGCTAACTCCCCAGCCTCATTTGTAGTAGACAAGAGCTGCTTTGTTCATTGGCCTCCATTTTTGTAAGACTTCTTTCTGCTAAGTGTCACAGACATTCTGGGGACAGTTGTTAACCTGAGATTCATGAACTTAAAAAAAATGATAATTTCAGTTATATTTGGGTTTTATTGTAATCCAATTTTATTGTAGACTTTAAAAAACATTATTCTAAGAAGGGGTCTATAGGCTTCACCAGAGAGCCACAGGGGGTCTATGAAACAAGAAATGTGAAGACCCTACCTCCTTGCAAATTCCATCTACAGTTTCCTTATCTGACCTTCACGTACTTGGCCTGGTACCAGCAAACTTGCTATCTCCAAAACCAGCCAGAGGAACTGAATGTCCTTCCCTCTTGTGTCACATGGCATTTTACACACCACAAAACATGCTTTGATAGCAGAGTTAACAAGGTTAAAGGGGAAACTTTAAGAACCTGGATGGCATGTGATTGGGGATTAACATAGCATTTCTCAGCTAAGGGTTGGAGCCTACATTGCATTGGTGAGCCATAGTATTCCCAAAGGCCATTTGGTGGTATAGACATTGATTTATGGGCTGAACTAGCTTCTTCTCCCTTTCTCAAGCCCCTTTTAATTATGTTTCCCTCCCAGAATAGAATGGTTATGAGGCTGTGAGGAAACAACTCTCTAACAAACAGTTGGGTGGGTGGAGGGAATCCACTCTTCGTAATAGTCAAACTGAGTTTTAAAATGTTCACAGAGAAAATAAGGCAGAGTTCCTTCACACACAAAAAGACAGTTTGTTTTGGCAGAAAACCTAGTTTTTAAAAATCCACAGAAACTGACAGGTTGATATGAAAAGGAATTCAATACTAAAAAGAGAGGGAGTAGAGTGAGTGAAATAACATCACTGCCAAGAGTAACCTTTTTTTAACTGGGGGAGAACAGTTAGAGGGTAACTGGATTCTGGTTTGACTCCCCTCTCTTTGTGTTTACATTGGCTCAAGCAAAAAGGGGGTCAGATATGGAGGGGCTTTCCTTTGATATTGAAGGACACAGAGTTGTTACTACTCTCCAGTTGCTATGCTGGGGGGTAAGGGGGCAAATTGAAGTTTTTGTTTTGAATAAGGTCAGTTAGTTCCTAAGATCACAGATTTTGGGCTGAAAGGGAACACAGAGATCATCCATTCTGATCCTCTTATTTATAGCTGGGGACCTGAAAGGTTAAATTCCTTGCTCAAAGTCACAGAGGTAAGTGGCAGAGATGAATTAAAGGTTGGCCTTTTGAGAGCCTTTTAATGCAGAATTACACCAATCCCAGAAACATTACTACTTGAACAGCTGAAAGGACTGCTAACAACCTAAGATTTGAGAGTGAGATTCATAACTTTGGTCTAGAAGAGGGAAAGCCAGAATGATTGGATAGTGAATAAGGTGTTGAAGGTGAACTGTAAGCTGTAGGAAGATGGTTCTTTCAATCGTGCTCTAGTGTTTTCATTTTGCTGATTTTTTAGTGTTTAAGTAATTTATTCTACTTTAAATTGTCTTTAAAGTCTATTTTTAAAGAAAGGGAAATAATTGCTAAATCCATGCTGGAGGAATGTTTATTATTTGAGTCTGAGCCCTCTTAATCAGGATTATTATTCACCTGGTGGCAACTACCAGAACAACAAAAGGAGTGACCAAGAAGATCTGACAAGTGTCTATAGAACCCTTGAGATTTAAAGCAAAAAGGGACCTTAAAAGGTCTAGTACAACTTTCTCATTTAAAAAAAAAAAGGAAAGAAAGAAATAGAAGGGTAAGTGATTTGCCCAAGGTCATAAAGGCATTGAGTAGGTCCTGGGATTTGAATCTAGCTCCCCTGACTCCATATCCAGAGCTCTTCCCACTGTACTATCCTGCCTTGAAAAAGCAAAATTATTAAGTGAAGTGATGGGAAATGTTGACATCAAGAGAGAAGCCTGAGAGAGCTATGGCATGTCCAACAGCTGCTTAGAGGTCATGGTGGTTGGGAGATTAAGTGTTAGAACATTGGGTTATTTCAGTGAAGATTATCCTGCAGTCTGTTGAGTTTGGTGTCTGAAATTGTATAAAATATGAGTGTTCCCTGGCCTCATATAGTCTCTAAGATGGCAAGGGCATGACAGTGAATTTAGTTACCTTACCATTTAAAAGTGCTGTCTTTCTATTTTCAGACTTGCTTCCTGCAGGGTTCTCAATACTAACAACCATCTAACTCTGGTTGGCCAGGAGGGCTTTGCAAAGAGGCGGAAGGGGAATCTGTGGGTCCGTGACTATGCTCTAGATTGGCCATTCTTCTGCAGTGGGAGTCAGTGTGCAATGACTAATTAACTCCCTTTTCCATACTTCGATCTATTCTTTTTTTCTGCAGGTTGGATTCCTGCTATCTTTCAGCATCATAGACTTACAGCCACAAGGGACTTTGAAGGCCATTGAGTCCAATTCAAAGGAGGTCACCGAGGCCTGAAGAGTGAAGGACACACAAGAATTAAGTGGCAGAGCCAGGATTCTGATTCAGGTCTTTTGACTCTTAATCCTGAGACATGATCACTGTGTAATGCTATCAGTCTCCTCTTTTATACCTTCACCTTTATTTCCATCTCTCGTTCTGGGCTAGCCCCAAGTTTGAGGGACAGCAGAGGTCTTTTGTGCCTTCTGAAGGAAAATAGGAGAGGGGTTTTCAAGATGTTGGGGAGAGAAAAAGGAAAAGGGAGCCCAAATCTAGGAATATAAACCAAAGTGGTTATACCTCAGCAATAACACAGATAAGAAAAAGCAGTATCCTATGAATTAGTCAGCGTAGATCATTACCTGCACAAGGACGAAAACAGGACTAATAAAAATAGATAGCACGTACTGCACTTAGTTTCAGAAGTGTACTCCATTGATATTTCATTAAGCACTGCCTTTCAGCAGATGCAATGGGTGGCTGGACAGATGACCTCTCTCAAGGTCCCTTCTAGCCCTATGATTTTAAAAATCGTTTTATCTATTTAGATAAAAGGATTGGATTTTTAGTACCATATATGTAGGTCAAAGGCACGATTGATCTGAATCTGTGGGGGTTGGGGTTATTTCAGAACTTCTTTAATATGTGGTTTTCAAGTCTTTAAAAGGATAGTTTCTCTTTTCTTTGGGGGGTAGTGGTGGGGCTTATGGCATAGAAGGAGAAAATTAATTTAATTCAGAGGCAGAGAGGTTTTTTGGCAAATGAAATCACTTTGGAGGATTAGAAATTATGAAAATTTTATGGCATTTTTCAGGCTCCTACAATTGCTTTTGGGATTCAGAGCTTCAAGAATAGCTGTACTAGGTATGGATTAATCCATATGACCCAAACATACAGGCAAGGCTGGGTTTTGAGGGCTCCAAGGAAGGGTCCCTTGATTCCCAGAGAAAGCTTTTCCTTCCTGAAATTCCACAATTAGGCATTCATTATTTTGATTTAATATTATTCCCTTTTAAAATATTTAAAGCAAAATGTAACCAGTTATTTGTATATGAAGATACATGAATCGAGTCTTTCCTGAAAGCAAGTTTGGATAGGGTAGAAGGGGTAAGGGCAATGAGCACAGGAAGGATGGAGGGGAAAAAAGGGGGGCAAACCAGAAGGGGAGAAAAAAAGGCAGAGAAGGGAGGTGGAGGGAGAGAGGAAAAAATTTTGTTATATGGCAATTCTGCCTACACCTAGGCTTGGGTTTGAACCTTTATTCTAGGATCTGGAATATGAATATGGAGTCCAATTCAGCAAGAACTGTTGAGATGGCTACCTATTCACTACTAGCCCTCAGGAGCAAAGCTGGGCTTTGGCATGGCAGATATGATTCTACAGTCCTAGAAAATCCTAGATTCTGCCTACAAGTCATGTTTTCCCTGGACAAACGTATCCTTACCATGAAATTATTTTTCGTTATAGTGCACCAAAAATGTCTGAGCTTTATGCAACATATTGGGGAGACCGTTGCAATGACCTTGTTCTGAGTGGGTCACTCCCAACACCATCAATGTACTTAATGCAGTTTCAAGTGTCCACATCTTCTTCCTAATTAGACCACAAGTTCCTGGAAGGTAAGAATGTTATTTTCCAGTTCTTTTACATATCTGAGGATAGAAAAGGAAGCTGCCCCAACTGCTAATACACAGCTGTTCCACAAATACAGGCTGAAAGAATAAACAGAACTGCAAAAAACCCCCCCAAAACCCCCAGTATGCATAAGTGCCTGGCATCAGCAACACATTTCTGGGCATAGGCCAAGAAAAGTCTTTGGGCTGAAATGCTGCATAATTGTCTATATTTGTGTGAGTGTTGTATATGAGTATTATGGAATATTTTGGTCTATATAACTCTTTGTGGACAACTTTTATGTATTTTAGGCTTACATGACAGCAACAAATTGACTTATTTATCAGCACCTGTACACACAGATGATATTTTTTTACTAGGTGGGAGTAAGGGATTCAGCCCATTTTATGTATCTGGAAAATATCTGCACACTTTGCAGAAATAATTTGGCAGTGTAGACAAATACTATCATTTTCACAAAAAGCGATCCTGTATGTTATTTCAAATTAACTTTGCTGTCTCTGAGTGCCACACTGCTGCAGAGAAAGGAGTTCAAAGAACAAGTGTTCTGACAGTCTATAAAACTTGGCTTCCTCAGAATGGACCAAACCGGTCCAACAGATTTGACACTGGGGAGTAGTTCTCTCAACTCACTTTTCATACAGCTACCTGAACATCAGAAGATAGACTTTCTTTTATTGTATTTGGTGAATTTAATAAGCCATGCATTTTGAATGAGAAGTCCTTCAGGAAAACAGAGTAGCTGCTTATCTCCCACTGACTAGAACCTCACAAATCATTTCCTTTTCACAACAAAGGGCATAAAAGATATTTAACATTTTATGTGCACAGGGATTCCTATTAGGAAGGAGCCATGAGGTTCTTTGTTTTTGTAAAGCACCTACTTGTTGAGCATTTCAGTCATTCATGAGTACTGCCAATATCAGGTTTCCATAAAGTGGGATTTCAGAGCTGGAAGAGACTTTAGAAGTCACCTACTTCAATCCTCTTACTTTTACAGAGGAGGAAACAGACATTAAAAGAGTAGTGACTTGCCTAAGGTCACACAGGTCGCTAGATAAAGGCAGTATGATCTAACTGAGAGAGTGCTAGATGTGATGTTAGGAAGACACAGATTAGAATTCCATTTAAAACATATTAGCTGTGAAACTGTACGAAAATCAAATAACCTCTCCAAGCCTCGATTTCCTTACTTGATAAAATGGAGTTAATGAGACCCATTTTGCAAGTCTGTTCTGAGGCTCAGCAGAGGTATTGTATGCAAAGTGCTTTGTACACCATGAAGTGATATGATACGTACATGTGAGCTATTTTATAGTTAATATTAGGTTTATTACATTAAGTCATAGAACACTGCAGGATCTTTTCAAAGAGATCCATAATTACTCAAAAGAAGCTAACCTGAAAAATGCCTGAAACCAGATTTCCTAAATAAATCCTAGTTCAGCACTTTCCCCACTATCCAGCACTGATATTGCTAGACAAGCTTTCCTTCCCGAAACTGGCAATCTTGAAAGACCACAATCCATAAATTCGTATTAACTAGGTAAAAAATAAATAAAAACATAAGAAGACAAAGGAGAAAGCTGGATGGGAGAGAGGAAGGGGAAAGAATTGACAAGAGGGAAGCTAAAGCTGTCCTGCTTAAAGTTTCATCAGCAGCGTGAGACTGAATGAAATAAAATGCCAAATAAAGCATACCCAGAAGTTGAATTTTCAGTTTGCAACTAGCCAGCCAGCCAGCCAACTAACCAACTAGGAAATTGTAGAATGGGCTTTCAATGAAAACAAAAACAAAAATTAAGGAAAGGAACTGTACAATGTTACTCATCCTTCCCCCAACATACAGAGCACTGCTTCCCACAGCCTTTGATTTCCTCAGCATGAGTTAGGGCTTAAGGAATAGTTTTCTCTGATATTTCCTATTTAAAAGTTAAAGATGATCCTCACCACTAAAAATAATTTGTAAAGACATGAGAAAAAAGTATGCCCTTTCTCTAAACATAGAGTTTGGAGTAAGCAAGGCTAAATTAAAACACAAACCATCTATACTTCTAATAGGGAAAATAGAGACTACTGCATTTTGGCATGTACTGTTTAATCTTAGAACACAATAAAAAGTTAGATAGTATATTGTTTCCAGGAAAGTATTCTTCTTTTTTTTTGTAATGAACCTCCTATGGCATTCTGGTGAAGACATAAAGCTTTTAAATGTATAAAATAAAATACACAGGGTTATAAAGGAAACCAATTGTATTGAAATATAGTAATCAAAAAATAAGAGTTCATGGACCCCACGTTAAGGACCTCTGCTGTAGGTGAAATTTCTTTATATATATTTGGTACAATCTCATTTGGAAGAGAAGTGAAATAATAACTGATATTTATATATAAGTGAGTTCCATGAAGTCTTATTTGTGCATGCAGGGGAGCCTAGGTTTGCAGCAGCTAACTTAGCAGAGAATAACTAAGCTTTGGCAAGTTTCATTTTGCTGGATAAGAGAGGAAAGGTAAGGTCTGGGTATCTGAAATGGTTCTGATCTTGGACTAACTGTCCAACAGCTTAGTGATAAGAGGTTCATCATGAGTAATTCCTCAGCCATAGTGACCCATAGTGAAACAAAAGTAAAAAATGGCTCTTATGCTTAGGCAGTCTCCTCTATTTCTATAGTGACAGTTGGCAGAATGGAGATAAATAAGGGAAAGGGTGCTAAGAATCATACCATTTGTAGACTGTCTACAAACATTAATTTTTTTTGTAGTTATCCTACATGTGAGATCTTTGCCCAAAGACAAACCAAAGGACATACCGCCAGAAGAACTGCAGTATATCAATACTGATATTCCCATGGACAGAAGAAACCTGAGAGCAAAAGGAAATTACAACTAAATGGAAGGCAGGCCTAGGTGTTTTATTTGGAGAAGGAAACCAAGGATTTGGCAGAGTAGGTTTTATCATGTTCCCCAAAGCAACAAGAAATGTCATTTCACAGGACCGTCCTCTCTGCCTTTTAGTCTGTGCTCATGATGAATGGAAACAGCAAAAACGATAACAACAAACCATTGTGAAGATAACTGCAGCTTGCGTGTCTGGATCTGACAACATTCCCCAAACCGAATAAATGGATACCCTTGGACTTGGGAGGGCTGGCGAGAGGAGTACGTCAAAAAATGAGAAATATGGCTTAGGTTTGAGAGATGGAAGGGGCCAAACACTTATGCTGACATATAATAAATACTTTCAGAATAGAGTCTGAAGATGATAGAGATGGCAAACACCAAATAACTTCATAAAAAATGAAACCAACTATATTTAACAATAACTGGTTGCTACTGCCAGAGTCACATCAGAATCAGCTTTTTGTGTGCGGTTAGACCACTGCAAAGGTCAAAATCAACACCAAATTAGAGGATAAAAGCTGAGAAGATAGGGTATGCTACTGCAACAACTTCAACCCTGTGTCATTAATGTGAAAGCAGCAAATGGAAAAGAGGAAATGCCAGTGACCTTGATCGTCACCATTTTCTGCAAACACTTAATAGAAAAAAAGTATTTGACTCAATGAGAGGCCAGAAATCATATTTAGCCAGCAATTATTGAGTCCTCCTGCCAAGATGGGAGAAATACCAGCCAAGAGCAACAATAGTTTAGAATACAAACTCATTTGTATATTATATATGGAGGCTGATGGTAGATGATTGCAAACAGCAGAATATTATAAAACACAGAAATGCAATGGAAGCAGAAACGATCTACAGAAAGCTTAATCTAAAACCCTACTGGGTTATACAGAATCCTGAGAGGACTGAGAGGTGAAATGGCCAGCAGAACAAATGGAAAACAGAACATGTTTCCGTGCCAGTCAGTATTCATCATTATAATGACAGAATCACAAAATCTGGACCCTAACACCACAGACTATATTCTAAGGAAGTTAAGATAGTACTTGAGAAGATGAACTGGGAAGACTGGATAGACTAGAAAATAGACACCAAAGAAATCCATGGAAATCTACCATCTCCACAGGGATTGTTTTAGACCTCATCACAGAGAGGGGAGGAGTAGGAGTAAAGAGGTGAATAACAATATTACCTTTTAAAAGATGACAGAGAACATCATTAATTATAGATTCATATGCTTACCTTCTCACCTTGATACAATCTTTGTGAGAAAGACCTACACATACAACTACCTACAGTAGACTACATCTTTATAGTCACATAGTTACTTGAAAAGTGCAGAGAAGACAAGATTCCACTGTGTATACTATTTGTTGACTGAAAAAAATCATTTGACTTTGTAATACCACAGAAATCTTTCATATATGTGTTAATATCACGTAAGTTTACTTGAAAAGTGGAACTACAGAGATAATTCCTTTCAATGACCTTATAATTGTCAGGTGAAGGATAAAACAAGTGTCTGCCACTGTCATGGAGGATTATCTTGCTCAAAATCTAAAATTAAAAGGGAAACCTTATATATAAGTGATATTCTCCACATGCTTCTGACTGTGGATGATACTATGTTTATTATATCAAGTCACAGAAGACTGCAAGTCTTCCAGTCATGATCACTCAAAAGAAAATGGTCTGAAAAATGCCTTAAAATTGATGTTGGATGGTCAGTTCCCTGAGTTCACAGAATCACAGGGCTCACCAAGTCCAACTTGTGATTGAACAAGAATCCTCTCTATGAAGTACCTAAGTGATCATTCACTGTTTGAGTGAAGACTTCTGGGGTGGGAGGGCATAGAACTTATTATTGCTGAAGGAGCCCATTTCACTCTTGGATGGCTCTAATTTTCAGGAAGTTTTCCCTTTACATCAAGTCTAAATATGCCCCTCCTAAATATGCAACTTTTACTCATTGCTCCTGGTTCTACTCTCTGATGCTAAGTGGAACAGGTCTCATCATTAGTGAATCACAGCATTTATCTGGGACAAGTGTAGTGGATGGATAATGAATCAGGCTCAGATTGGAACAGAAGGAATCAAGTTGGCTGAACTGCATTTGGGAATCTGCTTTTAATGATTTCAATATGCTCCCTAGAACAAAAGTCTATATATAAACCCCCCTCTTCAAAATGTTCTCCTAGTAATGCTGTCTGGCTGTGAATCTTGGAACATCATAATTGCTCAAGAATCAAAGGTGTGGATGACCAAAAAAGTAACAGTGAAATGGTGTCTGTAAGCAGGCCTTAGTATTGTTTGCAATGATAACCAATACACAAGAAGGGCCAAAATGGATGATGGGGTGAGGGACTGGAACTCACAAAATATAAAGATGGCCTTATGGAAGGCCTCCAACATATTAGGTGGATCTATGAGAATAAATAAGAATTACAAAGGATGAGGAAGTATAGATAGCTAACACCATGAATGGAAGGAAAAGCTGCACTAATGAGAATTTATAGTACTGGAGCATTAGCGTTCCTGGTCTGGTTTAAAATTGTGTGAGGTAGCTAAGGCTAATATGATTATTGCCATTTTAAAGATAAGAAACTGAGGCTCATTATAAGTTCAGGGATTTGTCCAAGGTCACAAGACGACCGAAAGGCAGAACCAGAATTTAAACCCAGGTATCCTGATACTAAGTCAAGGGCTTTTTCCACGATACCAGGACATTTCTATGAAACTCTTTCTACTGAAGAGTTTGTTCATACAGCTATGAAAGAGTTCCCAGCATGCTTCAGTTTCAAAAGCCATTTTGAGAATTCTGCCTGTGGTACTCAAAGAGAACATATTCATAAAGAGAACTACACCGGAAATCAGGTCACCTGGGTTCTAATCCTGGGGCTTACACTGACTAGCCCTATGATCTTGGCAGCCTCATCTCTCTGGTCCTAAGTTTCCACATGAGTGAAAAATGAGTGACAATGATACTGTCCTGTTTATAAAAGACGACTGTTGGGACAAAATGAGACACATGGGACTGCTTTTTAACTATAAAGTACTATATAAATATCAGTCACTTTTCCACTTTTCTACCACATAAAGTCTTGGAGAAAAATGATTGTCAAGGTCCTTTCCAGCTTCAACATTCCATGAGTATATAATAATAATTCACAATTATACAGCACTTGACAGTGTGATTCTAAGTAAATCACTCAGAAGTCTGAATTATAGAAGTTTTGATTTCATATATCCAGTCACCCACTCTCTGGTTTAATCCAGATTACTTTTCATTTGTCAGCCCTCTTTGTAAAGGGGTAGTTAAGTGGTCCACAGGGCTAGAATACCATAAGGGCAGCAGGGAGTGACTGAAAATGTTCTGGATTTGCAGTCAGGAGCATCATTTCAAAGTTCATTGAGGAAATGAACATTATTTCACATTAACTTAAATTTCCTTCTTGGTTCACTTTTTAAGTTGATTTAAAATCATGGCTTATCTTAATCACAAACAGCAAAAGACTTTCTGTGACTTAACAAAAGGAGTTCCTGAAAGGTAGATAGATTAATGTTAAATATCTTCAATTAGAAAATTCTTCACTAAATAATATTTTAATAGCTGAACTTCATAAAGCAAATTTTAACTTCCTCTTTCAATAGACAGATATGAACGCTAAATGGTGTAAAAGATCTCTCTCAAATATACGTTTAAACATACACTACAAAGTATATTTGTAACCTTTTGTCTTTTTTAGTAACAATACATTTCTTCACATTTAAGCAATAGTGTTGGTGCACAAATCTGCCCACTTTCACTGTGGATACTGCACAAAAAGATCCTATGTATTAAAATGTGCATGTAGCACAAATTAGCTTATCTCTTACATTGTTTAATTTAATAAGACTAGGCTCTTTCTCTCTATAGAGTCTTATATTATTCTATCCATTTCAATGTAAAAGACCAAAAGGTATCATAGAACAAATAGCTAACTTCAATCTCTGTACCTCTTGCTTCAGTTCATGACATTGTAACAGCCTCACTACCATTAATTCATCTTTTTATGAGTTATGACAAAAATTATTCATAAGCACTACAAAGATGCTAAATTAGACTGAAATTCTGGTGTAGTGGCAAGAGCACCGGCTTGGAGGCTGGACCTAGGGGTCTAGTACTGCCTTCATGACCTCCTTTAAGAGACATCTTGCTGTTTCTTCCTATGTAAAATGAGAAGCTTGAACCAGATGACCTCGTAAAGCTCTTGGGCACTCTAACACTCCATGATTCTATGAGCTATCTCATTCACATGGTGTCCAAGACAGCACCCTCTCCCCTACTGTATTCTGATGTACAGTCAGAAGCAAATATAACAAGAAAAAGAAAATCTGACTTTTACTGTTGACCTGATTTGAAATTTTATAAGTTATCGTTACTGTTATTTTTAAAAGATGTTTCCTCCTAAATCCTTTTGTGTCTTTCCTACAGTTTTCTCATCCCTGATACTGATCTGATAGAGAAGCAAAGGCCAAGCCCATTTCATGCGTGCTAACTTACAAAGGGGTATCGGTTAGGTGACAGAGTTAAATTGTTCCTCACCTGGGCTGGACTGGAACCAGTGAGTTATTTGTGTATGACACTAGATTTTATACTTTTTTCACGAATGCCACTTAAATGTTCATGTTGGATTGTGATTTCAAAGAGCCATTAATTATGAATAGAATATTCTCCAGGAAGAATTCTTGCTGGAGCAGAACCTTATACACCAAATTCCTCAAATGCATACCTTTGACATTAAATATATATCTTTTCTTCTATCAGTTCCCCTGATATCTTCACTACAAAACAAAGATTATAGTTCATCCAAAACCTCAGCAATCTTTGGATTCTCACTTCTCATTTACTAAAGAAAAAAAGCAATGTTAATAACAGGTGTCAAGGTTAACTTGACTTTCTGAAAATTCCTCCCTTTCTCTGTCCCTCCTACAAATTCCTTCCAGGTCCTGAAAATAACGCCCAGAAAACACTGAAGCTGCAGATGGAGATGATATGCAAGTGAGTGACAGGTGCTATTTTTAGGTTTGGGACTTAGAGAAAGATAACCAGGAAGCTGCTGCTACCTCAGTTCGCTCCTATGACTTCTAACGGGGTTGAGGCTATGATGGAAAGCCTTTTAATTCTAAGCACAAAGGGCACAGCAGAGAGGTAGAGGGAAGGGAAGCACAGGCAGTTGGGTGGTGTGTATGTGAGATGGATGTGCTGTGTGAAATGGTGAGCTGATGAACTCTCTCCTCATCAAGTCAGAACAATCAGCTAGTTGTTCCTTTAATTTAACCCTTTGTCTGCCTCAGGCAAAGATAAAACAACTCTGTTTAACAAGGTTCTGTTAGCAACGATGTTAAAATTTCAAGGCAGACCAAAAAAAGTGGCAGAGGTTGGAGAAGATGACAGAGGAGGAATGTTTTTCAGAATGTTCAGTGTGCCCCAAGTCTACTTTTCCTCATGCCACTGAAATCTTTTCTTGAGAGGTAACCACTGGATTCTTCTTGAGAAAGCCACTATCTCACAATGGGATATGTCAGAAGCACAAATGCGCACAAACACATACACTAAACACATCTAGAATTGAATACTTTATAAAACAAACCAAACTACAAGAACATAATTCAGAAACCACCAGCAGGCTGACCAAGGTTCAGAGTGACTGGAAGCCCTAAGGTATGTCCAGTTAACCAAGATGCAGATAGGCACATGTTGGTCCTGGACTATCTATTCCACACTTAAATCTATGGAATGGGAAGATTTAATATTCCCATGTGATTTGTCATTTCGCTATTAACAAAAGCACTATACCAATTCAGAAAGAAAGGACTTATAATATTGGAAGTTGAACTATCACACTGAAAATGAATATGTGAAAAATTCAGGAAACTGAACTAAAGATCACTTTTTAGGGTGCATTTAGGAAATTAAATTATATTTCCAAAAACTCAGAGTTTGAATCCAAGATAAAATGATGGGTGTGCTAGAAGGCAGTCAAACTGTAGGTACAGCTGAATAACAGCCAGCATTTGGACTAGTATATTGGAGGTGGCTGGAGGGGTTTGACCTAATTAAAAATAAAGAGTCATATAAGAAATGGTTTATTAGGAAAAAAAGTAGTGTACAAGTAGGTTATTACTGTAATTTACACATTTGTTGGCCACTTTATATTAAAATCTGATACATGTTTTAAACTTCTAAAGAAGTTAACTGGAATTTTTCTTATTCTGATCCGTGACTCAGGGAAGGAGTATTTTGATAATAGCGGACATTGATCCAATATTATCCTTCAGTTTCTCTTCATGACTACATTTAATCATTTAGTAGTCTAGCACTAGTAAAAAAATTTGGACACTATACTGTTTCAGGGAGTGCTTTTTCTAAAAGAGAGGAGGCCTCTAGCCCATGAATCAGGCATCTGTACATGAAATGGGTACATTTAAAAATCATCTATTACCCCTCAAGTCTTGCATTATTGTTACCTAGTAGTAATTAAATAAACATAAAAATAAAAATCTGTACCCTAATGAAACCTCCAAAAGTTTAATCTCTTCTGTTCCCCCTCCATTCAGTTGTGCAATTCCAAGCAAATATCTGGTATGCCCTTGCGATGGCCAGTCTCTGTAAATTCCTCTCAGTCTGTGCTATCAAACTGAGACAACAACATCAAGGTAGAGTCTATCGTAGGATTCCCTGAAGCACAGAATGAGGAGCAGACTGAGCAAACACGACCCAGGAAGGCACCAGTTGAACCAAGACAACTCTGTAAAAACAAAACAAAACAAAATTTGTAGTTAAAAAAATATCCAGGTAAGACACTGGCAAAACATCAGCTACAGTTCCACAGCAATCTACTCAGCACTTAAAAAAGCAGTTAAAACGAAACTTCCCTGACAGCCTGGAAACAGCTTTCAATAAGTACTGACAACCTGGCTTGTGACTGAATGATATACAACACAGATTCTAGGGCTTTGTTATATAGTTCTTTTAGTCAGCATTATTGATGACTTTTCAGAGCTGACTTTAGGGGCAAAAAAATCTATCACTTTTACGGGAAAACAAATCACCCCTAAATGTCAATTTGTTAATTTTAAATTGTCTTATATTGCATTCCCAAATGGAGTCTCCCTCTTCCCAAAAATCTCTACCCAGGGCATAAATAATTAAGTGTGCTAAATTTTAAGAAGTAAGAGCTATACCTTTTTGGGTAGGAAAATTAAATCTCAGTATAAATTTTTATTATACATTTAAAACCATTGATAAACAAATAATCTAATAAATATACAAAATAAGGAGTAAAATCTTACATAAAATCTATCAAATCAAACAAATTAAACCACAGACAAGCAAAAAATATGGTTTTGTTCCATGTTCCTGTTCTGTGACATTTCCTTAATGGAGATATAGTTTTGGCTCCTGAGCTGGTTTTGTGCAGAGTACCCAATTGTCAGAATAGAAAATAATTTTTAAGTACAATCTTAAAATTTAATCTTTTAACCTAAACCTTTTTCTGCCCCAGCATTAAAATATTAAAGATATATTTCTGGTGGGTTCCAAAATTCTCCTTCCTAGTCAGCTTAAATCAGGAATCTGACCTGATTCCTGATCAGGCTGACCATTGGCTAGTATAATGTTAACAGAATAGGATGATCTTCCCCTCCCATTAAGAGGCCTAACACATGAAGCCTATGTAATGGTAATTTAAATGGGAAGATCTTTCCCATTCATTAATAGGCTAATGTGACCTGCTTAAATCCCATGGAAGCCTAAGTCACATGTGGTGGGAGGAGCCTGCAGGTAGAACAGGAAGGGTGGAGCAGAACTGGGAGGAAGTTGGTGAGAGTGGTTGGGAAGGAGGAGAGAAGACACAGGCAAGCACAGCTAGTCTTGTGTTTGTGGGAAAGCCCCAGGAAGGGTCGGGGAAGGTGGGGTAGGAATGGGGGTGGGGAGGGAAGACTTGGGAATGGTTTTGTCCCCTGCAGTGCTGATGTGTATTGACTTCTTGGTTACTATTTGGCTTTCTGGTGTCTGAATAAATGTTTTTCTTCTACATGGAGAGTGTGTGATACTTTGTGATTCAGAATTACACTGGCATATTCATAGTCACCATCGGTGCTGTGAATATTGCCTTGGTGATACTGCCTGCAAACACGTGGAGCCTGGGTCATATGGAGCTCAAACTGGGAGGAGATTGCCCAAGGAAGAGAAAGGGAGAGAGCATGAGCAGAGGGTGAGAGCAGGCAGAGCAGAGAGAGAGAAGCAAGCTATGATAGGCAGAGGGAGGAATGTGTCTAGGGGAACTTGTTTTTGTGAGGAGGTCTGACAGAAAGATTTAAGATGTCAGCACTCCCTGGATTAGTGATAAGTACCCTGTTAAATCTTATGTCCTGGTACTCTAATGATGTCTCAAATAAATATTTTGGTTTTGCCTTTGAGGAAGAGAGTTTATTATATTTTGTGAATTTACTCTGGAAATATGTATGCACATTCATTTCTGCTGCTATGAGCATCTCACTGGTGTTACAGCTGGTAAGGGCCACCTCAGCCTGTCACTTCCATTTCAACTAAAGCCATGGAGTGGGTGGAGAAGGATAGAAAAAACTGAGTGAATCTGTTCTAACCTCCTCCAGCATCTCCCTTCCCGTATCTGTAACAGCGAGTGCCCTGGCACACCCAGGAGGATCTGTGAGCAGAGGTTCTTGGACCCGCTTTTCTTAAAGATGACAACTTTTAAGGAGTTGACAATCTTCTACACATTCATTAGTTCAGGGAAAAGTCAGCACCCTGAACTTGGAGAAAACACAAGCAGAGAAATTAGCATAGAGACCAAAGGACAGGGCTCTGACTGCCTGAATCAAAGCAATATTGCTGTACATTTTACATACACTCCTGGATCGAGAGCGTATCTGAGGATCTGAGCAGCTGGGGGTGGGGGTGCGGGACAGGTCTGTACATGTGGCCACTCAGATCTCATCCAGGGAATCCAAAAGTCCTTCTCATAAGGGAACCTCCAAAGCAAAATACCAACTCAGAGTATATGTACACTTCTCAGGGCCAGAGGGCATCACAACGCTCTACCAAAAAGTGTGGAAGCCTTTCTGCAAGCTAGCCTCCCCCTAAGTAAGCTCCTCCTTAGGCAAGTCCATCCCTCAATGGGCTCCACATGAGGCCTAATAATGAATGGGTGGGGAAGATTTTATTATTCAATTAACATTACACCATCCTTCACACATAACTCTTCTCTGAATCTCAGTAGAGAGTGGGACTCTAGGTGAAACGAAGTGTACAATATCCTTACCCTGAGAAGTTTATTTGGAAATGAAAAAAAAAATAAAGCCAACAACTTGGAGAATATATACAAAAGTTACAATAAAGTAAATGAAACAACACTATGGTCAGGAGCAGAACTCATATAAAATACCAGGATCAATTTTGTTTCTAGACAGACAATGAAGAACACCTCTCTCCCTGTTGGATGAGAACTGGTAGGCTCCAGGTACAGAATGTTACATTTTCTTTTAGATATAGTCTCTGCACTGATTGGTTTTACTTACCTGTTTTTTCTTTATTACAAGGGAGTATTTTAGTGGGGTTAGGAAATACAGTACAGTTAGGAAAAAAAGAAATACAATACCCTCCCCCTCCCTTTAAAGCAATGTAAACAGCTGCCTCTAAAAACACTTTACTTCCAATTTACTGAAGAAACTTAGCCATTTAAAACTACATGTAATATTTCTGCAGAATTCTAAATCCTGCCTCAGTTTCCAGTAGTTATATTAAGAAACTTAGCACTGATGCCTCAGATGAATCCAGAATTCACATGGCTTTTTAAAAACAGCAATTTACGCTTAAGAAATGGAAAACACAATTAGGAGTTTGAAATCAAACTGCAGGGAGCTTCTCTCTAGATTAAGTTTAGCATACTTTGTAGACCCATACTTTTCCTCATATCTGAAGTAGATATGTTATCTCACAGGTTGACAGTATAGGTCATCTTCTAGCCGAAGATTTTCTAACACAAAGACTTACATTTCCCTGATTTGACTATATGATGAATATTTTAAAAGGTCATTTTGACCTTAAAAACCCTGCAAGTTTTCTTATTATTACCTCAAAATGGAACAACTTGTCAATTTTCACTAAAACAAGGATACGTCATTAATTAAGATGAATGGGACATATGTTCAAAGTGCTTTATTTTTGATATATGAATAAAAATATTGCCAATTTCATATTGCTAAAGCAAGGAAAAGCATATATTTAGACTTGGTAATAGGTAAACACTGTTTATCAAAAATAAAAATTCACCTTATTGATTTGTTCTCATATAACCTGAGTTTTCTTTAAAAAACAACAACCTCAAAACAATCAAAAAGAAGCAAAATGAAGGCACTGTTTTTCAAGTATATATTGTGATTTTAGGGCAATGTGTGGTATATCTGAGAATCCCAGGTGCTCTGATTTAGACAGTTCAGAGGCTCTAAAACTGAAAGGAATCTCAGGGAAAGTGATTTGCTCAAGGCCACAAAGGTAGTTAGTGGCAGAGCTAGGTCCTGAATCCAGGTCACCCAAATCATGTGCTCTTTCCATGACATCATAGTTGTCTCTCAGGTCAAAAACGAGAGAACTAAGACTGCAGACTTGTGCTCAAATCCTAAGATCTCTCTCTGTAACTACTCCAGTCATCTCACTGAAAAAGGTAATCCCTTCAGAGATGAAGACCACAGCCTAACAGCACCTGAATATCTTATGACAGTCTTGTTTATGTGCTCCCATAAATACATCACCTACCAATATGCCAAGAGCCTTCTTCAAATTCTCTTGATGTAAGCTGTCCATTAGTTGATTATTCCTCACTTTAACTACATGACTAGCCTTCCCGCCCCCCTCCCCCTCCCAACTCTCCCTCCTCCCTTTTGAGACTAGGTATTCCTATCATGACCAGACTGGCTATTCAATGGCCACTCCTAAGCCGGATCCCACTATTTATGGGTATGGAAGTTTTGATCTTCTCTGTTTTTGAGCTTGGATGGTTTGTCCCTCATCAGGCAGCCTGATGCCCCCTAGCCCCTTGAACTCACCATACTGGTAGTGGGCTTAGTGCAGCTCAGATCTCCCAAGCTCAAGCAATCCACCAATCAACCTCTTCATGAATAGGAAATAAACACAGGAATGGCCCACATTTGGCCCCATTTTTCTTTTTGGAACATATACTTTCCTTGCTGACATCCTTTATATATTGCCTTTCTTACCTAATTCATTGTAATGTGTTGTAGCCTGCTTCCAACCATCATATACCTCTCCATTGTGTTTTATTTTTCATAAACTAATATTCCATGACATACCCATATAACATCACTGGAAGAATATTGGTGTTAAAAAGATGGGACTTTTGTTTCAGGGAAAAGACTTGGGATCAGTAAAAACTATACAGTTTCCCAAAGGCAATCCTTTCTCAGTTCAATCTGAAGCCCAGGTCACTGTTTGTCTGTAGTCTGTCCAAGAAATATATACTGGTGGACAAGCCCTACAGGACTGACCATAGAAGTGTATATCAGTCTGAAAAGGAATTTATTTCTTCATCTCCTGAATTTTTCCTGTGTGAATAAATAAGCTAATCTTTTTTGAGTGATGAACATCATTTAGTAAGCTCTTTAGTGTTCCAGAATTTGGTGCAATGCTAATTGCAAATAGTAGTATCTGAAAGCCATCACCCAACTGTAAGGAAGTGCCCCATCTCCTCCATTTGGACTCTGTACTGGATGTCTCTGTAACAGTGGCAAACATCTGATGACCATATGTCTCCCTGTTTTAAGCCTCACTTGACATTACTAATATTGAAACAACATCCATTAATAATAACTCACACTTATATAGTGCTTTCATTTTTTTACAAGGTGCTTTCCTTCCCTAACATGAGGAGGCAGATGGTATAAGTACCATTACACTAAGATGATAAAGAACCAGGTTCAGAGAGCAGGTACCAAAGCTCAGAACAGAACCCAGATAAAATCCAATGATGCTTTCCATAATATCTGCTGCCTCCTTTAAATAACTAGGTACCTAGTTATCTATCTAGGTACTTGGAAAACTCTAATTTTCAGGGAGATGGGTCTGTGCTGGTAAATATTTAACAACCACCTCTTGAGTGGGTATGGGGTGAGGGGAAGAGGGAAATGTGCCCACAACATACTTGTAAGTGCAATCTGCATTACAGAATTAACATTTTCTCCCATACTTTAAATACAGACAATCAACAAAACAATAAATCAAGCCCTAATTTGTAGTGTGTGCTGATTACTTAGGTGTGAAAGCTTCTGAAGAAGGAAATGGTAAACACACCACCAAATGGGATCATGAAGAATCAGACATGACTGAAACAACTGAATAGCAACAAAAAAGTTCACACTAAAAACTTAACAATCAATTCTTGAGCTGGTTTGAGTGAGATCCAGCACACCTTTGAAGTCCCCAAGTCCTAGGAAACAGTATAGAGCTACATGGGGTATACAGGATCACAGAGAGTGCTAGAGGTGGAAAAGACTTTGGAGATCATGTAATCCAGGGGTGTCAAACACTTAGAATGGAACCTGAAACGGATTAAAATGTAATTGGGAAATAAATAACAAAATAAATAAAAACACAAGAGAATACAGATAATGTTAATATGAGATTTTCTAAGTCAACATGTAGTCACAGGAATCCTCATGTGGAGTCTTGGGGCCAGTCCCCTATTTCCATCTGCGCTGGCCACCCCCAAGCTAGTCTAATTCCCTCATATTTTTCAAATGCCAAAGATGAGGACTGAGGTCTTCTGGTGCCTAATTCATTCTGTACTCTTTCTATTGCACCAACTTGTTACATGAAATCAGAAATGTTAACTTCCAAAGCCCCCCAAGAAGTTCCTAAAATTCATGCTCTAGTGAAAGGGAAAAAAATGGGTTTACAATTTTAACCACAAGCCTGTTACAAGGTCTCCTAAAGCAAAATTAACAAAGAAATGCCAGGCTTGTCTTATCAGCTGCATTTTGCTACCTCTATTATTTGTAAATCTGAATCCACATTGATTTCTTGGATCTTAATAGGTATTTCTTAACCATAATGGTTCTTCTAAAAAGCAGATGCTTCTACATAGCTGACTCTGCAAAGGAAGCCAGTGACACAGAGGAGAGAGGGCTGGATCTGGAACGAGCAAGACCAGAACCTAAACCCTGCTGCTGACATTAACCAGCTGGGTCAGCCTGGGCAAGTCATTTAACTTTTCTGAGCCTCAGTTTCCTCATCAGTGAAATGTGGAGAGTAACAGTACACATCTCAAAAGTTTGTTGTGAGAATGAAGGATAACATATGCAAAATGTTCTGCAAACCTAAAAGTGATTTCTACCACCACCACTACTATGCTGTCAGAAAAAAGACAGCTTCAAAAACAAACCTGAACCTCAAAACTGACCCAGTAAAGAAGCAGGTGAAACAATGGCTTTCTTGTCTGGATAGTGGGGTAGAAGTCTGAATGAATTAAACTTGGTTTTTAAGCATATGAAAGAGACCACGTGGAAGAACAAGGGGAGTGATCCTAACTCACCTGTACCAAAGTCTCATTTCAGATGCAAGGAAAAAAAATCACCTGAAAAATTTTTGCCAAACAGACATGGAAAAGAGGCTACCAGGTACTTTCTTCCCCACTTTCCCCTTTTTACATCAAGCATTACTCAACAGTCTATGGTACAGATAATTGAAATGGCACATGACTCTAGAGCATGTGGAGTTCTTAAGTTCTCTGTAGGCTTTGTTAGGGTCTAAGGTTCCTTTTAAAGTTACTGCAGAACAGTCTACAATTTTTCATGGGGTACACATCAACAAGTCAGCTACTATTTTATTTGTCTTAGAGGCAAGAAGAAAGGGAAATCTAAATTTAAAATCCCCCTTTCTTGGTGACCTGGATGACTAGTGGTTGTAAGGCAATGTGGACCAGAGCAAAGAGCAAAGTAGTGTCTCAGACTCTGTTTTCTAATTTGAGATATATGGATAATGCTTTCATGCTAAACCTCACAGGACCGTTGTAATGGAAAAGGTTTTGTAAATACTACAGTTCTAGTGACATACATGTATGTAAGTTCTTGTTCTGCAGTGTGGAGGGAAAGCGTTTCAAGAAGGCTGACTCAAGTTACCATGTGACCCTAAGCAAATTAGACACTCAGCTTCAACTTCCCATCCTATAAAACTGAGTAATAATAATTCACAGGATTGTTTTGGAAGAAATAACTGATGGACCTTGAAGAATTTCATAATTGTGAGTTGGTATCAACCACAAAGGAAAACTTCTAAGGAAGCAATCACTTTTTCAAAGGAATTCTCAGACTCATCACTTGAACTTTTTCTTTTCCTTAAAAACCAAATATTCTTTCCCTATTTAGTATTTGATTCTAGATTAAAGTTTTTTGGAGATATACATTCCCAACCAAGGTGTGTATCTGGCCTTAATTTTGCCTGGACTTTTAGTCCAAAAGGGGGAGAACAGAAAGTGTTTTTAAAAATGCAGGTAAGCATTACTTCCTTCTTCCTCAGAATATTTTTAGATTTCACAATTCAAGATGCAACAATAAAGTCTACAAAAATAGGTTTTTCATTTGATAATAACCATGAAGTAGCTTAACTATTTTCAGGATCTCCTACTCAAGGCTACAATCTGACAAAATACTGAAATATTATATGGCTCTTGACTTGAAATGCCACAATGGAAATTAGTCAATAAGAATGGGAAGACAGACTGATCTGGTGAAGTGGAAGCAAAAAACCGGGTGGCAACTTTAAATTTTTCTTTATGTGTGTGTCTCATTGAAATTCTAACCACACACAGAACCCCTAAAGGCGTCCTGCTTCCCCTTTCCCAAACAAAGGGGCCTAGAGAGGCTATTTTCCCTCAGGGGAGTACCCCTTTCAGCACAGTCAGTTGAATAGACTGATTTCCTAACATTATTCTCCTTCATGTGAAATATTCTAGCTTAAAAAGTTTATCTAGGTTAAAATTCATGTTAAATTACTCATTTAGAGAAAAAAATACTAGTTTGTTGCTAGTTATATTTAGCAAGTCAAATATTGACTGGTTAGTTCTTGCTACCTGGCAAAACCTTCTCAATATGCAGATAAGAGGAATTTCCTCAATTGCAGATCTGACCACATTTCCTATTCAATAAAGTCCAGTGACTTTGTATTGCCTCTAGGATAAAACAGAAATTCCTGTCTGGATTTTTAAGCCCTTTGCTGGCCCTAACCCATTTTTCTAGCTTTCCAGTGCATTATTCCCCTTCCAGAACTCCATGTTTCAACCAAAGTGGAGGTCACTCTGTTCATCAAATGTGGCACTCCATTTTCCACCTCCAGCTTTTGTATTGGCCCTCTCTTATGCCTGGAATGTACCTCTCCTTCCTTTCATTTTCTAGAATCCTGTTCCCTCAAGACTCTCAGATCAAAACACCACCTTCTAAATGAAGCCTTTACCAATCTCCCCAATTGCTACTGGCCCTCCTCCCACAATCCTGTATTTATTAGGGAATAAATCTATTTAATCTGCATAAATTTATATATGTATATGTTATCTCCTCTATTAGAATGAAAACATTAAGATCAAGGATTGTTTGTATCACCAATGCCTAAGCACAGTGCCTGGAACATAGGAGAAGTTAAAATGCTTGTGAATTAACTGACTGATTGACAAAATCTGCTCTTGAGTTTTATCAATATGTTCTCTAGGTGCTACAGTCAAATATCAGCAAATTTGGAAAACTCACCTGTGACCACTGGATTGGAAAAGATCAGTTTACATTACAATCCTAAAGAAGGACAATGCAAAGGACTGTTCAAATTATCGAATTATTGCATTCATTTCACATGCTAGCAAAGTTGTGCTTAAGATTCTGCAAGCTAGGTTTTAGTAATTCATGAACCAAGAACTACCAGAAGGGTAGGCTGATTTTCAAAGAGACAGAGGAACTAGAGACCAAATTGTCAACATTCACTAGATTATGGAGAGCGCAAGGGAGTTCCTCCCAAAAATCTACTTCTACTTTATTGTCTACACTAAAGCTTTTGATTTTGTGGATCATACAAAATGTGGCAAGTCCTCAAAGAGATGGGAGTATCATAACATCTTACTTGTCTCCCAAGGAACCTGTATGTGTGCTAAGAAGCAATAGTTAGAATTGAACATGGAACAACTGAATGGTTTAAGATTGGACAAGGAGTATGACAAGGTTGTATATGTCACCTTATTTAACTAAGATGCAAGCAAATGTCAGGCTGGATGAATCAAAAGTTGGAATTAAGGTTGCTGAGAAAAATACCAACAATCTCAGATATGTAGATGATAGCACTCTGATGGCATAAAGTGAAGAATTAAGAAGCCTCTTGATGAAGGTGAAAGAGGAGAGTGTAAAAACTAGCTTGGAGCTTAATATCTTAATAATAATATTAATAACTAAGAGCTTGGCAATTAGACCCATCACTTCCTGGCAAACAGAGAGAGAAGAAATAGAAGCAATGTCAGATTTTATATATTTTTGGGCTCAAAGATCACTGCAGACAGTGACTGCAGTCATGAAACCAAATGAAGCTTGCTCTTGGAAGGAAGCTATGACAAATCTGGAAAGCATATTAAAAAGCAGAGACATCACCTTGCTGACAAAGGGACCTACAATCAAAACTGGTTTTTCTAATAAGTAATGTATGGCCATGAGAAGTGGACTGTAAGGAAAGCTGAATGCTATAGACTGACACTTTTGAACTGTGGTGCTAGAGAAGACTTTTGAGAGTTCCATGGACAGCAAGGGTATCAAATCAATCAATACTTTTAAAGAAATTAATTCAGGCTATTCACTGGAAGGTTAAATACTGAAGCTTAAACACTGTGGTCTCCTATTGAGAAGAAGGAACTCAATGGAGAAGACCTTGATGTTAAAGGCAAAAGGCAAACAGTATAGAAGAGGATCAGATGGATAAGTAATGTTATAAAAACAACAGATATGAACTTGGATGGACTTTGAAAGACAGTATAGGATAGAAGTGCCTGGTATGCTATGGTACATGGGGTCATAAAGAGTTGGATATGACTGAACAATAAAATCTCTAGGGTACCAATGAATACTCAATGAAATAAGCTACCTTAGACTCCAATACATTTGACTTTTTCAAGTTGAAATACTCTAATCTAGTTAAATTGGAGAACAAATTATTTTGCATTTGGCGATGAGATCAACAATCAAAAAATCATCAGTTGTGGGGTTTTTGTACTTGGAAGACTGATATGAGATAGTTCTTGCTTATTCTTTTCTGGCTTTGAAAAAAAGTAACTGAAATTATTTCAGACTAACAGAATCTAAATAAAAGTCTCAAATAGCAATCCTTCACTTAAGATGCTAAAAATGATCTTAAAATAATCATTTCAAAGGTTTTCTTAAATAATAAAAAACTGTACCAAGGAAGAAAGAAAGCATAAAAAGAAACTTACAGTCTTAAATATAAAATACAAAAGCATATACATAAAACCCAAATTATGTCCCCTAATTTACAGGTTCTTTAATTCCTTCACCTACCCTGTTCATCAGTTACTCTATGGCTTTGCCTCACTGGGCTTTAAACAGTTGAATATCCCTGTAAAGGACTAGGGTAAAAAAAACAAATCCATGATAGATACATGATAACAAAGGAGCTAAGGCAGAGCTGGCAGAGTTTAAATAACCTTTGTTCAGTGGTAGGCACAGAAAAGTTTCACCATGTTCCTCATTTGTTTTTATTTTCCTATTGTTCCCATTGGCATCAATGTACACCTAATTCTCTCAATTTCTATGGTGCTAGTTGTATGAACCCTAAACTCTGGATATTTCAATTGTTCCATTCTCTACTTCCAGTTTCAGTCACAGAACTGTGCACACCCAGCTTACTACGAATTAAAGTTGTTTGACTTCATCCTGGAAACTGCTTAGCAAAATCTTTAAATTCTCCTTTGTTGATTCCCTATAATATAGCAGCTATTCCAAAACCCAGCCACTTTGGAAGTTGCTTTGGAATTGGGAAACTCCTAATCTACCTATTCTTCTTAGCTCTTGGGAAATCAATGACTTATTTTCTATTTTACTTAATTCAGTAATAATAAAGAGACTTCTCACTGCCCTCCATTCTGCCTCAGTAATCTCCTGTACCAATCCTCTCCTGCCATCCTCTAATCTCAGAGGAAGAGCCGTCCTTGCCCTGAGCATCTCTATTTCCTTTACCTGTGGTTGCCATATCATTCCTTAGGAGATTCTACTCCCTCATTTATTGTCTTTGTAGTATCTTTAGTCTTTTCTTCTCTTTGATGTGCCTTCTATCTTTAAACATGTATGGATCCCTCTAAAACTTGTTTCCCATGTCTCTTTTTACTGCCAAAATTCTTGAGTAAGTATTCTCCCCCTTTTGCCTTCATTTCCTCACTCCTTAATCCTTTGCACTTTGGTTTCTACTTTCACCTGTATTATACTGAAACAGAGGACTCCTAATCATCATATCCAACAGCCTTCACTTTTCTTGACCTCTCTTCAACTTTAGATCACCTTCCTTAAGATTCTCTTCTCCCACTGGCTTCCAAGGCAATGATTTTCCTGACAGAATGCTGGACTTGATTTCAGGTGATCTGGCTCTTATGCAAACACTCAAACACCAAGTCTTACTTGAAGCCTTTCCTAAGTCTTTCATGCTTTTAACTTTTCCCCAACTCTCAAATTACTTTATTTTACTTTGTATATATTTTATACATGCTTTATCTGTAGAAGTTTTTTTTTTTCCTCCAAAGAAGGTGGGGCAGTGGCTGTCTCATTTCGGTGTTTGTCTCCCCAGAGTCCGCACGGAACCTGGCATCAATGCTGAATGACAGCAATTCCATTTAAAATGCATAATAGTTGTGTGAACAGAGATAGGCTACTTAACCTCTCTAAGATTTAGTTCCTCAGCTACAAGAGGAGGATAATCATATCTGCAATATTTATCTTACATGATTGTTTTTTTAATTTTCATTTTTTATTAAATTATTTTATTTGTTTTCAGTGTTCTACAATCACTTCTATATATCTTAGATTTTTCCCCTCCCTCCCACACCTTCCCCCTTTCCCTCCCTACTCCCTTCCTGAGACGGTGTGCACTCTTACATAGGTTCTGCACATACATTCTTATTAAATACATTTTCACTTTAGTCATGTTGCATAGAAGAATTAAAATGAATGGGAGAAACCATAAAACAAAACAAAACATAATACAAAGGAAAATGATCTGCTTCATTCTGTGATCAAGTCCATAGTTCTTTCTCCAGATCTCACATGATTGTTTGAAGCAAAGTGCTTTGCAAACCTAAAAGCACGATATAAATGTAAGTTCTACCTCCCATGCCAGGCCATCCCATTTTTGGATCATTCTAATTTTAGCGCATTTTCCCTTACATTAGCCTAAGTTTGCTTTTCACCCATTGCTGCTAGGCTTACTTTTTGAGGCCAAGTCAAACACATCTAGTCCCACTTCAATGAGACTGCCCTTCAAATTGAAGACAGAGATCATGTTTCACAGAGGTTTTCTCTTTCCTAAGTTAAACAGACCCAGTTCCTTTTCCAGGGAAAACCCTTTCAGTTCTTTGAAGGAATCCTCATATGGCATGATCTTGGGGCACTTCAGCATCTTCTGTACACTCTCCAGATGATCAAAAGCCTTCCTAAAATGTGGGATCCAGGACTGAAGACAATACTGCAGATGTAGTCTTGGGAAGGCACAAGGTAATAGAATTTTCACATCTCTAGTCTTGAATGAATGAATAAAACGTTTATTAAGTACTTACTACGTACAAAGCATAATGCTAAGCTCCAGGCATAAAATAGAAAAGGAAGACAGGCCCTGATCTCAAGGGGTTTACATTTTAATGAAGGAGACAACATATACAGACAAGCCAGATGTCCCATGGTCAAAGTGCAGCAACAAAGTAGATATTAATGCCTCTTCTTTAATGTCATTACTGAAAAGGCTCTTGGATTCATGGTCCAGGGCTGCCTCTGAAGGGAGATGTGGTTAAAGTGGTGGTGGTGGTTAGGCCTGCCTGGCACAAGATGCCTCCTGTCTTTTCCACAGATGCCTTGGGCTTCAGCTAGATTTTCCCTGTGTACAGCAGCTGGTTGGCATGGCTGGACTTTCTCATGGATGATAGCTACGAGGGCTAGGCTGGAAGCAGAAATGGTACTCCAGGGTGGAGGGGAGGTGATTCCCCTCCCAGGGCTCCACAGTTGTTGGGAGGTGGTCAGCAGTTGTTGCTGAAGTGATAAGGAAGTGGTCCCCTTCTTCACAATGATTTCTCTCCTCAATGATGGCTGCAGAGGCCAGGCTGGAAGCAGGTTCGGTGGTCTGGAGAGCACTGCTACTCCCAAGGCTTTGGGCTTGTCCCCATTAGGGTCTGAAGGCAGATGATGGCTCAAGGTGCTGGTCAGAGATGTGACTTGCCTGGCGCATGTTTCTTCCTTTCTCTTGCTCAAGGTTTGTTACTGTGTTAACTTATATGACATTCAAAAAGTTTCTTAGACACTATGTTTCTTTATGTAACCTAATACAGGATTAGTAATCTGTTGATTTCACACAGTTGATTCATATAGGTCACTAAAATGCTCAGAGCCATTTGAGTCAAACTGTTATCTAGTTATAACTCCTACACCATGTACTTGTGAAGCTAATTTTTTTTTTAAAAACCCCTCAAATACAAGCCTTTACATTAATCACCACTGCATTTTTTCTTATTAGATTCAGCCCAATATTCTAGGTTAGTGAGATCTTTTTGGGTCCTGATAAAAATGATAAACAGCTTAGGGCCAAACCCAGATGCCGAGGTTAGTCTAGCAAAGACCTCCCAAGCTGACCAAGAACTATCGTTGTGGACTGTTTGGGTGTGAACATTCAGTCAGTTCTGAATTTCCCCAGCTCGACAAGCGTTTGGGTCTATCTTGACCATAGTAGCATAACAGGTTTTGTCAAACGCTTCATCAAATCAGGTATAAGCTCCACCCTCTGGGGGCTCCATCAAAAAAAGGAGATGAGGTTAACCTTGAATGACCGCTGATGAAGTTATGCTGGCTTTCTTTTTACTAATGAACCTTTTAATACTCTTTCCTAGAATCTGGTCAGGAATCAAAGTCAGTTTGCAGATTCTATTCTCCATTTTTCAAGCCCAGGTCACTGTTGACCTTGGCATCTCTCCAGTTTTCTACTATTTTTCAAAGAACAATTAGTGACAGTGGTTCAGGGATTCCATTGACCAGTTCTTTCAGCACCCCAGGAAGGAGCTGCTTCTCCAGGGTTAGGCAGCTAAAAAAAGATGTTCTCTTTGTTATTTAAGTATCAACTCCCAATTAGCCATTTTAATTTTATCCTGAAGATTATTCTCCATTGCAGATAAGAACGGCCTGTTCTGTTGTCAGTTACCATATCCTTCATCTCAAATAGCAGCCTAATTCTTTCTTTCATCCTCCTCCTTTTCCCAATATGGCTTAAAACATAACACAACAAGAAAACACTTTTCAATATCCTTAGCTTTCTTCACCAACGTTGGCTCATCTTGGGCTTTATCACTTGATACCATTCTCACATGCTGATGTCACATTTTTTTATTCCTCTTCCCCTTGCTTCACTCTTTGGTACACATCTTTAAAAAAAAAAACTAAGCTGGTCAAAGAATTCCTTGTATAGCCATATCATTATCTTTAAACAATTCCTTTATGTTTGTTTGCTTTCAGAATTTCATTCTTGTATGCCTCTTACCCCATCTGGGCTGATTTACTCTGATAGAATTTGAGTCCAAGGAATTCTCTGTATTCTTTCTCTGAATCCTTTGGAAATCTCTACAAGTATCTAGGGGGATGTCAGATTTTGCTCAGATTTCCTTTGCTTTTCTATCACAAATTCTAGGCACACTCTAACTATGCTTTAAGCCATGGTCCAGAAAGCTCAATTCCTCTCAGATGTCATTTTCTTAATTGATAATCTCCATTATCACTTTTTTCACTGTCAATCCCTCCCAATGTCATCATTTCTAATATCTAAACCACTTCGGCCATCCAAAGCTTTTGTCTTTCTTCTTCAGACCACTTTTCCTTTTGTTTTCCTCACTTTTTCTTTTTCATTCCCATCATTTCTTCTTTGCTTTGCTGCTGTCAAGAAATGGCTTTAATAACATGAATCAGATAACAAGATGGTTCTATATCTTCTCCCAATTGTATCCCTGTGACTATAATCTTCAAATTTTTGGTCTAGCTCAATTATTTTTATTGCTATATATACTGGTAAGCTTTGTAGATTGCTTTCAGTTTTCTAGCTATTTAATGCTATTGAGAGCACTGGTTAAGTGGAGGCATCTTTGTACTTAGAGATAATGCTACATTTAAAAAAATACAAAATAAAGGTGACCGGAGTCCTCATTTTTATTTTAATACTTTGGTTTCTTAAATGCCCAATGATCAATCTTCCCAAGAGCTCAAGAATAGTGTTGCTTTTATTCTTTAGTAAGATGATTATTAAGAGAAAATGTTATACTTCTGATTTTATTTTCCTTAAAGAACAGGAACTACAACACTAATTTTTGTGCTGTTTTATTTACTGTATTGACAAAAATATTGATTCTTTAAGATTTCTATTTAATTTTTGCACTTCAATAGTTACACGGCATGAAACATATGAAGTTTCACCATAAACAGAATTTCTGTAGTAGTTTTTAATTCAATTCAAATTAGCTTTCCACTGAATAAAATTTAAAATCTAATAGCAGGAATCAAAATCTGAATTAATTTTCTCACCTTAATCTATTTGTCTATTCACCATTGTTAGTCAGAATAATGGAAATAGTTATACATTTTGGAAAGATAACATCTGAATATATTACCTCTTACTTATGCCTTTATATGTCTTTCATGTTCGTAGCCATTTTCATATTACCCCTCTTCCACCCAATGAATGTGTGCTCTTTGAGGGCAAGGATTATGGTTTTACCTTTCTTTATATCCTTGGAGCATACTGCCTGGCACATGGTCAAACACTTAATAAATGTTTGTTAACTGATATACTGGAAACTATTTATCAAAATATGTGCTCAAGCATTTTTCACATAGGATACTGTCAATACAACTATTTAGGTCTAAATTTAAGTAACACCAAATGATACAAAAGACAAAAAGAGTCACAAAACAAAACAACATCTTGGAAATGAATTTACTTATTTTTGAGGTAAATCAATCAAGCTAACAAGCATTTAATTAGTGATTACTATATTCAAAGCACTGTGCTAAGCACTGAGGACACAAAGGCAAAATTAAATAACTTCTCATTTTAGTCTGTGTTAAGGAAATGTGACACAAGGTATAGAAAGTCTTCCTCATCATCAGGAAAACTTGGGTTCCAGTCCTGACACTATCAATCATGTGACATGGGTCAAGTCATTTTACCTCCCAGAGCCCAAACAACTCTCGAAGACTATACATTGCTGAATAAAAGAGTCTTCTCATTAGGATTTCCCTACAGCGAAGATAGGCTTTGTTCTAACTAGATTTCCCCATCTTTCCTTCCAACAAACGCCCATGTAGCAAAACACTGGGTTATATTTACCAAAATCTAAAAGCAAAAGAAAATCACTGCTCTCATCCAGTCCATACCAAATAGTCATTTGGCTCTCTTAGATGAGAGAATAGGAAAAGACATGTAGCAAGGGAAAGGAATGAAAATAAAGCCAACATATCAGATAAGTCAATGCCCATCATTTATTTAGAGAATTCCATTTGGAGAATTTTTCAATTTATGTGTATATTCCATAAAAACTGTGAAATGAGTCATTTGTTATATTAGAAATATAAACTGGATCATGATTTTTATATCTATTATTTCTACCTATTACCTTAGAGTACTTTTTTTAGGCACACAGATAAGGCACAAGAAAAAGGGACAAGTCATGATACTGCTAAGAGTCAGGTGATATTTCTGCCACTAACTAGGCATGCAACTTTGGGCAAATCATTTCACATATTTGGGCCACAATTTCCTCACCTATGAAAAAAGAGGTTGAATTTCATGATCTTTAATATCCTTTCCATCTTAAATATTCTAAAGTTTGTATCTAGTCTCTTGCACAAGCAATTTATTCAACAAGATCAGAGAGTGCTTTAAATTTAAGAGAAAATAACTCAAAATGCTTCAAAATCAAATGTCCCTAAAATGACAGGACCATAGCAGATAAGGAATTTAGAGCTGGAAGGGACCTCAGAAATCATATTTAGTCCAATCTCTATGATTTTACAGATGAGAAAACTGAGTCCAGGGAAGTTGAATTGAATTGACCACAGTCATACTTGTTACTACTAGTGTTCTTTCTACCCCACTCCACTGCAAAGCCTCATAAATATGAAGTGGATACATGGTCAGAGTACGGATTTCTAATCACTACAGAGGATGTGAATTATCCTGATTAAGGTTTAAATTGGAATGCTTTCAAGTCTTTTGAATAATGACTAAAGTAACTGCCCTCAATATAATCTAGTGGAAATATAGACACACAAACTCGTATTTTCTATCTTATCTACTATACTCATATACATGTAGTATATGAACACTACAAAGAATATCCACATACAGATATAAAGTATATAAATTTCAAGGTCTCCCCAAACATTTTAGAATGCCTACAGATTCATTCAACTGTTAAAAAACATTTAACAAATACCTACTATGCAGAAGGATCTAGAAGGATTGTGCTAGGCAATGGGGCAGGATAAATGAGGGTGTCTCTTTTGTCATCAGCATGTGAAAAATTTGTGAAAGGTAACTGATACCAATGAGAATTCAGCATAAAATCCCATATATCATTATCATAAAACATCTTTAGAATAAATTTTGATAGTGTAACAAAGAAGCCTTTCTTACCTGTATGATAAAATGTAAGAAAAAATAAAAGCACTCCCATGAATATATTACTTAAGAGGGTAACAACTCCACAAGTAATTCCTTCTGGAACAGGGTAGACAGTTTCCACAAAAAGCTCAAAGAAGATGGGAACGCTGCTATTCAGGAATACTCCCAGCAGAATACAGGAGGCATATAATGTCACTAAAATAAAAACACAAACAGATTAGTTTTATGATAGAAGCAGTAGGTTATACCAGAGACATCACCTGAGTATTGTTTCTTAAGGGCCAACTCTGCCTAAAGGGGCAGATAAGGATATAAAAAGCATCACTCATATGTCAGCCCTCTTCTTTACCCTTGTTTTGTGGGGCAGGTGGGAAAAGGTTTTGCTGCCAGCAGTTATCAATGTCACCATTATTTTCTCCAGAGGTGCTGTATCAAAGTGCAACATGAATTTAATCACCAGAATATAATTAAAAAGATTAAGTTACTTTTTGGTGTATTATTGGAGCAAAAAGGGACGTATGTGGTGAACATAGTGATGTGATCACAAAATTTATATCTGCTTTGAAACTGTAGGAAAAAAATTAAACCAAAGGGTAAATCTATGAAGCATAACAAGGAACCATGAAAATTATTTATGTGAGGAGACAAGTTGATATGGTTCCCAAGGGCCAAAGAGCCATTGAATCTCTGGTAATGTATGACTACTGGAGATAAAATTACAATACAGCAAGTCTCCAACTTATGAACACATTGCGTTCCAAGAGTTTCTCAAGTCAGATCTTTGTTTCTACAGGAAATGCTTTCTGAGTTCCAATGTCATAAATGATGGGTAGACTCCCAGGGCAGCCACAAAAGCCTATTAAACCCATATTGTCACAAAAAAATACATATGATATTAGAATAGTAAAATGATACTAGTTATTTAAACACCAATTCTAGTTACTTTAAAAAACCAAAGGAACACAAAATCACTCATTTCTGCCAAAGGTGATAGCTGAGGATCCATAGGAGTAGATGAGCTCACTAAAGGAGAGAAAAGGACATGAGCTAGCACCTTGGATAATATCTACTTTTTGAGTATGTGCAATGTCATGTACTTATGCTGGGGCCAGATATTAACGCCTAGACCTAGACCAAGCTGGTGAATCTTTGCTCAGAACAATGGATGGCATTGTTTTTTCTACCAAATCCCTTTCTTGAACAGCAGCAAATTTCTGAATCCAATTGTGTTCTCATGTTTCCTGTTAGGTAGCAAATGTTATATTCTATTATACTTTCATATATCATGTTACACAGAACTACTGATTCATGAATGTGACCATCTGGTTGTCCAGAATACAAAGAGGAAAAGAATCCTCCCATTCTCACTCACCCAGGGATCACTGTATATGCTAGACACAAGCCTAACATGGAGTGAACACGAAATGACTTTTGGTTAGTCTCCAAAGACTCCTTATCTGACAATTTTAACAAGTTATCTGGCCTAACACTGTTTTTGTGGATACTCGTTCCCCTACTGAGATTATAGCAGGAGTGGGCATCAAAGGGAAATTTTACCACAGAACTACAATCTTTGACTTACAATGTATGGTTTTCCCTATACCTGAGAGCCAGAGAACCGAAGGCTCATGAATAGTAATGTGGTTTATGCATCTCCACTTGGCTCATCTCTTTAACTGGACAGTAGTTATGGATTTTGACTTGTATACATATTATTTAATAGTGTCCTCTGAAACTTACTGAAATGCCATTAACTTGTAACAGGATTTTCACTTTCATTAACATCAATAAACATAAATTGTTTTTTACAATTCCATTCCCTTTTCACCCCTTTTAACCAGTTACAAGAATGGTAGGTCAGATGAATGCTATGGATAATTAACCTAAATTTTAGGATGGCATGTTTAACTCATGTTATTCTGGAGAGACGTGGGCTAGATAAGCATCCAGTTACCTAAAGAGCAGTCATCAATGGTTCGATGTCAACTAAGTGCTCCAGAAACCTGTGACAGAGCTTGCCCTGTTCAGGAATAAATTTAAAGTCTTTCTTATACTTGGTTTCAAAAGAGATCAACTTCATAAGCATAAGATGGGGAAAGAAACTAGTATAAAAAGATCTGGGTCTTTTATTGGACAGTGAGCTCAATGAGTCAACAGTATGATTCCAGTTAAGGAAGTTACTGGAATGTTAAGATGTTTTAAGAAAGATATAGTGTGTAAAATTATAGGGGAGTATTCAGTTCTGGACACTGTATTTTAAGATGGGCATTGACAAACTGAAGCGTATTCATAGGGAGGCAACCAAGAATGTGAAGAGCCTTGAGATCAGCTGACGGAAAGTGGGTTTGGCCATAGCTGCTGCCCTATGATGAGCCAGGACCGTCCTTGGAGATGTGGTTTCTTGGATGGCAGCTGTGGCAGGAGCTAGGGCCTGGGCCCTCAGTCCACCTCTGGGGGTGAAGGGTGCTCACTGCGCAGTCGCAGTACCCTGGAGCCCACCACACCATTTCCTGTCCCTAGGACAGCTTGGCCACTGAGGATTTCAAAGTTGGAAATCTTTCGCTGGTGTCTATAGAGCTGAGTCCATCCACTAGGTCTAGAGGTGGGCTATCAAGATGCACAAAGGTCATGCACAAAGTAGGGATGGTCCACAGGGT
Organism: Potorous gilbertii; assembly: GCA_028658325.1. Classification (NCBI taxonomy): domain Eukaryota; kingdom Metazoa; phylum Chordata; class Mammalia; order Diprotodontia; family Potoroidae; genus Potorous; species Potorous gilbertii. The sequence continues at coordinate 279,899,106 of CM053771.1, read as the reverse complement.
CCAGATGAAGTGAAGACACACTCTCAATTGAAACATCCTTCTATTCTGGAGCTTTATAACTATTATGAAGATAGTAATTATGTGTATCTGGTATTAGAAATATATCATAATGGAGAAATGAATAGATATCTGAAGAATAAAAGGAAACCTTTCTCTGAAAGTGAAGTTCAACATGACAATTCATGCACCAGATCATCAAAGGAATGTTGTATCTTCTCCAGGTATGTTACATTGGGACCTCATATTTTTCAATGTTTTACTCACATGTAAACATGAGTACCAAGATTACTCATTTTGGTTTAACAACTCAATTGAAAATGCCAAATGAAAAACATACATTGTGTTTTTATATTTCACCAGAAGTTGCCACCAGAAGTGCACATGGCCTGGAATCTGATGTTTGCTCCCTTGGGTGTATACATTTATACAATGCTTATTAGTAGACCCCTCTTTTGACACTGACATAGTTAAACACATTAAATAAAGTGGTACTGACAGATTGTGAAATGCCAACCTGTTTGTCATAAGAGGTCAAGGACCTTATTCATCAATTGCTTCGTAGAAACCCAGCAGAACATATAAGCCTATCTTCAGTGTTGGATCATCCTTTTACAGGTTGAAGTTCTTCAGTGAGAATTAAAGATTCAGGAACTGTAGAAGATTCAGTAGATAGTGGACACGGTACCATTTCTACAATACTTACTAGTTCTTCCAGTGCCAGTATAAGTGGCTGTTTAACCAGCAAGAAAAGACTTGTTGGTCAACTGCTTCCAAATAAAATGACTATATTTCCAAGAATAATAATGTGAGTAATTTTTCATCTGGTGATAGAAGCAGTTTTTATAATCAGTGAGGAACTGAAGGACAACCAATCATAGTGGTTGGAGAAGACTGCTTCAAAATGCTGAAGAAAGACCACATTCTCGATACCTCTGCAGAGGCCACTCATCTGATAGATTTGAGTACTTCTAGTGGTCATTCTCAAGTCAAATCACCCACACTGTGGAGTGCTGTCACTCAGCAGATATCCTCTCAAAGCCCAAGAGAAGAGGGTAGCCTGAACATAAGAAGTGGCTTTACCTGCTGACAGTGATGGCAATATTTTTCACATATTTAAAGAAAATATTTCAGATATTCCTGATGCTTTTGGAAGACCTGAAAAAGAACAAGCACATCCTCCCCATCCAGGAAAATCTGCTTTTCCATTTTCAGAACAGATGTCTCAATCTGAAACACTTCAGCAGTGGTTTGGAAACCTGCAAGCAAATGCCCAGTTAAGAGAGACCCCTGCTCACATCAGCATTAACTCCAACAAAATGTCGATTTGCAAGACACAAGGAGAAATACACAGACTGACAGGATGGCTGATAGGGATACAATTCCAAGAATGCACAGTGTGTTAAACAGTCAAATGCCATGACATATATGCCTTCATGCTCAAAAAAGGGGTCAACAATCTTACTTTTAATTACATTCACTAGTTCAGGAGAAAAGTCAGCACCCTGAACTTCAGAGAAAATACAAGCAGAAGCAGCTTCTACACTAAGGGATCAGATGGCTTGGAATATGATATTCTTGAGGTCAAGGGAAGTAGGATTAAAACCAAGAATCACCTACCTAGCAAAACTGAGTACAATACTTTAGGGGAAAGAAATGGAATTTCAATGAAATAGAAGACTTGCAAGCATTCTTGTTGAAAACATCAGAACTAAATAGAAAATCTGACTTTCAAATACGAGAATCACGAGAAACATGAAAAGGTAAACAGGAAGAAGAAGCCATTAGGGACTTTTAAAGTTGAACTGTTTACATTTCTACATGGAAAGATTATTTTTGTAACTCATGATACCTTTCTCAGTTAGTGGGAATACATGTGTGCATGTGCACGCACACTCTTCTGTGTAGTCAGAGGGCACAGAGTGACCTGAATATGAAGGGATGATACCTAAAAAATAAAATTGTTTTGAGAGGAATGTACTGGGAGAAAGCGAAAGGGAGAGGTAGAATATGGGAAATCATCTCACATAAAAGAGATAAGAAAGAGCTTTTATAATGGAAGAAGAGGGGGGAAGTGAGAGGGAAAAAGGGAGCCTTACTCTCATTGGATTTGGTAAGGAAGAATAACATACACACTCAACTGGGTATGGAAATCCAACTTACCCTACAGAAAATCAGGGGGGAAAGGGATAAAAGAGGGGAGATAATAGAAGGGACGGCAGATTGGGGGAAGGGGTAATCAGAAGCAAACATTTTTGTGAAGGGACAGGTCAAGAAAGAATAGAATAAATGGAAGGTGGGACAGGATAGAGGGAAATATTTAGTATTTCATTACATGACTGTTATGGAAGTGTTTTACATGACTACACACGTATAACCTATATTGAATTGCTTACTTTCTCAATGAGGATGGGTGGGGAAGGAGTGAGAGAATATGGAACTCAAAACTTTAAAAATGAATGTTAAAACTATTTTTGCATGCAAAGTAAGTTATACAGACAATGAGGTATAGAAATCTATCTCGTTCTACAGGAAAAAAAGGGAGGGGATAAAAGAAAGGGGGGGCTGATTGAAAAGAGGGCAGATTGGGGAGAATGCATGCCATTTGAGAGTGGGAGGAGATGGGGAGAAAATGTGGAACTCAAAATCTTGTGGAAGTGAATGTTGACACCTGAAAATAAATAAATTTTTAAAAAGTGGGGTTGTATAGCTTAAGATTTGGGGAGAGAGGAAAGAAAAGGAGAGGATAGTTGTCTTTAAGGATGCAAAGGGCTGCCAAGAATGACCAGACATGTTTTATGCATCTCCAGAAGGCATAAGTAGCATTAATGGATAGAAGTTGCAGAAAAGCAAACTTAGGTTTGATATAAGTAAAACCATCTTAAAAATTAATGTTATCTAAAAGTAGAATAGGCTGCCTTCAGAGAAGGAGGGTTTCCCCTTCACTGGAGATCTTCAAGAAACAACTAACTGTCCACTTGTTGAGTTCAACATAGAAAAGATTCTTTTCCAGGGATGAGTTGTTCTTTGTGGTCTCTGATTCCAACTGAGAGATTCTGTGAGGCTGTAATGGAGTCCATGACCACATCAGCTTTTTCACTGTTGACTTATTCTCTGTTTTGGTTCACTAAGGAATCAAGATGATCTTTTAGCTTTACTACCAGATATTTAGGATAACGTTTGTACTGAGTTTATTCTGAGATATAAATGAATTTTGCCAGGTAGTTAGGTCAGAATAATCAATTAATGGCCATTCTCCCTACCTTGGTATATACCTGAGGGACCTGGAGGGGTTGTAAGAAGGAGCGGGGTTGATTCTGTTTCCTTATGGAAAGGGAAGGGAGGACCAGATTTTCAAGAACATAAAGGGACCCAGAATCTCTGCTGCAAGGGCTGACAAGTGAAAAGAACTAAAGGAAAAATGTATCAGTCAGGGCATTATCGATCTCCATTTGTATGAAGACTAGAAAGAGTTCAAGTGTTTTGTAATTTTATAATTTTACCTTGTTGTTCTGTTATTTTAAACATTTTCCTTCCATTTAGTTACTTCAAGGATTATCAGTGTGGGCACTCTGTTCACTGACATCAGATTTCAACTTTCAGTACCTTAACTGATAGTTTCACAAATCATCACATGGTGACCAGTCCCTTGGTGATGAGCCTGCTCACCCTTCGTGAGGATTGTCTAGACCTGTGCCTTTAGTCTTCTCAGACTAGCAGGACTTTCCAGAGCTCTGTGCTCTGTTGCCACAGCTTTTGAGACTCCAGAGACACTTTCATGCCAAAAAGAGGTAATGAAACAGAACTTTAGGAGTGCTCATTATTGTGATTTAAATAAAAACTTTTAGAGAACAGTGAATTTTGAAGATGATAAATTAGAAGAAAAGTCCTTTTCAAAGAAATTTTGGATAATAGGAACACAGCACAGACAGAGAGGGTTATGGCAGTGATTAATAAAAGAAAGGAAGAAAATGGGGTCATAGAGAGATAATGTGAGATGGAATCCCTTCCATGGCACTGCACTTCCAGCTGTTTCTTCCATCTATTCTCCTGGAATGGAGAATGATACAAGAGTCTAGGAGAATTCCATTCTCAAAGAAGAGAATGATATTTTACTGATTTACTACTTAAAATACAAAGAATTCAGGTAAATGAATTAGAATCTCAGAGACTACTTCCCCTCTCCTCTATAGTATTTCTAATTAAATGACAGATCAGTTTCTAAACTAGTAATGAAAATAGTTGTGTGCAAGAGAAGAGTCAGAGGGTATGGGTTCAAATCTTGGCTCTGCTGCTTATTAACTGAGTGATCCTGGGTACATCCTTTAACCTTTTTACATTTAGATTTCATCATTTTTAGATGAGGAATATTAAGACTGATGAATTTCAAGGTCTTATGAATCATAGGAACTGAGAAATAAATGAAAAAAATTTTAACTTGTTTGACAAAAATAAAAATTCACTCCATTGCGCTGTACATTATTTGAAGTTTTCAAAAGTTTTAAAATTAATAATGCTATAATATTGCACTGGTAAAACATTTTCAACTTTTAAATGTAGTTGCCCCCTATCCTTCATTCTTCTTTAGGCTTTACTCCTGACCCTCTTCTGGATTTTCTCCAATCATGTTCCCATGCCAGTTATCTTCATCTTTTATCCTTCCCTCCTTTTCAATTTCCTTTTTGTCTTGTTTTCTGGGACTATTTTTCTTTCTTCTTCCATTTGTAATTCCAGCATTTTGGTATGGTGCCTGGTATTCATAGTTAGGGCTTAATAAATGCTTGTTGTCTTGACTTGATATTCATAATCTCATCTGATTATTATATGAATCTTGTCAGGCTAACAGAACAGCTTACCATTCCAACATAGATGAAGAAATTGACTCCCAAAGCAGAAAAAAGACTGGCTTGGGGTGGTCAAGTGTAGCAGAGACAAGACTAGATTTCAGATCTCCTAATCCAGTATGCATCCCACTTCTAAAAACACACATATATAGAGATAGCTTCAGAGAAATCCGGCAAGAATTTTATGAACTAATGCAGAACAAAGTGAGTAGAACCAAGAAAACAATTTAAACAATATAGCACTATAAATACAAACAACAATGAAAGACTTCAAAACTCTGATCAATGCAATGAACAGCCCCAATTGCAGAACAACAACAAAGCATACTACCTATCTCCCAGTGGAGGGGTGATGAACACAGGGAGCAGAACAAGACAGAAATTTGTTTTGCTTGAGCATACAATATTGTTGTGAGCAAAAACGCAGTTTGGGACAGAATCAAAAGATTACCAAAGTAAAGACAAAACCTTAAATGACAGACTACTGAAATAAGAGATTTGATGTAGAAGGTGTAAACCTATAAATGACCACCAAATTGCTAGACTCACCATTCACAGAGATGAATAAGCATATGTCCCAATTCGTAGTCCCCTGGAAGAATGACAGCCTGGTCTCAAATATTCATTATTCTTTTTTAAATATTTATTTATTTTAAATGTTCTACAATCACTTCCTTAAAATTAAGATTTTATCCCCCCTGCACCTTCCCCCCGCTACTCCCCTCCCTCTCCATGACAGCATACAATTCTGTATAGATTCTACATATACTTTCCTATTGAGCACATTTT
>CM053771.1:279861322-279892976 GCA_028658325.1 Potorous gilbertii | reverse complement strand
ATTTCCAGTTCTTGGCTACCACAAAGAGTGCTGCTATAAATAGTTTTGTACATGTGGGTCCCTTTCCCATTTTTATAATCTCTTGGGGATACAGTCCTAGTAGTGATATTGCTGGGTCAAAGGGCATGCACATTTTTGTAGCCCTTTGGGCACAGTTCCAGACCGTTCTCCAGGATGGCTGGATGATCTCACAGCTCCACCAACGATGAATTCATTATTCTTAATGATAATAATGGTAGGTTACAAGAGTTTTGTGTTTCTTTATTTTAATATGACGAGGGGGTGGAAAGAGGAGATATTTGAAAATATATCTTTGTTGATTAAAAAAGGAAAATGAAATAACAAAAAAATTTTTTAACCTAAAAATATCTCACGCAAAAAGAAGAGAGCTTTGTTCAATATACTTTTTAAAAAATTACAACTACAGGAGGGGCAGAGCCAAGATGGCAGAGTAGAAAGATGCACATATTCGAGCTCTTCCCCTACAGCCCATAAAATAAATACCTGTTAAGAAAGACTATCAACAAATTCTAGAGCAGCAGAAGCCACAGAACGACAGAGTGGAGGAGATTTCCAGACCAGGGTGACCTGGAAGGCCGATGGAAAAGGTCTGTCACACCGGGATGTGGAGCAGAGCCCAGCTCAGCCTTGGCAGTGTGGTGCTGGGAGGAGGAACAGAGCAGGTCTCGGGGCAGAATCCCCAGTAGTAGCAGCAGGTGGTTTGGTTCCCAGATCCCTCAACCCACAGGTGCCCAAGGCAGCTTCAAAGGTCAGTGAGAGAGTTTTTTTACCTCCATGACAAGGGAGCAGGGTTCTCCCCTGCCCCCAGCTCTAGACAGCGGCCCCGGTGGCAGCAGCAGCAATAGCAGCAGCAGCTGGCCATGGCTACGGTGGCCTGGCAGGCAGTGGCTGGCTTCCATTGTTCGATAAGCCCCTGGGGAAATCGAGTTGCTGATCTGAACCTCAGCCCTGAGTGGTAGCCCTACCCTGCCTAAAGACCCTGGAGGAGCTGAGCAGCTGATCTGAATCCCAGCCAGGAATCAGGCCAGGGAGTAAACTCCTCTCTCTTGACTCTAACATCTTAGAGGAACTGAGAACTTATAAGCTCCCAGAGTATACCCTACTCTTGACAAAGGACCCAAAAGTCAAGTAACTGGTTGGGAAAATGCCCAAAAAAGGGGAAAAAAATAAGACTAAAGAAGGTTACTTTCTTGGTGAACAGATAACTTCTCCCATCCTTTTGGAAGAGAAAGAACAATGTTTGCCATCAGGGAAAGACATCAAAGTCAAGGCTTCTGCATCCAAAACCTCCAAAATAAACATTCAATGGTCCCAGGCCATGGAAGAGCTCAAAAAGGACTTTGAAAATCAAGTAAGAGAGGTGGAGGAAAAATTGGAAAGAGAAATGAGAGAGATGCAAAAAAATCATGAAAAGCAAGTCAACAACTTGTTAAAGGAGACCCCCAAAATGCGGAAGAAAATAACACCTTTAAAAACAGACTAACTCAATTGGCAAAAGAGGTCTAAAAATCCAATGAGGAGAAGAATGCTTTAAAAAGCAGAATTAGCCAAATGGAAAAGGAGGTTCAAAAGTTCGCCAAAGAAAATTGTTCTTTAAAAATTAGAATGGAACAGATGGAAGCTGACGACTTTATGAGAAACCAAGAAATTACAAAACAAGACCAAAAGAATGAAAAAATGGAAGATAATGTGAAACATCTCATTGGAAAAACAACTGACCTGGAAAATAGATCCAGGAGAGACAATTTAAAAATTATGGGACCACCTGAAAGCCATATCAAAAAAAGAGTCTAGACATCATTTTTCATGAAATTATCAAGGAAAACTGCCCTGATATTCTAGAACCAGAGGGCAAAATAAATATTGAAAGAATCCACCAATCACCTCCTGAAAGAGATCCAAAAAGAGAAACTCCTAGGAATATTGTAGCCAAATTCCAGAGTTCCCAGGTGAAGGAGAAAATATTGCAAGCAGCTAGAAAGAAACAATTCAAGTACTGTGGAAATACACTCAGGAGTGCACACAAGATTTAGCAGCTTCTACACTAAGGGACTGAAGGGCCTGCAATATGATATTCCAGAAGTCAAAGAAAACCAAGAATCACCTACCTACCTAGCAAAACTGAGTATAATACTTCAGGGAAAAAAATGATCATTCAATGAAATAGAGGACTTTCAAGCATTCTTGATGAAAAGACCAGAGTTGAAAAGAAAATCTGACTTTCAAACACAAGAGTCAAGAGAAGCATGAAAAGGTAAACAGGAAAGAGACATCACAAGGGACTTACTAAAGTTGAACTATTTACACTCCTACCTGGAAAGATAATATTAGTAACTCTTGAAATTTTTCTCAGATCTGGGGAGTTGGAGAGATTACACACACACACACACACACACACAGTGCGAGAGAGAGAGAGAGAGAGAGAGAGAGAGAGAGAGAGTGAGTACAGGGTGAGCTGAATAGGAAGGGATCATATCTAAAAAAATAAAATTAAGGGGTAAGAGAGGATTGTATTGGGAGGAAAAAGGGAGAAATGGAATGGGGCAAATTTCTATCTCATAACCGAGGCAAGAAAAAGCTTTTCCAATGGAGAGGAAAAATGGGGAGGTGAGAGGGGGAAAGTAAAGCTTACTCTCATCACATTTGGCTCAAAGAAGGAACAACATGCACACTCTATTAGGTATGGAATAATACCTTATACTACAGGAAAGTAGGGGAGAAGGGGATGAGCAGCATGGGGGCGATGATGGAAAGGAGGGCAAATGGGAGGAGGGAGAAATTAGAAGTAAACACTCTTGGGGAGGGGCAAAGTCAAAAGAGAGAACAGAAGAAATGGGGGACAGGATAAGATGGAGGGAAATACAGTTAGTCTTACACAACATGACTATCATGGAAATCAATTACAAAACTATACACACACATATATATATATATATATATATATATATATATATATATATATATATATATATATATATGTATATGTATATGTATATGTATAGCTTATACTGAATTGACTGCCTTATCAGTGGGGATGGGGAAGGAAGAGAAGCTGGAACTCAAAGTTTTAGGAACAAATGTTGAGAACTGTTTTTGCATACAACTGGGAAATAAGAAATACAGGTAAAGGAGTGTATAAATTTATCTTGCCCTACAGGACAAGACAGAAGATGGGGATAAGGGAAGGGAGGGTTGTTAGAAGGAAGGGCACATTGGTGGAAAGGGCAACCAGAATACAAGATGTTTTGGGGTAGGAGGAGGGGAGAGATGGGAAGAAAATCTGGAACTCAAAATTTAGTGGGAATGAATATTGAAAACTTAAATAAATTAGTAAATTAAAAAATGTTACAACTGCAGAGTAGTTGTAACAAGTAGCAAGGCAGTTGGCTTAAAGTGTTCTTAAACTACAGACACTGAACATAACATAACAAATTTCATTAGTGATTATAATTAAAGAATTTTCTTCAAGGGTATATTCATATTAATACACTACATAGAATAATATATTGGATAAACTTTCATTCCTTCATTCGTTGACTGACTTCTTGTGATAACATTACGAACATTAGTGGAAATGATTAAACTGGATTTACTAAAAAAATTTCCAAATCATTTAGGGTCAATTTGACATTATAATAAAAGCAATTTTAAAAGGGAATCTGGATAATTAAGTGATGTTGAGTGCAAAATGGACAAAATACACTCACATATTTTTTCCCATGTGTTTTTATAATGATGTTTGTATTTGTATATCATTATCTTGTAGCCCCATATTTTCTCAAATTTGAAAGTCAGCTTTTTTGTTCTTTAATAGAAACTATTTCATATTAATAAAGTAAGTAACACATAAAATGAAGCTTACAGAAAATGATGGAAGTATTTTGGTAGAAAATTATTTCTGTTATTTTGTGTTATGTGTAATAATAATTTGCTTGTACCACTTTGCTCATCTTCTTGGCTGTCATCGTCTAGTCTAGGAAAGGTTGATAATTATGTTTACAAGCCCTTATCCCTAGAAAGCAAATTAATTATCTTATAGAAATGAAGCACAGCTAATAATCCTCTGTGTTAGTAGACATGGAGTTAAAGACTGATTGTGAAATCAGAATTAATGAGTCTGAACTTATTCATATTTTTCATGCCCCAAAGCAACATTTACAACCCCGGAAAATGCAATTTATTATTAAATCACAGAATAATAGGGCTGGAAGAGATGCTGACTTCATCTGGTCTAGTTTTCCTTTTGCATTTAAATAGCACTTTTTGTTTGAAGACTCAATTCTTCTCTTGAAGATCTCCAGCAACAGTGTTTATTCTAGTGTTTCGTTACCTTGATAGTTAAAAAAATTATTTTGAAAGTTGTACTAAAATTTCTCCTTTTAAGCTCATCTTTTCTTGCTTATTTATTCACAAATATGAGTAATAAGTAAGCAGCTTACTCTGGAAAAAGTCATCCATATACTGAACTTAAAGACAGGAAATTTCTTCTTAATGTCAAACATCATTAGTTCCTTTAAACTTTATTCACATCACTTCCTGTTTCTTGCATTCCATTTGTGATTTTTCTTTGAATTCTCAACAGTTTTTCTACATCTTTTGGAAAGTGTCATTTACCAAAACTGATTAATGGAAGCAAAATGTAGTGGGAGAATTACTTTCTGGTCTTTATATGTCCAACGCTGTAAACCATCCCAGTATGAAGATACGTCAAACAGTTCTGTAGTGTAATTCTAACTCTGATCCATATTTAGTAGGTGGTCAACTGCAACCTCTTCCAGGACTTTTCTTCTACACTCATGCCTAGACAATTATAAACCTACCCCATAATACCCGAGTAAAATGAATTACTTAAAGAATCTCAAAATAACTAAGCTATATGCTATTATGTTTGTTAAAAGCTGACAATTTTATTTTGGGAAATTAAATTCTAAAGCATTCGCATTTTAAAATATTTTTAATGTGAGCAGACAAATTTGACCATTTTATTTGGCAGAAAATTATCTGTGGGTAATATGGTTCAACTATCACTTCTCAAGTACAGTGAATAACTTTTATCAATGACTTTCTAAGATATAAACATCTGTATTTTTAAATTGGCCACATCTATCTCCCATTGAAAATAATTTTGGTTAATGGCACTAAGATATAAAAGCCAAGATGATACCCTGGCAAAGCAATTCTAGCACCAAGAATTTTAAATTGCCAACAGCAGGAGTAGGTACACATTGCTTAAATTAGATCTCTTTGACGGCATGATGAACTGCTATTACTGAATTTTAACTAATTTCTCATGTCAGTAGTTATGATTCGCATATATTTTCCACATATATCCTTTTAAGATACACACAGGCCATTAATTTGCTATGAAAAAAGAAGGAAAAAAAGGCTTTAAATAGTTTCCTGATCACAATGAAAATTATTTTTGTTTAAAGGAAATATGAATTTGCCAGGGACAGTAAAAAGAGACTCAAAGGTCCATATCAGTCTAAGTAATTAGTAAGTCTCCTTATACAAAAATGTCTGTTGCTTAAAAGGAATTAAGACAGCTTCTTACTGTTAAGGGGTCCCCTGAACTTGTCTTTTTGATATTTTCCAGAAACACTAGCACCAGAGGATGCAGGAGGCCCTGAATATGCCAAGGATGAAGCCCTACCAGCAGACCTAATTTGTTGTTTTTACCCCAAACTGGATTCCTTGTGTGTCTATGAGAGGCAAGACAGGTACCAGTCAATCTGTGCCAGGCTAGGAAAAATGCTTGTGCCACTTGCTAGAGTTCTTTGTAGATAAGCAGACCTTCCTATCTTCATAGTCTAGGAGTTCCCAAGAGAAGAGAATGCTTTTGCCACCAGCTTGCTCCTCCCCTGTGGGGAGGGTTTTGTCCTTTATCCCTACCTGTACTTAGCCTTTCCCCTCCCATGTCACCTCTCTTCCAGTTTTCTCCTCCTTTTGTTGTACTGTCATAAATATGCAAACTCCTGGAAGGACTATGAACTCTTCCAAATCCACATGCATATGCATGTCTCTTGTAACAAATCTGGTTTTCATGTAAGTCTCATGACATAGGGATTGCCTGTTGACATTACAGATTTGTTGATTTTTCATCAAGTCACATTAAAATGTCTTTTGTTTCCTTCATCTAGTTAGTGGTGAATACTAAAAGGTAGTCTATTATTATTTTCATTAACAATAATTAGTATTTACTGAAAGCTCTCAGAACACAAGGAGCCCAGGCTCAGCCATTCTTCCAGGTGACTGACAGTTGAGACAAAAACTCTCAGGAATGACTTACCTATGAAACAGACCAAAAATAGATTCATTTTTATTCACAGATGATGAATCTAGCAATTTTGTGGTCATCTGTAACTTTCTACACCAAATCTCTTATTTTATTTCAGTCTTTGTTTTATTTAACATTCTGTCTTCATTTCTGTAGTCCCAAACTGCATTCTTATTGTCACATTGGTATAACAAAGGTTTCTTGGAAAAAATAGTTTAATGGAGTTATTTTTTTAAAATTCGAATCCCTCTATTAAAATGGCATTAAGTTGAAACATGTTAAAAGCTTAAAGATGTCACTTATGTAATTATAAGCTTCTAATTATATAGCATTTGGGTTCAAGTGATCTTTAAAGAAGGGTTTCGTAGTAAGTTTTAACATACTCATGAGTTCTTTTACGTTTTCAGTATAAAGGTGTTCCCAGAGAGTTATTTGTGAAAGTTAAAGACAATTAGTCTAAGGATCAGTTTGAGATAAAAGATTGCTGGGCTTGGAGTCTGAAGACCTGAGTTCCAATCCAAACTCCTCTATTTAATGGCAATGTGATCATGCACAACAATGATGATGATAGCTAACATTTCTAGAGCACTTTAAAGTTTGCAAAAAGCACCTTCCAAGTATCTCATTGGGTCTTTATAATCCTGGGTGGTAGGTGCTATCATTATCCCCATTTTACAGAGGAGAAAAAAGAAGCTGTGAGAGCGATGCCCAGGGACACAGCCAGGAAGCACCTGAAGCTGGATTCCTGCTCAAGTCTTCCTGAATCTAAGTCTATCATATGACCTCTCTCTCTCTCTCTCTGTCTCTCTCTCCCGCTCTCCTTTCTTCTCTCTATGGGGCCACCAGAAGCTTGCCAGAGGATAAGTCACTACTTCTCTATATGTTAATTTCCTCATCACACCTTGTGTGATCTACCTTACCATTATGGTGAGGAAATCACTTTGTAAACTCCCAAGGCTATAGAAAAAGGATAATAACTGATAATGACATTACTATTACTTAATCTGAAAGGGTTCATTAAGTCATATTAATAAGAGCTAACATTTACATGGGGCTCTAAGAATTACAAAGTGTTTCACAAACACTATCTCATTCGATCCTCACAACAACCCTATGAGGTAAGTGCTATTATCCCCATTTTACAGATGAGGTAACTGAGCCTGAAAGAGGTTAAATGACTTGCCCTAGGGTCCCCCAGTTGGGGGTAGCTGGAGTAGTGTCTGAGGTAGAATCTGAACTCAGATTCTCCTGATTCTCTATTCCAAAGATATGCTGAGCTTCAGCTTTCACACTTCTGGGACTCTTCAGTACTAGCGTCTTTTTGAAAATTTTGTGTTGAGGCAGTATTGAGTCAACTGAATTTAATGGGTGATTTTAACTATTACTGAAGCAATGATTTGATTTAATTTAAATCTGCCCCTACTGTGACTACTTTAATTAGATAGTTAACTTGAGGACTACACTATAATGGTGTTTTTAAAACTTGAAAAGACCATTTTCTTTGCATTTACATTGTTAAATTTGTCTCAACTGGAATTTAACAAAAGGGGTAAACTGAGACAAATCTCCACACTAGATATAATTTATTATGAGGGGCATGTGACCTGATAAAAAAAGGCTAGGTCTAATGGCCCTGCCTCTGCTTAAGAGAAACCAAATTAAGGGTGTAATACATTTTTTATAAGCAAAGAACAAAACCAAACAGAAATCATCTAATTGGCTAGGAAGTGGATCTAGGTCCCACATGCTGTAAGGATCACTTCTCCCTATCTCTAAGGAATGCTTTTGCAAATTAACAGGTCCTAAATACTGAGGTCCCTGATAAGGGCAGGCTTATTGGTGACTGGGGAATTAGATAAGACCCCCTTAGTTGTTAAAGATGCGACAAAGTCAGGCTGCCCTAGTTTCTCAGGGACACGCCACAAAGCTTGGAAGAACAGTTGAGACAGTGTTTTATGAGAGTATTAAGAACAGAATTTTTCTTTAACTAGTAGCAGTAGTATCCCTGGCATTTCTATTCAGAGTCGGGGAGGCTGAATTTTAGCACATGTAAACTTCTCTATTCAAACCTCAGAGAAGGGGCTTCAGTTTTGACAGAGTATTGTTACAGTATAAAATCAAATATAAAATACAGGATCAATAAATAATCCCTTCCAAGTCATTATGCATATTGTTCTACTAGTTCTGCTTACTATGCGCCAATCTTCTTACACTTCTCTTTTTCTCATATCCATCCTTTCTTATAGCACAGTAATTGTCCTTTCTATGTATGCACAACTTGTGTGGCCATTCCCCAATCAATGGGCATCACTTTGTTTTCGGTTCTGTTACTACAAAAAGTAGTGATATAAATACTTTGGTCTGTAGGAGAGCTTTCTCTTTATCACAGATCCCTTTGGGTATATGTCTAACAGATGGGTTTCCAGGTCAAGAGTTCTGATGTCATCACAGAACTGAAACAGTTCTCTTCAATGTCACCAATGATTTCAGCCCTCATTTTCCTTGAACTCCCTCTAGTGGGTGATACTGCCTGCTGGTCCCTTGCTGTGGGTATCTCCCGAGACTATTCTGGGTTCTCTTCTCTCTCTTGGGGGAACAGTAATCTCCATCCTTTCCCATTCACCTCTATAAATTACCTCGTATTTACTTATCTATATAAGTATCATTTTCCTCCAACTGAATGTAAACTCCTTCAGGACAGGACTGCTTCTCATTTTTGTCTTTAAATCTCCTGCTTCTAGCACAAAGTCTAACACAGAGGTTAATACATGTTTCCTCAATGAGTGAGTCAATCAATGACCTTGGTACTCATCAGAATTTGGTACTGATTTACACTTCTTCTTCATTCCATATATACTTACATAGGGACTTTTGGTTGGCCCCGTTACAATGCAAGTTTCCTGAGAGTAAGTATCGTTGTCTTCTTTGGAATCTTATCCTCAGGACCTCGCTGAGTCCCTGGCACACTGACCGATCTCTCTATAAACCGAATTTGGATTATTTTCCCTAAAACATGCCCAACATGAGACGGAGGTGTTACTTTTTTGCTTAACCCACACATCCCTGGAGAATAGTGTTACTTAAACAAAACTGGAGATTCACACAGCACTGTCATGTCCAGATCACTGATAAAAACGTTCAGCAAAACCAGTTCCAGAGCTTGAGAGGCTTCTTCACAGTAGTGGGCTGACTGTCACATAACGAGTATGTATGTGTCCAAGGCAGGACCAAATCCACATCCTCCTGGTTCCTAGCTCTCTGTCTACTTCTCTATACTGTCCTTATCTATGGAAATTACTTTGTGTTTACACATATTTTATATTTGCTTATCTGCGTATATTATTTTCCCCCCACACTGTTTCTCTTCAATACTCATAAAACACTTTTCAAACTAGTAAAAAAAATTCTAAGGACTAGGCAATAGTTACCTTTGGAGCTTAAGAAAGACTTCCCTTGACCTTGCAGAGCTCTGATGGCTGCTAATAAAAGAATAACTACTGCCTTTATTCTTTGCCATATTCCTAGATTTAAAAATTACTGAATAGATTTGAACTTAAGTAAAATTTGGGGTGCCATTAAAGTAGACCTTAAGATAGGCCTTAACTTTGATTTGTGGTTAAACTACCTTGAAAAAAAGGTTTCACACACACACACACATGCACACACACACACTCCAATATAATTTTTAACAGATTTGAACAAAATCCAGGATATGTTTCAAGGTTACATAACTTCAGTGTGATTGCATCAAATTTCATAGTTCATAAATCACCAGTACATTTACAACAAAAAAAGTATCATGTTCAATTCATTTGTTTTATATAAACACAGACTTGGTTCAACCTCCTTCTCAGGTCGTCAACACAGTCTTTAACACTCTGATTCAGCCCCCTCCTTTCCTTCCCCCTAACGTTGAGGCAGGATATCTTCTGAATGAGTATCACCTATTTTCTTGGATGAGGTTATGGTTACATATGAGTTCAGTACAATTCTTGGAGATTCAACTGTCAGGTATTCAATAACCCAGATGCCAACCAGAACTGCCCACTATCTCTACCCAAAGCTCCCCAATATCTAAAGAGAAAATATGCCACAAATTCCACTGCAACGTCTCTGCACTTCTATAGTCCGGTGGCCTTCACAGGGCCTCAGGAAGTATGATATCTCTGATCAATTGGCATTTCTCCCACTCCACTGCTAACAAGCTTTCACTTCCCGATCTCCCAATCTCTGAGATCAAAAGTTGTCATCTGCTCAGGGGCAAAAGACCTAATCTTCATGTTGACCAAAAGTCTGAACCCTTTCAAAATCATTTTATTTTTACAGTGTTCTGATAAACATTTACTAAGAGCTTACCAAGTGCTGAACACTGTGCGAGGTGCTAGGAATACAAACACAAAATTAAACAATCTTTTCTATCAAGGAGCCTATATTCTAATGGAGGAGAGATAGTAAGTACACGTATAAGCATGTACAGAATAAATACAAAAAGAAAAATACATATAAATATAAACAGTGAATGAGTTTAGGTGGGAGAGCACTGGCAGCTGAAGGGAAGACGAATCAATAAAGGTGGTGTTTGAGTTGCATCCTGAAGAATGAAGATGACTTCTAAGAGACAGAAGAAAAGAGGGAATGGGGGAGAGCCAGTATAAAGACAGGAAGATGGGAAATGGAGTATCATGTGTGAGATGAGGAAAAGAGAGAGAGAGGAGACCGATTTGGTGGCAGTGCAGAGTTGGGGGACAGGGAGAGGGAGAGTAAAGTCCACTGAGCCTGGAATGATCACCTGGGGTCATGCTGTGAGGAATTCTAAAAGCTAAAGGGGAAGAGTTTATGTTGTATTCTAGAGACAGAAGTCACAAGATTTAATTGAGGAAAGTAACAGCATGACCAAATATGCACTAGAAAAGTCATTCTGGCAGCAACATGGAGGACTGACTGGAATGGAGAGACTTAATGCAGGGAGGCCAATTAGGAGGCTGGTGCAATGATCTATGTGAGAGATGATGAGGGTCTGAACTAAGGTTGTAGCTGTTTAATGGGGTCAGATGCGAGATATGTCAAGGTAGATATGCCAAGATTTGGCAAGTGATTATGTGGGGAGGGAGAATAAGGAGTTAAGGATAACAGAGAGGTTATATATCCGAGAGGTAGGAAACATAATGATACTTTTGAAAGAAATAGTCAAGTGTGGAAGAGGGTACAGAGAGAAAGATTAGTTTAGTTTGGATATAATGAGTTTGAGATGTCACAAGGACATTTAATTTGAAGTGTCCGACAGGCAACTGGTGGTATAGAACTGATTATCGGAAGAGAGACTTAGGCTGAATTATAGAGACCGGTGAGTCATTTGTATTTGGAGGATCATAATTAAACTCATGGGAGTTGATGAGGTTACTAATAGTAAAGAAGGAGAAGCAGGCCTAGGACAGAAGTTTGGGAAACACCCAAAGTTAAGAGGTATGATATGGATAAACCAGGAAAAGGAGATGGAAAACAGGAGAGAGACAAGTAAGAGGCCGACCAAGAAAACCTAGAGAAGAGAGACCATCCAAGAAGGCAGGCCAGTCAATGGTGTCTAATGCAGCAAAGAGGTGGAGAAGGATGAGGATTTAGAAAAGGTTTTGTTTCAGTGATGAGCTCAGAAGCCAGACTGCAAAGGACACTGCTGTGACACTGCTCTATTCTGATTCTCTTACCTGTTTGACCTTTATTAGTTTTTACTGACTCATCATTTATTTCTTATTCCCAACTATGGGTTTTCTCGAGAGTCTTTTGGGAGGCCTTCTCTCCACTACACTCTCTCTCTTGTTGATCTTATTTCTACCAATGGATTCAACAGTCTCTATACTGATGACTCAAATCTACACAAAACCCTCTAGAATTTCAGTCCTGTATCACTAAGTGCTGCTACTGCACATCCTTTCCTATCTCCTAGGAACATGGATACAGACCTTGGGAAGTATCTTAGAGGTCATCTTGTCCAACCCTCTCAGTTTTAAAGATGAGGGAAAGGAGGCCCAGAGAGCTTCAGAAACTTTCACAATTCACACAGGAAGTAAGGGGCAGAGCCAGTGTTTAAAGTGAGACATTTCTGCTCCACATCTAGCACTCTTAATACATCTGAAACAGAACTTATCATCTTTCTGACTACATTCACTTCTCCTCCAAATTTAGGATCCAGAGCTAGAGGAACTGAAGAGATTTCATCCTCAGTTCTACAGATCAGAAAACTAAGGCCCAAAGCAGTTAAGTACTTTGTAAAAAATCACCTATATAGTATATATCAGAGCCAAGATTTACACTCAAGTCCAGGTGCTCCACATTTGGCACACTTTCCTCTGTTCCAAGTGACCTCTCAACCTGTTTCTGTTGATACCATCTCTGTCTCACAGGTTTGATACTTCAAAGTCATGTTTGATTCTTCCTTCTCCCTCATTGTCTCATATCTAACAAGTTGTTGAGTCCTGTCCAATTCAGTTCCAACAACTTTGGCATCCGTTTCCTTCTTTCTACTCAGAAGACTATCTTGGCAACCTTATCATTGGTTTCTCTACTATACCATCTCAGATCAGAAAAAATTAAAACTTCAAAATAAAAAAGAATGCCTATAAATGTTTCCTATTAACAGTCGACAACTGCAGTGCAGCTCAGGAAAGAATTAAGAACTTGCACAAACTTCTGTTTTGAACTGCTGAGGCAATCATTTTTGACTAATTAAAACTTTGGAGTTTCTTTTAGATGGAAAAGTGAAATGAAATGCACAAAAAGTCTGCAAATGTCAGGACTGTCAAATGTACAGGAATTAGCTGAAATGTATTTATTTAAAATGTCCTAGGTTCTGTTTTCTTGTTATGACACAGATACACCAAACAATTTTGGTCAAGTAAACCAAGAAAGAGTACAGAGTGCAGTGACCAGAGCCCCAAGCTCAGGGTCAGGAGGACCTGAATTCAAGTCCTAACTCTCTGACACATAACTGGCTGTGAATCTCTGAGTGCCTGAGGCAAATCTCTAAGTATGAAATTGAAGAGGAGGCACCCATCTGTATCGCTCACCATAAGTATGCTATATAAATGAAATCACAGTTCTGGTCCAAAAAATCTCCAAGTGGTATGCCATGCCACATTCTAAATCTAAGGAAATGTAATACCCGGTATCACGAATTCTCAAACGTAGATTGAGGTTATCAACAATGTCACAGAATAGTATGTGGGCCTAAGTAGAACAAGGGTTTTTTCTGGTGTAAGTGGATCCTTCAGGACCACCATTTTAGGAAAGACCCTCATCATGCATGCCTTTCCCCCCCACTACTGGATTTCCTTGGGAATACTCCTTCTCATCTGCTTCCCTGCCTCCACCCTTTCTCTCCTGCCCCTTTTTTCAGTTTCCCTTTATGGGTTGCCTTCCTCCCCAAAGCTCCTGGAAGGCGGGGACTGTCTGTTTGCCTAGTGCCTGGCATATAGTAAGGCAGGTAGATGATTCAGCAGACAGAACGTGGGATCAGGATTCAGGAAGACCCAAGTTCAAATCTGGCCTCAGATATTTACTAGCTATATGACCCTGAGTAAATTATTTAACTGCTACATGACTCAAGTTTCCTTGTCTGTAAAATGGGAATAACCATAGCAACCTTTTCTCAGGTTGAGTATAAAATGACATAATATTTAAAAAATGTGTTGCAAACCCTTAACACATTATATAAATAACAGCTATTGTTATTATTAATAAATGTTCTATTTACCCATCTATATTCTCTTACAATTTCTAAACAGAAGAGACATTTTCTGGTATAATAAGCTCAGTTTACCTACCACTAACCTAATTCAAATCCTTACTGAAAAAAAAACCCAAAACACCTTCAGATTCCTGGTGAAAACTAAACTTGGTCTTCAGGCTCTTTTAGATGAGATGGCAGTGAGATGATTATCCAATTATACAACTCCCCTTTTCAAGCTTTATAGGATCAAAAATCATCTAATCACTGCGTGGCCCCTGGGCACATAGCATAACATGAAATGAGAAAAACTTGTCCAGAGTTCAAAAGGATTTGTATGTACCTGTAGTTAAAGGCAGGTGAGTAATGCTGTTCAAGCAGGTCAGAGTGAACCAAGTTGATGAGAGCGTAGCTCCAGAAAACAGTAACAGAAGGATTAGCTTCAACATGCCTCTGATAAAATCTGCAAACCTGTCAGGAAAAAAAAAAGGATTCATTAACTCAAATCATATTTTTCTCATTATTTCAGTGTATGACATTCTATAAATCAACTAAAATTAGGTTAAGACCAGAATTCCCATATATTATTTTGAAATTTGGTACTCTGACTGCCATTTCATGATAGAAATATGAAATTATGTATCTTTGCTAAGAACCCTCAACCTGTATGGAAGGATTTCTGGATATGGAAATGTTATTAGAAGTGAACCTTCAAATTTGATTTCTTTACAGCTCCCCAAAGCTCCATATAGAGTTCATGTTGGTTCTCAGGTGGTATTAAATGTAGTGCCATTGTTCTTCCTATCATTTGAGAATCATCATTCAAGAAGTTGATTCTTTATAGACAGAGTTCATTTAAACTAGGAAAAAAACCCAACTTCCTAGAGCCAAGGAACACACCTGTTACCTTTAGGTCTAAGAAATTTGAAAGCAATTTACCAACATTCAGTTCATGGCATAAGTCAGCCAAGAATACATCAAAAATTAGGAACAAGAATATTGAAGAAACCAAAACCATTTTTGAGAAACAAAGCCACCATCTTTTGCAAGACTATTTTGAATTCCAAAACCCGTGACACTAAAAGCTATAGACAAATGGATAGCTCCCATGTCTTTCAAAGCAAGCATATTAGATAGAAATAGTGTTAAACTTGGAAATGGAAGACCTGTTTTTTGAGCTGCTCTAAGCAGGCCATTTAACTCAGCTTCTTTATACATAAAACAAGAATAACTACTTACACTACTTAAGACCTCACAGGATGGCTGTGATGAAAGCACACTGCAACCTTTCAGAGAAGTGTGAAACTCTGTTTCATTCTCATTTATTATTTTGAATGGAATTCAGACAGGAATGGTCTCAAGACCACTAGATCTAATAATGCTCTTTAATTATATTTATTGTTTGGTGAACTATTGAGTACAAAGATAAAATTGTTGATTTTGAAAGCTGAAGGAAAGTATTGAGATCAAAGCTCATCTTCTCTGGACTTAGAGAAACCATCTTTGGGACAAATTCAGTAGCAGATAGGACAACAAGAATGACATGGATCTCATCTTGTTCCCACATAATTTCTATTTCTTCCACTAGATCTCCATACATGACAGTAGCAAAACAGATAAAAAAGTATAATCAAATAATATGCTATTTTTAAAAAACACGTAAAACAAATAAAAGTCACAGAAAGCTAAAGCATAGGACTCTAGCAGAACCTATTCTGCTTTAGGTGAATTTGAAAAAGCAAGCATAGAAAACAATCTCAGAAAAGATGACATCATGGTTAAGAGGTAAGTAAGGAAAACATTATGCTTAAGGGTACCATAGATAAGGAAATGCTATTGATATTTCGTAACAATACACACACATACACATATGTATGTATCAAATGCCGTGGAATCTAAGTACTTGAATGAAAAGTTAACTAAATTATAGGGAAAAATAGAAAGGAAAAGTGTAAATATTAGGGACATCAATGTGTCCTTTTTACACCCTAAATAAGTCTAACAAAAAGATAAATGAGATGTTACAGACTTGAATAGAATTTCACTAACATCAGCTATAAGAGATCTCTGGCAATTAATGAATGGAAATAGAAAGGAATATTCATATTTCTCAGTTATATGCTTCACAGTTACAAAAACTGATTATGAGCCAGGGCACAAAACACCTCTTAACAAATTCAGAAAAGAAGAAATACTAAACACTTTCTTTACTGACCACAACACAACAAAATTGTAATCAATAAAGTATATTTTATACTTCCCTAATTAACTCACTATCCCACTCATCACTTGCCAAACCATTTCAATCCTCCTCAGACCTCTCATGGTTCTTCTTAATCTTTACTATCTCAGCTGAAAGCCTTGCCTCATATTCTACTGAAAAAAAAAATGAAGCCTTTTGTCTAAAACTTCCTCTTCTCCCTTCTTCCTCATCTAATCACCTTGATACCTTCTGCTACTATCTCCTCCTTCATCCATCTCTCACAAAGAAGTGACCCTTCTCCTTGCCAAGGCAAAATTCCTCTACATGTGCAATTATTCTTCTTTTCTCTAGCAGGCTGCTCCCTCTATCATACCCTCTCTTTCATTTATATTCAAAGTCTCCCTGTTCAGTGGCAGATTTCCCTGCTGTCTAGGTGCCCATGACATTCCTGTTCTCCAAGACCCCTCATTGATCCATCCATCCCCACCAGTTATCATCATTCCATATCTTTCTTCCCTTTTGGGGCTAAACTTCTTTACAGTGCTGTCTACTACAGGTACTACCATGTCCTTTCCTTTCACTCTCCTCTTAACTTTCTATAGCCTGACTTCTCAGCTCCATATTTAAATGAAATTGCTTTCTCCAAAGTAATAAAAAATCTTTTAATTGCCAAATCTTATGGTCTTTTATCAATCCTCATCTTTCTTGACTTCCCTGGAGTCTCTGACACTGTCAGTTACCCTCTTCTGGATATTTTCCCATCTAGGTTTTCATGACACTACTATTCATTCCCTCCTGGTTCTCTTCCTACCGATCTGACCAATATTTCTCACTCTACTTCACAGGATCTTCATTCATAGATGTCCCACGGGACTCTGTCCAGGGTCCTCTTCTTTTCTCCCTTTATACTATTCAACTTAGTAATCCTATCAGTTCCCATTTTCATCTTTATACTGATGATTCTCAAATCTACTCATGTCACCTTAACCTCTCTGCTGACCTCCAGCCTTTCATCTCTGTCTATTGGATATCTTAAACTGTTTTTCTCACAGATGTCTAAAACTAAACATGTTCCAAACTGAACTCATTATCTTTCCCCCAAAACACCCTGTCCATGCAAAACCTGCCTATCATTGTCCTGGGCAGCATCATTCTCCTAATCATTCAGGCTAATAACTTAGGTGTTATCTTTGATTTCTCACTCTCTTTCATATCTCATACCCAATCAACTGTCAAGTCCTGTCATTTCTAACTTAAAACATCCCTCCTATATGTCCTCTTCTCTCCTCTGACACTGCCACCACCCTGGCATAGCCCTTCATCACCTCACCTCACAATAGCCTTCTGGTTGTCTCCTTGCAACAGTCAATCCTCCATTCAACTGTCAAAGTGATCTTCCTAAAGCACAGGTCTGACCATGTCATCCTTTATTCAATAAATTACAGTGGTTCCCTATCACTTTCAAGATTAAATATAAAATCCTGTCTGGCACTCAAAGTCCTTCATAACCTGGGCTCCTCTTACTTTTCCAGTCTTTTTATACGTTATATCTGTACTGCCCCTCCTCCAAACTACTTCTCCCCTCTCCCCTACCCCAAACATACTTTGTGATCCAGTGACACTGGCCTCTTTTACTGTTCTTTGAACAAGAGATTCAACTCCCAAATTTAGGCATTTTCACTGGCTGTCCCCCCAAGCACACATACATAAAAAGTTTTCTATCCTCATCTCCACTAGATTTCCTTCAAGTTCCAGCTAAGTCCCATCTTCTAAAAAAAAAAAAAAAGTCTTTCCCGACTCCCTTTAACTCTTGTTCCCTCCTCCTGTTGATTATTTCCAATTTATCCTTTATATAGTTTATGTGAAGTTGTTTGTATGCTGTCTCCCCCAGCTATACTGTGAGGTCCTTGAGATCAGGGGATTGTCTTTTACCTTTCTCTGTAAGTAGTCCCAGAAATTACTTACAATACCTGACACAAAGAAAGAACATAATGAATGTTTCTTGACTGACCTGAAGAAAAGATTCAAACTTAAATGGGGATTAAATAATTTCAAGTCAAGTCAACAAGTATTTGTTAAAACCTACTATGTATCAGGTACTGTGCTAAGAAGTGAGGATAAAAAGGCAAAAACAATTCCTGCCTTCAAGGATCTTACAATAAAATTGGAAAGAAAACTTGCAAACAACTAGGTATAAACAAGAAATTTAATGGATAAATTGGAGACAATCTCCAAGGGAAAGCACTAGCAATGAGGTGGGATTGGAAAAGTTTTCTTGTAGAAGATAGAACTTCAGTGGAGACTTGTAGGAAGCCTAGGGAAGCTAGACATGAGACAGAGAATTCCAGTTATGGGGACAGACAGTAAAAATACATTGTGTTAGGGGATAAAGTGTTATGTTTAAGGAACAGCAAGAAAGCCTGTGTCACTGGATTGAATGTGTATGGAGGATGATAAGGTGTAAGAAAAGTGGACAAGTACAAGACAGCTAGGTTAAGAAGGACTTTAAAAGCCAAACAGAGGGTTTTAAATTTAATCTGGTACGTAACAGGGAATCACCAGAGCCTATTCAATGTGTGTGTGTGTGTGTGTGTGTGTGTGTGTGTGTGTGTGTGTGACAGAGGGGGGGGGGAGGGAGGGAGAGAGAGAGGGAGAGAGGGAGGGAGAGGGAGAGAAGGAGGGAGAGGGCGAGAGGGAGGGAGAGAAGGAGAGGGAGCGAGGGAGGGAGAGAGAGAGAGGGATGGAGAGGGAGAGAAGGAGGGAAAGGGAGAGAAGGAGGGAGAGGGCGAGAGGGAGGGAGAGGGAGAGAGAGAAGGAGAGGGAGCAAAGGAGGGAGGGAGAGAGAGAGAGATAGAGAGGGAGGGAGAGAGAGAGACAGAGAGAGAGAGAGAGTCAGATCTGTGCTTCAGGAAGGCCACTATGATAGCTAAGTGGAGAATGGATTGAAGTAGGAAAGACTTGAGGCAGGGTGACCAGGACCATCCAGGTGGTGAGGAGCTGAGGGCCACTCCAGTGGCAGCTGGGGGTGGGGAGAAGGGGTTATAGAGGGTTTTCGAGAATTGACAAGATTTGGCAACAGATTTGATATGGGGTTGGTGATGGTATGAGAGAGTAGGAGGAATAAAAAGTAACACTAAAGTGAATGACCTGGAGTGATTAAGAAGCTGGTGGTACCTTCAACAGTAAGGGGCAAGGTAGGGCAAAAGATAATGAATTCAGTTTTGGAAATGCTGAGTTTAAGGTGTCTATGGTACATCCAGGTCATGATATCCAATATGCAGTTGGATATTTCAGGTTCCAGATCTGGAGAGAGGTTAAGAGAGAAAGAGAGCTGAGAATCACCAGCATAAAGATAATAACTGAATCTTGGAGTTGATGAGATCACCAATCACCAGGAAAGAGGGAGAAAGAAGAGGACCCAGGAGAGAGCCTGTGGTTAGTGGGAGGGACTTGAATGAATATCAAGGAAAGGAGACTAAATGAGTGGTCAGAGGTGAAAATAGAACTCAAAGAAAAGAGAATATGCAGAAGGGGTGATCAAGTCTGATTTGATTTAGCAATTCAGAAATCATTGGTATCTTTAGAGACAGCAATTTCAGTTGAATGAGGTTAGAACCCAGAAGGCAGAGAATTAAAAAGAGAGGAAAGAAAAGAAAGTTAGCCAAGGGGGACAGATCAAGGGAGAGTTTTTTAAAGATAAAGATGTGGCTGTGTTTGTAAGCAGCAGAGAAGTAGCTGGAGATAGACTGAAGATCAGTGAGTGAGACAAAGGATCTGAGAGAGGGGTAGTCTGCTGGAGAACACTGAACTGAATGGGACCACACCATGTAGTGGGTTTAAGAGATGGGTCACATCTTCAAGTGAGACAAGGATGAAGAAGGCAGTGGAGGAAGGTATCCGAGTTTATGTGAGTTAGGTGACAGAACTTAATCCTAAAGAATATACGGATCAAAGAACCACTCAAAGAAACAACAGAAAATGCCAACAAATCTAATGACAAGAGAACATGCAGTTAAAGTCATCCTCAGGGGAAAGTTAATTCTAAACGTCTTCAAAAACAAAAGAGAGAAAGAGCAATCAATTGGAGATATAACTAGAAAACCAGGACAATAACAATATCTAATATTGTTTTGCAAACAAAGTATTTTACATATATATATATATATATATATATATATATATATATATATATATATATATATATATATATATTCTCATTTGATTTTCACAATCCTAGGAGGGAGGTGTTCGTATTTTACCCACTATATAGATGAGAAAACTGAGGAGAGAGGGTGACTTGCCCAGGGTCACAACAACTAATAATTTGCCTGTGATTTATGGTGGAAATAATCTGCTTCTGAATCTGTCTGATTCTGTTTTATTGACAAATTGTTGGTTGAGTTCGTGTGGATTTTACCCAAGGAGAGCCTTTTGATTCCACTCTTGGTTTTAATTGGCTCCATCCAGATGTAAATCATTTCTAGTCACACCTGACAAATTCAATAGCATATGAGATTAACCACCTTCACTGTTATTTTGTAAGGTATCTGTCCAAAAAGTACTTTTACAAATTTTCAACCCATCAGGTACAACTGATTCTTTGATTTTAAAGACATATTCAGTTCTGTTTATTGACGACAGTAGATTTAAGGTTCGGCAGAATTTTAGCAAACTTAAATCAACCTCTTAGAAAATATATTTCATAACAACTGTACTTGACCTTATTGTGTTGATGGTGTATTTTAAATAATTTAATGTCCATGACATCAATTACTCTAACATTCTGTGCATGGAATTTCTTTATTCATTTGCGGTATATACCTAAGTCATGAATGTGGAACTGAGTCAAGGGCTTTGTCATGATCAATAAAGATAGAGTAAATGTTATGATATTTTTGGACAGCCTGTTTGATAACCACCAAACTGATAATGAATTGCTCCCCTGGGAACTTTTGGTACACCTTTTTTGCTCTTCAGCCAATAAGTTTTCTTGTAAATATTTATACAAGCTATGAGTATGAATTCTTCTTATAAAATACATAAACACATAATTGTTCTATATTTAGAAGATTCCCTGTCACCCTTATCTTTTGGCAATAAATATGATTCTTTATATTAAGAAAGTTGGGATCAGATATTCATCAGAAAGGAAGCTGGTAAAATGTTTGATAGTAATTCCTGCACACTAAGAAATATCTGAGTTATTATATTATATATATTATTAAATTATGGATTTTCTCCAGATCTCTCACTTCCTAATTCTGCAGAAAGTTAATGTTTCAGTCACCTTCCTTGACAGAACCATTCCATAGTTCATTATGTTACTAATACATAAGATTTTTGTTTTGAGTTTAATCCAACTTTTATCTGCCTTGTATTGGTCTTCTTTGAACAACAGAGAGGACCAGAAATTCTCCCCATTTTCTTCTTTCTCCTCTTAATTCTCTTCTTTCTCAAGCCTCTATTTTATAGGCTTGATTCTAAATTGTGTATTTGGAGTTTTTCGCACTGCCTCGATTCCTGCTGTGGCCATAACATTTTGACTGTTAGCATTTTAACCAAATCAGTCTCGATATTTTATTAATTAGATTAGAATCGTTATATAAATGATAACACCTAGGCTGATCAGCGAGTCTTCCCACAGGGAGAGTTAACTTAAAGGTAATATTCGCGTTGTTTTTCTGCTAAGTTATGCCTTTGAAAACTATAAAAAGCTCCCTGAGAGAGGGATGAGCGTACGGCCATTATTACTAATTATCGTATTTTAAAAGATGACTCACCATTGAATCAAGAAATAAATACAATGAAAGTAGAAGCAAACGTGGTATTTTGCCTTAGCACTTATTTATTATCAGTCATTATTTATTCCAATCCTAGTTTTCTGCCAAGACTTGAAGAGAATATCTCTTTCAGTTCATTCTGAATGTCTGTATTTGGAATCAAAAACCTTTGCTGAATATGTACATCCATTTCCCTCAGAGAAAATGAGTGTCAAAAGCCATTTTGGTTCATCTCTGTCAGAAAGCCCTTACTTACCTGCTTCCATTCAAAAATGGCAACATCTGTTTGCTTTAACTACACATTACAAGTTCTTGAGTCTAGCAACTTTGAATATCTTAATGTTTCCTCAGTGCTAGTAGTTTTCTTGCTTCTTCATCCATGAACAGAAGCAGAAAGACAAAGAAAAGAGCCATCTCACCAGTGAACTACAAGACTACTTTTTTTTTTTTAAAGTAAGAAAGGTTCCTTCTTGCAAACATTGTTTTGTTTCACAATGTTTTAGATTTCTACTTTGGCGCAGAAATTCTAATTGAGTGTGTGGGTAAGTGATACATTAAAACAGAAATTTATCAATAAAAAAGAAGGGATCTGTATTCCTTCTAACTTTAGCTCTTTATTCCCTTGCTGCTAGCCAGAAACTACTACTCAAAATCTGCATTAATCAAGATGGTAAGATTTACAGCTCTAAGAGACTTCAGAGGACATATAATTCAGCTCCTTCACTTTACAGATGAAGAAAGTGAGGCTGAGAAAAACAGGGACTTATCCAAAGTCACAAAGGTAATGAATGCTGAAAACGGGATTCAAATCTAGGTCCTTTGTACATAAATCAATTGTTCTTTCTGGCCTTTAGAAACTATCATGGGTCTGGGATTTGACACAAAAATGTTTCTGATAAAGCCTGAAGTCACAAAAAAAATCAGTTGTACCAGAATTTTAAAATTTAAAAAAAACGCACATTTAAGCTGAACTTTAAGCAAGACTTAATAAAAGAGATATATACAGTGACTGTATCAGAACAAGAATGAAAAGATCTAAAGGAAAGGCAGTTACAAAGCTAGGAAATAGGCTTATATGACAGGAAAGCAGGAACAATTCTTGCACGAAAAGGAGCCGAATGGTTCACAAGACAGAGTTAGGTAAATTCATATATCCTTCTTTCCATGAAAATGCTGATGCCCAGTAAATTATCTCCCTTGGCCTGAAAAACTAGATGAAACTAAAATGTCATTTCACACTTCTTAAACAAAATGCTTTCTGGTCAGAATTCCCCTCAGAGAGGAAAAGGCAACCTCCTATTCAGTCTCCAGCATGTATTGTGAAGGTGGGAGATAAAGTGATACTTGGAATAAAATTGTTAATACAGTGTATTTAAATTGGGGAGTTTTTAGACTGTTCCACATCTTTGAGATTTATAAATTACATGAGCCCAGAAGTGAATAATGTGGGTCTTCAGGAAGGCGTGAGAAGTTAAAATGTAATTGCAGCATAAGGAACTAAACACTTGTTAAAATTGACTTTAAACAGGGAGAAACAAATTTGTATCAGAACAATTCTTGTTGACCAGGTTTGGACTTATTAAGCTGAGTAAATGACAGCATTCATGGTGTGATTTCAAAAGGCCTGGGAAGGTCTCTGTCTGCACCAAGTAGTTTTTCTATTTGACTGACTTATCAACTGTACACTAAGACTTCCATTCTCACACCATCAGATTACAGGTCCTAGATTACAGATCAGAGCAAGAAGGCCATCCAGTCCAACCATTTCATTTTATAGATGAGCAAGCTGAGGCCAACAGAAGTAAAATAACTTGCCCCAAATCAGACAGTTAATAAGAATAGTCCCTTTGGCTCAAGTTGACCAGGGGCCTATTTTCTTATTAAAATTCAAATATCTTTAGGATAGGTAATACACTAATCCCCTTTCAGTGCTCTAGATCCTGGTCAGGCCTGGCTCTCTATCACAGGATATCCAAGAAAACTTAGTGAAAGAAGAAGAAACTGATGCCATCTCCAGCCAGCCCATCTCTAGAGAAGTGGAGGAGACACAGGTTATCCAACCAACGAACCACTAAGCTAGTCCAGATTACATGGTCCAATACAGTCAATTAATAAGCATTTATTAGGTGACTATCACATGCCAGGTCAATGCTGTACTAAGCACTGTGGTTACAAAGAAAGGCAAGACTCAGGCCCTGTTCTTAAGGAGCTCACAGTTGAATGAATAACACATGGCTATGGATTCTGCAGAGGCTGAGTCTTTGGATGAAGAGGAAAAGTACTCATATAAGGGTCCTCCAAAGAACTCTTATCAGAGGCTGGGAAGACTTAGGGAGCCTTTTCATCTACCTGGATAAAAGCCAACAGAAACACAGAAATAATACAACAATTGCAGCACTCTTAGGTGAAGTCTAGTGCCTAAGCTTTTACCTGAGCCCTCCCTGACCTCTCAGTCCTTGCTTTGTTTGCTGGTGTAGTCTATCTTGACTACCTTGAATCTTGGCTATTTTTACAAGTCTTAATATATGCTTCGTCTGCTTCTGTTCCTGCTCTGAATCCTGCAAACCACTGATTTCAGAACTTCACCCTTTGTTGGACATGACCTGACAGCAAGGAGACCTTGTAGGGAAGAAACAAAGAAGAGATACTTGGGAAAGGAGAGATAAAAAGAGAGAGGAAAGGGGCTACAGAAAGGGAGAAGAAAAGGGACTAAAGAAAAAAATCTGCCTATTTGATGAGTTTCCCAAATGCTAGCTCTGCTAGTTCCACAAAACAGATTTTTGGCAATAAAAGTGAAATGTGACATGCTTGTTTTCCAGATCTAGGAGTATTATATTCACCTCTACCTCCCTTTGGCAGCTAGGAGGAGCCATAACGCACAGAGCATAGGGCCTGGAGTCAGGAAGACTTACCTTCCTGTGTTCAAATATGGTTTCAGACACTTACTAGCTATGTAACCCTGGGCAAGTCACTTAACCCTGTTTGCTTCAGTTTCCTTAACAGTAAAATGAGCTGGAGAAGGAAATGACAAACTACTCCAGTGTCTTTGCCAAGAAAACACCAAGGTCACAAAGAGTAGGACACAACTGAAAAACGACTGAACAATGATCCCCTTCCCCTGCCCTCATTGAAAGCAGAAGGTGAAAGGAGTTTAGGGTAGGTTCAGGCTCTCAAAATTTAAATAAAAATACTTTTAATAACAAACCATGGCAAAGTTTATCTGTTTTCCATATGGAGAAGTACAATTTTAAATGAGATATTTGCCTGTAAGGGATTTGCAATTGACGTTGCTTTTCCCAAGCTACAGCCACATCCTTAATCGAGGCCACCTTATACACCGGAGGTACTTTTGTATAAATGTCACTGGTCCATTCTTGAGGAACTTTGGTTTTTCCGGGAACAGCAAAGAACAGAGGCAGATTTTTCTCTCGCTTTATCTGGATGTGGTTTTACATTTCCTTTATTTTGGGGTTAATCATATCATGAATTCATTCAATGAGAATTTATTAAGCAACCACTATGTGCAAGATACTGTACTGGATAATGCAGATACAGAGACAAAATGAAAAATCATATTCATGGAATACAGAAAAAGTAGAGTTTAAGAAAGTCAGTTTTCTCAAGATTGCTCAGAGCAGCCTCAATTACAGCTCCATTCCAAATGATTCATCCTAAGATGTAACTACAAGTTTTTAAAAGCCAGGTCAAAGTAATAAATGCTCTAGTGGATTGTATTGAATTAGAAAAGCTTCCGAGTATATGCCTGGCAATGGACTGTTCCTGGAGTCTTTTTGGTCAAAGAAATCCATAAAATTATCTGGTGAGATAGAAAAGCACTCCAAGTGTTAAATGTGGAAGTCAAATTACATTGATGAAATCACAAAACTTCTGAAATACTAGAAGTGAGGGCACTTTGGTTTTTAGACAAATGGTCTGCTATTCACACAGACTTTTGACAGAAACATCTCTTAAGAACACACAACTCCCTCAGTTCTAATTCTATATTCATTAATCAAACTTTGGATCTATAACCAGGTCTCCTGGGAGGATCCTCTCTCTAGATAGGAAGTATTCTATACAGCTAATCTGAAACCTTCTTGGACCAAGTGTATTCTCCACTGTAAATTAACAGACTTTCTAGGACAAATCAGCCTCAAATGAACTTGAGTGAGTTAAATTTTTCAGGACCTAGTTACATCTAGAAATAAATTGACCATAAAGGTCACTGACTTACTAAAAGAGCCAAGTCTCAGAATCCATGAAGATTCTATTCAGTTAAAAGCAACCAACCAGCCCCAAACTAAACAGCCTGTCATCCTATCAATATTACCAGAACTACAATGACAGATAGGCAGTCTCTTCTAAAAAGAGGAACCGTAGCACAGACTCAGAGGATCCCAGTAAACATAGAGCAGGGTTTTAATGAAGCAAATGTCAAGTCTAAGGGGTGCTAATGTCTCTAGAATTGATGTGACACTGAATGAGCCTGCAGAAGGTCACAAGAGTTTTCTGCATTCATAACCTTTCTTTTGAAATAATTAAAAAACCATAATGGCTGCTTCCAAATTTGTCCCACCTGTTCTTGCAGCTATAGGGGAAAATGGAATAGAATGTATTTATTACATGTCCCTTTTGATGGATGATTGCTCCTCCTTTGGCCTATTGAGTACTTATCTCTGTATGGCTGAATGAATGAAACTGGATAGAAGTTATAATTTGAAAAATTAGGTATGATTCTTGTCAAGTGTGACAGATTGATGTATATCAATGTCAGTAAGTGCCTTCCCTGACAGTAGCTAGCTCCCTTTTGGGGAGATATTTTTAGTTCAACCAGCTGCTAATAGGCAAAACCTTAGATGAGGGATTTTAGAAATTAGAGTGTCAGTTTATTTTTTCCTTCCCCTAGTACCACTACTGGGTTTAAGTCTAGATACAATATTACATGATGTCAAATATCCTTACGTGTTCAGATGCTTCGTGACTTACTAACTTGATATAACATTATTCTTTCTTCCCCCAAAAGATATAATTAGATCCTCCCACATCTGGTAAAGCAGAATGGCTACTCTGATGGGAATCTGGGTTGAATGTGTTAAGTGATCTGGGGACTGACATTTCCATTGCTTTTCTTTTCTCCTCTGGAGAAAGTAAACTCTTCTTCCTTCTTAAAACAATGATAGCTGGCATTTATGTGCTTTAAGTCATAAAGGGCTTTACTTACATTATCTCATTCAAATCTTACAACAACTCTGAGAAGTAGGTGTCCAGTTTTATAGATAAGGAAAACTGAGATCTGAAGAATATAAGTGACTTGTCCATGGTTACCCAGTAACTAGGTCTCTCCCGATTCCCAAGTTCAGCATTCCCATCCTAAAAATGTCTTGACACTAGGGGTGAAGAATATAAGAGTACTCGGTGGGGGGGGGGGGATTGGGAAGGAAATAACCTTAAGAAGAGATGAGAATTCCCCTCCCTCCATTCTCTGATGAGGTGGGGTACTGAAGGTGTTGAATTCTGCACATAACACACGATTTTGCTGAATAGTTTTGCTGACCTGTTTTTTTCTTTGAGAAGTGTTTGTGATGTAAAAAATTTATAAATTAAAAAAACACTAGAAAAGAGATGAAGAATTTTTTTTAAATAAGAAAAATTTTGATCACAAAAAAAATCCCATAACCCTCGTATGTTTTCCCTTGTAACAAGGGAAAAACAAGTTAAGCAAATTCTGAGACAGCAACTATGTCTGAAAATGTGCGCAACATGCCATACCCATAGTGCCCCATCTCTCCAATGAAAGGAGGAAGGTGTGTTAAAGTTATCTTAAAAGATACCTGGCCTGGTCTGTAGAGCCTTCCTTCTCTCTACAGGAATAAATCTACTTCAAAATTGTCAGATTAGAGGTACCAAAGCACCACAGATGACTAGAATTGGAAAGGATCTGAAAAGATAATCTACTGCAGCATTGTCTAAAGGGTGAAGAACCTGTGGCCCTCTAAGTCCTCAAGTGATTCCATTTGACAGAATTCGAACTTCATAGAACAAATCCTCTCAATAAAAAGGATTTATTCCATAAAACTTGGACTCTGTCAAAAGGCTGCACTGAAGGACTCAGAAGGTTACATATAGTCTTGAGACCACAAGTTCCCCACCCCTGGAACTATCTACATACCTCTGTGGTTTGGTAAAGCAAACTAAAGAGTCCCAAGAAGAGGAAAAACAAACTCTCATAAAGGCAGAGAAGCACATCTAGTAAAGTCATCACTTCAATGTCTTGTAACTTTTCATCTGCCAAGTGCTGTACCTGCAGGACTGGGGGGCACTTGGTAATATAAAAAATGACTCTCTGGAGCCTGCTACCTCCTTGCATCTTTAAAGACTATTTGAGAAATGCCTGCAGCTGGGCACAAAGGGTTGGTTGTGGATAAGGGGCTGAGCTGAGTTGAGCCAAGCCACCTGGGACTTCTAGTACCTAGGATACCAGGGCCATCATCAGCTCATGCCCATGAGTCTCTGCGCTGGCCCTAGAATCAAGAGTGGGAACTTCTAGCATCGCCTATCCTGAAGTTGCTGTTTGTAGCCTCCAACCTTAGAGGTCATAATCAGGGGCCCAGAAGCTACCAACCAACTTAGAGAGCTCTGTATGTTCTGTCCTACACTCCACTCACTGTGTGCTGGGCATCTCGTGATTCTCCTCCATTGCCACACACCTGACTCTGGCCACTCATAAAGTCCCCATCACCTCTGGTAAGCTCCTTTTCTCTGCCCTGGTTCCCACTCTTCATTTACTTGTTACATATTCCTTTTTGTTATGTTATCCTTTACGTTAGATCTCATCAGGATATGCCCCACCATATGTCCTAGCTTTTCCTGAATGGTCCCAATTTAAAATACTCTGCTTCCCTGACAAAACAGGGCTTCCCTCCCCCCACCCCAGAAGTAACGTTAATGGAATGGGAAGATCTTTCCTGCCTATTCATAGGTCTATGTGACGCCCTTTGAGCTCTGGCCCAGCTGACTGCTATGATGGAAACTGAGTCACACACAGCCTGAGTCACATGGCATGGTGAGGGGAGCCTGCCAAACAGGTGGAGCAGGAAGAGGCGAGTAGAAAATGAGAGCAAGGTAAAGCTGAGACAGAGTAGCTAGCATGAGTGACAGAGGGAGGAATTTTGCCTAGGGCAGGTTGTTCATGGGAAAGCCTAACAGAGGGAAGGCTGGGGATGTGGGTGCTCCTTGAATTGGTGGTGTGTATAAACTTCTTTGTTACCATGGTGGATTTGGCTTTCTGGTATCTGAATAAATACCTTGGTTTTGTCTTTGAGGAAAAAGAGTTATTTATATTTTGTGAAATATAAATTTGGAAACACGCATGCATATTCATAGCAGCTGCTATGGGTATCACATTGGCATTACATCAGATCAATATTTGGTTTGGAAAGTATGGACCCACGAACCCTTTAAGCACAGGGATCTGAGGGTAAAGAAACATCTCAACCTTTCATCTCGGTTTTCAGTTGCTATCATTCTTCCGTAGCGAACACTAAAAAGAACAGTACTGCCCTTCCTCCCATCCACCATTAAATTTTATTCTGTACTCTCTGTTCCAGCCTGTCTGTCCTCCACAAAACTTTTCCTTAATACTCCTACCCACATGATCAATTCCCTTCTTTGGACTCCTATTATACTCACAGTGCACAGTTTGGCAGTTATTTATTCCCTAAATGTTTTACATATATTTAGCTTTTCTTTCAACTGTACTTTAAATCAGCCTGTGGAACATTCAGCCTATGGGCCACTTATGGGCCACTTATGGCCCATGCAGCACTTGTGGCTTAATAAAGGATTTTGGGTGGCCCAAGAAAAATGTAGAGAATGGAAAATAGGCCTGCACAACTTGCGGCCCATGGGCTGCATGTTGTGCAGGCCTGCTTCAAACTTTTTTGGAAGAGAGACTATGTCTTAGTTTTTTTTTTTTAAATTTCCTACAAATACTTGCACAATGAATGGCACAAAGTAAAAGTTATCAATAAGTTACTGAGATTGAGTTAATAAAATGAAAACAGAAACTCAACTTGTTAAAAGAAGACAGACTCTCCTCTGAAAATGAGGGGAAAATAAGTCATCAAAAATGTCTCTGCTCCTAAACTTTAAGAAAGAATCGAAACCCTTTCTCAGTGTTTGCCTGCTTAAAACAGCAATTTAAGGTGTAGTTATTTTTTAAGTTTTCAACATTCATTTCCACAAAATTTTGAGTTCCAAATTTTCTCCCCATCTCTCCCCTCTCCCCACCCCAAAATGTTGAGCATTCTAATTACTCGTACCACCAATCTGCCCTCCCTTCCAATATCTTTCTCTTCCCTTATCCCCCTCTTCTCTTTTGTCCTGTAGGACAAGATAAATTTCTATGCTCCATTACCTGTATTTCTCATTTTCTAGTTGTATGCAAGAACAATACTCAACAGCTGTTTTTAAAACTTTGAGTTCCAACTTCTCCTCTTTCTTCCCTCCCCACCCATCTCCACTGGGAAAGCAAGCAATTCAATATAGGCTATATATGTGTAGTTTTGTAAATGATTTCCATAATAATCATGTTGTGTAAGACTAACTATATTTCCCTCCATCCTATCCTGCCTCCCATTTCTTCTATTCTCTCTTTTGACCTTGTCCCTCCTCCCATTGCCCTCCCTTCCATCATTCCCCCTCACTGTGCTTATAACCTTCCACCCCCGCCCCACTTTACTGTATTGTAAGATAAGTTTTCATACCAAAATGACTGTGCATTTTATTCCTTCCTTGAGTCAAATGTGATGAGAGGAAGCTTCACGTCTTCCCTCTCACCTCTCCTCTCTTCCCCTCCATTGAGAAGTCTTTTTCTTGCCTCTTTTATGAGAGATAATCTGCCCCATTCTATTTCTCCCTTTCTCCTCTCAACTTCTTCCTCTCTCACCCCTTAATTTCATTTTTTTAGACATGATTCCTTCCTATTTAACTCACCCTGTGCTGTGTGTGTGTAATCCCACCAACTACCCAGATACTGAGAAAAGTTTTAAGAGTTACAAATACTGTCTCTTTCCATATAGGAATGTAAATAATTCAACTTTAGTAAGTCACTTATGAGTTCTCTTTCCTGTTAACCTTTTCATGCTTCTCTTGACTCTTGTGTTTAAAGTCAAATTTTCTTTTCAGCTCTGGTCTTTTCATCAAGAATGCTTGAAAGTCCTCTATTTCATTGAATGTTAATTTTCCCCCCTGAAGTATTATACTCAGTTTTGCTAGGTAGGTAGGTGATTCTTGGTTTTAGTCCTAGTTCCTTTGACTTTTGGAATCTCATATTGCAGGTCATTCAATCCCTTCTGTAGAAACTGCTAAATCTTGTGTTATCCTGAGTGTATTCCACAATACTTGTATTGTTTCCTTTTAGATGCTTGCAATGTTTTTCTCCTTGATCTGGGAACTCTGGCATTTGGCTACAATATTCCTAGGAGTTTCTCTTTTTGGATCTGTTTCAGGAAGTGATAGGTGGAGTCTTTCAATATTTATTTTGCCCTCTGGTTCTAGAATATCAGGGCAGTTTTCCTTGATAATTTCATGAAAGATGATGTCTAGACTCTTTTTTTAATCATGGCTTTCAGGTAGTCCCATAATTTTTAAAT
>CM053771.1:279837009-279860822 GCA_028658325.1 Potorous gilbertii | reverse complement strand
GGAGAGGAGATAAGCAGGGTGGGGGGGGTGATGGAAGGGAGGGCAATGGGAGGAGGGAGCAATTTGAAGTCAACACTCAGGGAGGGACAGGATCAAAAGAGAGAATAGGAACAATGGGGGGCAGAATAGGATGGAGGGAAAAATAGTTAGTCTTACACAACACGACTATTATGGAAGTCATTTGCAAACTACACAGATATGGCCTATATTGAATTGCCTGCCTTCCCAAAGGGAATGGGTGAGGAGGGAGGGATGGGGAGAAGCTGGAATTCAAAGTTTTAGGAACAACCGTCAAGTATTGTTCTTGCTACTAGGAAATAAGAAATACAGGTAATGGGGAATACAAAGTTATCTGGCCCTAGAGGACAAAAGAGAAGATGGGGACAAGAGAAGAGAGGGATGATAGAAGAGAGGGCAGATTGGTGATGGGGAAATTAGAATGCTCAGCGTACTGGGGTGGGGGAAGAGGACAAATGGGGAGAAAATTTGGAACCCAAAATTATCTGAAAATGAATGTAAAAAGTTAAAGAAATAAATTTATATTAAAAACAAATAGTGGAAGAAGGAGGACACGAGGAATTTCAAGAGCAGAGATGCCATGCTGATGAATCTTCTGATTCTTGGGTGAAGACTGTATAAAGATGAAGGTACAGTCAGAATAAGGCTGACACATTTGGAAAATGGTCAGAAATTGAGGATCCTAAGGTCAAAATGAGAGAAAGAAGCAAGGTTCGGTGGTAGTGAGCCCAAAAATGGGCAAGAGATTTTGCTGAGAGGGGAATTTCATAATTCACGATATTGGCAGCTGAGGATTCACCAGTAATGGTGAGGTCCAAGGTATGTCACTCCTACGCACAGATGAGGTCCAACTGAAGAGGGTAACACCAAGAGTGAAGATGTGCAAGCATTCCAAACAAAGCCAGAGCAACAGTAAAGTCATCAACTTGAAGTCACTGAGAATGATGAGTTAAGATGAAGAAAAAAGATAAGAAAAGTATTTAAGTCACTGAGGACAGAAGTGTGGCAGATGGTAATGCAAAGTATCAGGTGTGGGTGACTTCATCAGATGGAATACACTTTAAAAGAAAAGCTGTTGAGTGATGGTTTAGAAGTGGCAGTGAAATAAACATCACAGAGAAACAGATTTAAATAATGATGTAAATTAGCAGTCATCTATTCTAACCCTCTCATTTGATAGCAAGAGAAAATGGGCACCAGTCAGGTTAAGTAACTTACCAAAAGTCACACTGGTAATAAAAGACAGAATCAGGATTCTGACCAAAGTCTTCTCATTACAATGCAGGGCAAAGTTAAGTATGCTGCCTACTCTTCCTAGTCCTCTGAGTGGTAGGAACATAGGAAGAGGAATATTCAGCACTGGAAGATGTAAAGGGGAGGGATACCTTCAGTGCAGCAGTACTTGTAATTATAGTAAGTTTGAGATGTGTTTGAATTCCACTTTTACTTACATGCTATGTAACCCTAGGCAAATCATTTACCTCTTTGAGGTTACTAATCTACAAAAGAGGGATAATGATGACACCTACCTCAAAGAGTTGTTGTATCAATTGAAATAATACATGTGAAGTGCTCTCCAAATCTTAAAGAACTACATAAATGTTAATTACAAATACTACCACCACCACCACCACCACAACTAGATGAGGAAGAGATCAACAACATATAGTACAGCAAAAGGACAGCAGTGTTAGTGGTACGAAATATTTCTAATACAACCAGCAGTAACAGCAAACAAACAAAAACACCTCCAAAACTAGAAACAAATGAAGTACTTGACAAATGGGGAATAGATGAGTAAATGATGACATCACTGAACTAGAGTACAGTGTCATAAGAGATAACAAATACAAAGTATTCAAAGAAATACAGAATTACATGAAATTAGTATAGACAGCTTCAAGATTTCTAAAGGACATGGAGGAAACAGCAGGTAAAAGACCGGATAGGACTGGGGAGGCATAGGGCTGAGATGAGTAGGAAAAGAATATGATGTGGTAGGGAGACGGATGTTCACCTTGGCAAGTAGTAGTTCTCAATGACAGAGTATGAACAGCAGAAGGAAAAATGTTAAACTAGTTTAACTTAAATTTAGATTAGTTAAAATAAAAATATTTACTAGTAAATACTGCAGTGGGAGAAATAGGTAGACAGAAGCTTGTAGGCTTGACTAGATCTAAAGTTCAAATAAGAACGTTGGCACCTATTAATCGGCTTCATTAAAGTGAGAAAGGGCATACAGTATAGCCCAGAGGGGTGTGAGTATATCAGTGTTTTGATAAATATTCTGACCATAGAACACTTTGGGGCTTACAAAATATTAATGGCTCAGAAATGTTTGAAGGAAGGTCTAGGGCTATGAACTTCTTTTCCTGCCAATTACTCAGATAAATTTATATTTTCAGGTTTCTTTGATCTCAGGTTTATATCTAAAAGTTCCTACTCAGTTCTGGTCTTTGTCTCAGATATGGTTGAAAGTCCAACATTCTACTAAAGACCCCCTTTTTTTCCCCAGTAGGATTATACTTAGTCTTGCAGAATAAATTATAATTGATGGTAAGCCCCTATTTTTTGGTTCTTAGAATATTATATTCCAATACAGTCTCTTATTTACAGCAGATATTTGCAAGGTCTTGAGTGATGATGAGATCATCCTTGTAAAAAGCGCTAAGGCACAGTTCTTGGCTCAGAGTGGGCACTATATAAATGCTTGTTCCCTTTCTTTCTTTGGCTAAAAGAATAAAAGGAGGCAAGAAACTAAGAAATTAAGACTATCTTTACCTTCATGGGACCCTTACTGGGAACATCAAGGCACCTGGAAAACAGTCTGGAAATTAATGTGCTAGCTACATCATGCTACCTTCATAAGTATACTCTTGGTTACCTTCCTTGTACCTGGAATACTAAGTTACAGCCATAGGAATCCAAATGGCAGGGGGTGTTGGCTCCCATTGAACCGATCCACAATGAACTTTCTCTTCCATTTCTTCCAGGAAAACCAAAGTCAGACCATATTACATTCTGTTTCAGAAAAAATAAGTTACAATCAATCAGTCGATCAACTAATTATTTGGTGAGTTGCATGGCTCATTTGAAAGTCTGTTGTTTGGAACTCCAGTGGCACTGCCCCTTAGATATGAAGCTGGTGGTCTGGTGGCTAGGCCAACACACAGAAGCCTACTGAACCTATGAACTTTATAAAGTATTAAAATAAAAAATTCCAACAAACCAACAATAACCACTTGTCCTTATTTTGAAGGGAAACTGCATTTCAAAGTCCAACTCCAAATGAAAGGGGCTGTTCTCTCCACTGCAGTACAGTCCTTCGTACTTTTGGGGCACTGGGGATACTCATGTTTCTGGGTAAATCACTTCTGAGGCAAAATCAAACAATAAGAATCTACACAGTGGCTATATCCAAAACTGTAACTCTTTTTCTGTACCCTGTATTCATCATTTCTTGGTCAGAAAGTGGGTTAATGCTAATCATAGGTCCTTTGGAAACACGTTTGGTCACTGAACTGATTAAAGTTCTTAAACTTTTCTCTCTTAAACTTTTTTCTTAGAAACTCTGATCACTACAGTGACTAAACACAATTCCAAAGGACTCTTGGTGACACAAGCTGACCACCAGCAGACAGAAAGCTGATAGACTCAAATGTACAGAATGAAGCATATTTTCTTCTATAATAATACAGAAATTTCTTTTGCATGACTGTACATATTTGTAACGGGTTTTGTTTTTCTTGTCTTCTCAATGATGAGAGAGGGGGAAGAAGAAAATTTGGAATTGAAAATAAAAAACGTTGATGCCCTTCTATAAACTGTTCTGCTGTTTTCAGTCTGTGTCTACTATTAGTTTGGTTTTGTAAAACATTAAACATTTTTAACTATTGGCATTTGAGAGGAAAGATATGTAAATGAAAGAGAGTAAAACTGCTTGCAAAGAATTTTTACTTTTAAGGAGTTTTTAAGGCTTTTAAATTTTTCTTAAGGTCAAATTATTTTCCAGATGAAAAAGCAGGATAGTGTCTTACCTGCAAAATGTCTGTATTATCTTCAAATACCCTGGCAAGATATTTGTAATCAGCATAAGCCCAGAATTCGGAATTATCATAATGGCTAAAAGGCCCAGCAATGCTAACACCTTGGCCACAGTTCCAGGCCAGAAATTCCTCAAGGGTAGCGTCTATATAACTGCACATAGTTTCAAACTGAGGAACTGCAATGTAAGTGAAAATAGTGTTAAATTTATACTGAATACTCATCCCAAGAATAAAAATGGAAGTTGATTTCAACAATTACAATTTTAGCTTTCTTTGAATAAACTATCATGAGCTTCTTTTATTACAATAAAAGTAAAATGATACTGCAGCAGAATAGTCTGTACCAAAACATTAATGATTAAGCACAAATATGACAATTTGTCATACTTTCTTTTTAATCCTTAACATTCAAGAAAAGTAAACACACTGCATCTCAGTATTTAGAATACAATGTAAACTTCTATGTGCTGTACCTCAAACACAGACATAATGGAGCTGGGGAGGATTCACTTAAAGACAATCAAAATGTTCAAGGAAATGCAGTGGCTTTTGTGCAAAATGCACATTTTTGTCTGGAAAAGTAAAGTCTCAGAAAGAATGTAACCCAAATCTATTAAATTCTCAGGTGATAGGATGAAATAAGACTTGTTTTCCTAAAGTATTAGAACTTGGGGAAAAGAAAGGAGGGAAAGGTCACCCTTGAATCATAAGGAAAATAAATGGAAAAACATGGTGCTATTGGGAACAACACCATGTCAATAGGGAAAATCTTGGTGCCTGAAAGTAGATGAGAGAAATTCTCTCTTGAAAGAGTGTTAAAAAGGACTATGGATACAGAAAGTTGCATATTCTGTTAGATGTGATCCCATATTACTTGTTTAATAATTCTTTTTATTTGTTATAAGTTGATGGTGGGAGAATATATTCAGAAAAGACTTTGATATGAAAGCAAAAAAGTATCAATAATATTTATTATTTAAAAATTAAGTCAAGAAGGACTGGGTTCAAATCCCAGCTACTTAATGGCTATGTGAAATTCAAAACATCAATAAAAACATCTATTTACTTCTCTAGGACTTAATTTCCTAATATGTAAATGCAGAAGTTAGAGGAGATAATTTCTGAAGTCCATTCATATTTCAAACTATGATCCTGTGATATTAATATCTCCACAACCCATAGCCTACTATTTCAGAATCAGTGATAATATAACTTAGGTAGAAAATGTGTTTTTGCTTAATCTATGAAGAAGTAGTCTTTAAAAATAAATTAACAGTTTAAAAAGAGGATGTTTAACCTACTTAGAACTTGAACACAATGAATGAAAATGGATGCTGTTCATACAAATGCATCTTAAATATTCATTAGAATAGGTCCTATGGGACCTTGTTAATAGTTCAAGGTATAAAATAGACTTCAAAGTAATAAGACTCCATTTCTTTAAAACATTATTTAATTCAGACTGGCCTCCCCTCCATTTACTTTGATTCTCTGAGGTGGTTTTTTTTTTAAATAATAGGTAGTAACATATGGAAATTACACAAAAACTACGTAAGATCTGTAATAAATCATTAAGGAGAACCTATGGATGTTCTACATACATTTCTAACTTACTAAGATGACATTACGGAGGGCATCTATTGAATTCTCCAAAGTACAGAATAATGAGCTAGACAAACTGTTATTTGATGCAGTTTACTGTTTAGATACTCTG
This sequence comes from Potorous gilbertii, assembly GCA_028658325.1. NCBI lineage: Eukaryota > Metazoa > Chordata > Mammalia > Diprotodontia > Potoroidae > Potorous > Potorous gilbertii. Next base: position 279,855,044 of record CM053771.1, on the reverse strand, counting down.
TTAGATACTGTATTCTTATGTATTCTAGGAGGCTTTTAACATAGTATTAAATAAATGTATGTTTCTGTCCCCATATTTAATCCTTCCTTATTCTGGTCTTTTGTTCTGAATCTTACCTGCAAAGCAGCAAGTGTTACACCATTTAACCAGTGGGGGCACACTGTAAATATGAACTGAAATGAATTTAAAATATGAACCCTGGTAAATCTTTCAAAAGAGAAAAGACATCTATAGGGGAAGAGATAGTTTCCTTGCCTAGAAATGAAATGAGATAACCAGAGTGCATTATGATTTCAAGATCCATCTATAACTTCTCTATTTTTGCAAGGTGATAAATGGCTCTGTAAGTAATCAAATAATTAAGTCCTTTCTTCTCCCCGCTTTCCCTCATTCAAGTTTCTACACCTAGACAAGACTATCTAATCACACTTATTTCTAGTCCCTTATTAACAGAATGGGGTTATTATTTTACTAAAGGATCCAATAAGGTTTATGCAAAATATAGTTCTTACACAACTTTATCGAATGACCAGCTAACAACTCAAATAACATTGGATATGCAATAAGTAAATCAAATGCATCTGACAAATAGTCCTGCTGTATGTTATCACTGCCCTTAGTTTTTAGAGGTGGATACATTTATGTGTAGTTCCAGGAAGAGAGACAAATGCCTAACAAGCAGTCTCTTTCACATGACCTATACTCCTATTATATCCTGTTAGAGGCCATGACATGTATGGACTCAGCTGATAAATGCTATATAAATGCTAGTTTTTACTTTCATTGCTGTTACGATTATGATCTTTCCACAACAGTGTTACACAGGAATGCTTTACTTTATACAGTAGATTGTATACATGCACCCTCTGAAAATGTGTAAACAGATATTTTAAATGTGTCAGGGACAGCTTTTTAAAAATAATCACTTTCCAATTTATCTTTTTTGGGGAGTACAGCTTGTTGCTGAGGGCTTGGCCACAGTATTTTAAAATTATATAGCATTTTCCTTGTTCTTTTTCTTTTATCAAGGTGAAAACTGGAGCTCAGAGAGTGAGAGTGACTAGCTGAAGGGTCACAATCAGGAAGTCTCAGGTTTCAATTCTAGGGTCCCTCCTCTTCTACATGGCTGCTATTCCTCACCAGACATTTCCTCAGCTGTTAAAAAAAAAAACAGGAGAAAAATGGACTAGATGTTCTCTGATGGTCCCTTCCAGCTCTAAATCTATAAATAGGTTTACTTTCTTGTATTAATGAGGTACGTTTGTAGAGAGAACAAAAACAAAAAATTGGCTGTTAGATATACTTTTATATATTCTTCCTTATCTTTAATGAGATAAATTAAGAATCTCCTTTTATATTATAAATACCTTCATTTTCAATAAAAAAATACTTATTCATTTAAGCAAGTGCTTCAGAATTCCTGTGATCTTCCTAAGTGAAGCAGACCCCAGAGGTGTGCTGTGCCGCTCAGGTCTACAAAGGAGGTAGGCAGTGAGAAGCTTTTGTCTGGTTCATTTTTATTCTGTTCCCTCTTTTCTGAGGAAATTGCCCTTGGAACAGTTCTCCCAAATTATCTAACCAGGTTTTCCATTTGTTTTTCCTTTTGCCCCTTTCCTATTTCCTAAAACACAACATAATGGAGAAACATGGTGGGGAGGTGATGAGACAAGGAGACTTCTCAATTTTTGCTCTTTTTCACACTAAGACTTGCTGCTACAAAAGTTCATGAAAATTTCTATTTGCAGAGTGTTAACTTTTTTGTGAGATGAACTTCTTTGTAAGTCTGGTGAAGTCTGGAGATCCCTTCTGAGAATGTTTTTAAATGCATGAAATAAAACACATAGGATTGGAAAAGAAACCAATTATATTAAAATTCAGTTATCAAAGTATTAAAAAAAAATTTCAAGAACCCTAGGTTAAGAATCTCTGTACTAGAGTAACCTTTATCCAGAAACTACATACATCTCTGGTTGTTTAAAAACAACAACAAAAACAAACCGTAGGTTGTAAAGTAGTTTGATAACACATTCCTTCTAAAAAAACAAAGCAGGTAGGAAAACAACTATTTATCATGGGTTGGGTAATCATTTCAGCAAGATTGGCAATATTAACAAATACTGATGTGCTCCACAGACTTTAGCCCTAAATTAGTCACCTAATTAATAGAACATTAATTAATAGAACAACTTGCTCCTAGGGCTAATGGAGCACCATTTTTCAGTCAAGTTCAGTTATCCCAGAGAAGTCTGCATTTCAGCTACTCTACTTTTTTGCTAATCTATGATCTTCCTTTTCTGTTCCAAATCTCACCAAATGCAAACCAAAAAATTCACCTATCAATACAGAGTGTATATTAAATTCACTATTTATTGCCTGCTGAGAGGGCAAGGGATTAAACCATACAATTGTCCTGAATGCTCTATCTAGACAGCCCCAGAGCACATCTCCCATCCCATTTTCAGCTGGATCTCCTAGTTATCTTCCTGCCATATGCTTCAACTTTGGTTTCTACCAAATCTGGCAACAGGGATCAAATAAATCCTAACAAGGCTGCTGGCAAAGGGGTGTTAATCCACTGCTCCCCTCACTGCTCTATCCACCCACCATCCCTGTGAATTCCCAGACCAAAACTCCTTTCCCTGGTCACCATTCTCCGATATGTACTCTTCTCCTAATAGAAGTAAGCTCTTTGAGGGCAGGGACTGTCTTCCTTCTTTATTTGTGTCCCAAAAGGGACCAAAGTGCCAGGCACATATTAAAGGTTTAATAAATGCTATTATTATTTATAAAGTCCTATCCCTTACTTCTATAATGGTAGTGATCATTCTCCCCACTTCAACCCCTCTTCCCCAATCCCCCTCCCAAAAAAAGTGTTCCCAGTCAGCTTAAGATACATTATTTCCTCAGGGCTCTTTCAAAGCACAAATGTACTTATTTTTCCTAGAAATTACCAGAGCCAATTCACTGACCAAAACACACAGACACACGCACACACGGTCAGACACTCAGTTTCAAACCGGGAGACACATGGCTGTTGGGTAGGGTCGCAGACCTACTTCCAATGGTTCTTCATTGTTGTGTGACTAATGCACAGAAATCTTTTTCCAAACACTTTAAATCTGCTCTACCACTTAGACTGTTGATAAAAAAAGATTTCTTGACATTAGTAGGCAAATAGATGTCAAAGCCTTACTGTTCTGATGTATCCCCAGCTAACTGTCTCCTCAGCAAGAGGTACCCAAAGATAAGATTATAAAATGTTAAGGGAGGATGAAGGTAAAACAACCATACTGTTGATATTAGTCTAAGAGTGTTACTTTTCATATCACTCAACACATATTAGATGTCAACATACAGGAATGCTTTACTTTTAACTCTTAACTGGCTGTACCATAATAACTATGAGCCTTTTAATTAACTATTGGTGTACTTTGCTGTGGAGAGTGCTATGGAAGGAAATGGACAACAACTGCTCAGGATGGGCAGCCATAGATTGATGGCCACGGATGGAGGAAACATGGAAATCAATGAGATCACAGATTCATGGAGGATTAAGAGGGCTAGGCTGCCCTGACAGTTATCATCATAATGGTTTTGTGCCTCCCTATATACCCCCGCTCCCACCCCATCTCCCATTCACTGAAACATTGACTGTAAATCCATCTGCACTACTTCATCTCCCAGAGCTTCAATATGACTGGCTCCTCGGTGCTACTCCTTCCTTTTACTCACATTGCACACACTACCTAGCCCACAACTACCATACAAAGGAATGAATGATGGAATGCGAGACCTTGCAACTCAAGTACTTGTAAAAGAGAATTCTTTCATTCTTTCTTGTGGCAGTTGCAACTGATATTTATTTCTTACTTTTCTGATTTTGGTATCACACTAATTTTAGACTCTATATTTTAAAAAATTTTTACTTTAGGCACATGAACTCTTTCCTTTCAAACTTTATCATTAACATTCTGGCATTTTTCACTAAGGCAGTTTAGGCAGTAGCTACCTTTATCTAGCTGACTGTCAAATTTGGTATTTAAGAGGAAATTTAGCTAAGTTAGCATTTGGTAGTTTATAAATAAGCAGGTTTCTGATGTTGTCAAAAAGCTTCTGGAAATTACTCTTCCCAGTCAAAAACAGAATAGTCAAATATAAAAGAAAATAAAATATGGATATGTTGTAGTTTTGGACTCTTTCTATAATATGCTACAATTCAATACTGCATGCTGATCTTTGATAATTATCATTAAGTGCATCTACTAGGCTAAAGAAATTGACTCATAAATTGCCTAAAAGTGTTTATGTATCACAGATTGGCTATTTCCAGCTTTAAAAGTCTATGATCTTGCTTCTTAATTCAAGAATAAATGACTATTTCTACAAAAAGGAATTTGAAGTTTCTCATATAATAGCAGAGAATTTTAGGAATTTTAACCTGGAGAGCATGAGTTTGAACATTTAAACTACAGGAGATTAAATTCACATTAGTCTTTAAACTATCTGGAAACTCTTAACAAGCATAAATATATGCCTCAGTAATTTTTTTTAAAAGGATGAGACAATTTTATATTAATTCTTGTCTGATATTTAATCTAAAAATGACAAAGTTGTAGAAATCAAGGGATATTACTTTTCAAATGGCCAATAATATGACTAAGGGTAAGGATGGGAGAATAACAATCACAGACGGAGAAATCTAAGTGTAAAGATTAAAGAGTTCCAAAATATTAAGGACTTTTTGGTGGTAATAAAAAGAAGAGTGTCAAACTCACCATTAGCAGCTGACAAGTGACTACTTAAGGTAAGCATATGATGTGCTTCATATGCTCAAAAGCTCTTAATTTTGTTTTCCCCTGGGCCCTGCAAAGAATCGAGTGAAAAGAAAAGGGAACAATAAACTACCCTCTTTCAACAACCAGACTGCACACAGAGGTAGTGGGAAGATCCCTAGGGCATATTCAAGTTTCAATTATCCAAGAACAAATTATCTACAACCAACCAACATTTCCTGGGTGTCTAGCTGTACATCGCTGTGACCAATACTTTGAGGAAATATATACATAGTCTCCATGTCCAAGGAGCTTCCCACTTACTTTAGCTGACAAGAATAACATATGTATAATGATGACAAAGATTCTAGAATACATATAATATCACACCAAATTATGTGACAGAGATTTACTCAAAGTTTAAAAAAGTAGGTAATCAATAAAACCTCTTAGTACAATAGGGGTGTATGTAAGATGGGTTATAATACCAATTCATGAATGTCTATGAAAATAATTCAGGCATGCCAGTGGAAAAGAGGCATTTTGAAGGGAAAAAATCAGTATGACTTAGTCACTGACTGAATGAGAGTAAAAGACCAGATGAAAAGTCTTAAACTGAAAATTACACATCTATTTGTACTATTGTCTAAATTTTAATTTTTTTTTCTTCACAAAGACCTGTTAATATGATATCTGTGCTTCTCCCTCCACTCTGATAGCCTGTGACTCTAGGATCCTTGACCTAAATTCAGCAGGGGCTTCAGTGGCTATCTAAACCAATTCTGCCTCTTCTGCCCCTTCACCTCCCACTACCCTTTCTACAGTTGAGAAAATTGTGGCATAGGCAGGTTATATGACCACAAAGTAAGAAAGCCTCACAGGAGGGATTTGAACTCAAATCCTCTGTTCTCCAGAGTCATTCTTTTCCCTATTCTATCAGCTGCCTCCTAAGCTACAAATTTATGGAGAGAAGAAAACTTTGTTTAAGGTGTCATCCTATCCCAACCTAAGAAATAGTAAATGTTGGCAAGAAAAGCTGGGCATCTTGGGGGTTGGGTTTATACCACATACCTTCACATACTGCATACAAGTCCCAGAATATCAGAAATACTTTAATTAGTGTAAAAAGGTACTACCAAGTCAAATAAAAGCAAATCAGAAGTTAACCACTGCTTTGAGTAATTAGTACCACTATTACCATCCATGATCCCTCATATTGAAAGTTAATAAGAAAAAAGAAAAGAAAAAATTTAAAATATATTTACGGATGAAGTAGCCAAAGTTTAAGCTCTTTAAGAGGATTATGGATACAATCAATTAACAAATTTTTGTTACATGTTTACTAAGTACCTGAACTGGGCTAAATTGGGTTACAAAGATAAAACTCTGGCATCAAAACACACCACACACACACAGTCCCCAAAAGTGTTGGCGTCATTTTAAGACTTCAGAGGTATGAATGCTACAAACTTACCCTAAAAAAAATTTAGAAATTAAATTATTTAAAATTCTCTTATACTTAGTTTTGTGAATTTTTAACACTAATTTTAAAAATTTTAACAAGATAGGTCGCTTTGTCATCATGCATTACAAGTATGACAATGACTGCTTGAGGAGATCCACTTGTCTAGCTACCTTGGCCACACAATGTCTTTCACTAAACCTTTTTCTTGCAGAGGTCCCTGAAAACTGTCATGTACGCATCAAAACTTTGTTCTCTTGATAATCTTAAGACCAGGTTTACAAATACAAGCCTTTTAGTCACCGAGCAGCAGCTGATGAAATTTTTCACAAAGTTCAAAATTTGACTAGAGTTATTTAAACCACATGATGGTAGTTATGCTGAATTTTAATTAAAAAACACCAATATTTTGAAATTTTAAATGATTAACCTTTCAAATGTTGTTATTTCTAAGTTTGTAGCATCCCAAGTTATTTAAGCTTAAAAGTGAACTGAGATTTTGGGGAAACCTTACTAGTAGAGACATTTTGTTGTGTTTGTCCTTTATTCTCAAACAGGACCATGACAACAGGGAATGATGACATGATGTGCAATTGACTTTGATTTGAGTGAGGGAGGGCTATTCAAGGTCACCAGACTCATTTTCTCCTCCAGGGCCATCTGGGTCCAGTGGCCTGATATTCATCAGGATGAATAGAGATAGCCCAGGATGCAATAGGAGATTCTAGCACTTTTAGGCTAAGGTCTTTCCAGGTTCTCACTTTGAATGAGGTAAATAGACCTCTTTAAGAAGTGAGTCAAGGGATGAACCCTTTAATAAAAAAAAAAAAAAAATCAAACTAGAAAGGGAAGACCCTCAGGGTTGCTGGCCAAAAGGGAAACATTTACTGTTTACTATTTTACATTACATGTACACACACGGATATATAAACACATGTGTAAATACAAAGAACGTAGTTTTAGGAGTCATGCAATAAGCTAAGACAAAAAACAGTGTCTGCTCTCCAGGAGTTCACAGTCTAATATGAAAGATAACATGCCAACATCTCTGTACAAACAGGATATATGTTGGGTAAATTGGAAATAACCTCAGAAAGAAGGCACCAGAATTGAGGGGGTTTTCTGGCAGAAGATGGCTCTCTAGCTGAGACTGAAGGGAAGCCAGAAAAGGAGAGATGAGGGAAAAGTTCCAGGCCGAAGGGACAACCTGTAAAAAGCACCAGGGGTAGGGAGATGGAGTGTCATGTGCAAAGAAAAGCAAAAAGTCAAGCATCCATGGATCCAAGAATATGCAAGTATTCTGTATTTAAGTGTAAAACATGCATTTTATATATAAAAATGTGTTTTATACATATAAATATATGTTTACATTATACATATTTTTGTGTGTCACTAGTGGAGTTTTTGAATATTGTGTCCCAACCCCAGTTTCTCCACAAACCTTGTGGTTTTTATGATGCTTTCTGGGAACCACATGTTGTGATATAGTAGAACTGACTTTCTGTTAAACACTGAGGAAGGAGTCCATAGGGTTTGTCTCAGGATATGAGGCAGCACTGTGTAGCTGGAAATGAGGGAGGAACAACTACGGAATTATAGGTGCCTGGAAGAGGGTCTGGAACTGGATGAATGGATCCTCAGGAAGGCAGCATCAATGTAGCACCATAAAGGTTGCATGCACTTCATAATTATTAACTCAGCTGGTCCTCACAACAACCATGGGAGGTAGAAGCTATTAATTTTATCCCCATTTTGCAGATGGAGAAACTGAAACAATTGGAGGTTAAGTGTCTTGCCCAGGGTCACATACCTAGTAAGTGCCTGAGGCTGTATTTGAACTCAGAGCTCCTTCTGCTGCACCAAGAGGCTCTAGGAAGTCCTCCAGGGCAAGGAAGCAAAATGATTTGCTGTGCAGAGTAGGTGGCCAAAAAGAGGGAGGAAAGCAGAATCCTGATGGGAGAACTAGGAAAGACTTCAAACAGCATGTGTTTTTGACCAGGTTTCTTGAAGGAAACCAGGATTCCAAGAGTTGTATACTAGAGATAGCTAATTAAATACTTAGATCTTTTATTACAAACAAGTACATGTTTGCCCCTTCAGGCAAAGAGGCAGAATTACATACATGCTGAATGCAGAATCACAAAATAGTCTCTCTAGAAAGTGAAAGAATAATTTAGATCCTACGACTTAGAACTGGAAAGAACCTTAAAACCTACCTAGCCCAATCTCTCCTTTTTACCCATGGGGACACTGAGGCTCAGAAAAATGAAGTGACTTTCCTTTATGAAGAAAGTATCAAAGAAAAAAATACTCAATGCATGAAATGTATAATCTTTTTGTATCACTGTATTAGTATCTTCAAGAATATCTTTAAATAAAATATAGCAATATGTGTGTATAAAAGATGTACAAGAGGTTTTTTATATAGAATAATACTATTTTGCTTAAGGTATATGTTGGTTCTAAAAAAGATAAAAATTATAGCTGCAAACAATTTTACCAAAACCTCCAATACATTTTTTGTCTTTGTAATACAAATGGACAAACAAGAAAAGAGGTTAAGATTCTCTAGTAAAAATGATATTATAGAGTCATTATAAATATTGTATCTACTTGAAGTTCTACCTGTATCTGTTTTTTTCATTCCCATTCTGAATCGTATCTGCTTTCCACACAATAGCTTGGAAAGATAATTAGCATTCCAGTGTTGGGCAGGCCAGTCAAAAACCATGTTGCAGAAGACTGCTGGTTGTTGCAAAGACATTATAATTTCTTTTGCTTTCTCTGGAGTGAAAGGTTTGACGAGTTTACCTAGAGAAACAAATAGCTTTAGGTTAATAAATCTGTAAAATTATCATTCCCTAAAAGTTGGAAAAGGCAAATTAAGTGACAGCACTTCAGACTACTACGAATATTTTTACAGAACTGCAACTGTATGACACGCTAATAAACAGATGGTGGAGCTGTCCTACTATTCTGGAAAGCAATTTGGAATTATGCTAAGAAAGTGACCAAAATGTGCATACCCTTTCATCTAGAGGTCCCTGGTCCTCATCTACACCCCCAAGGAGGTCAAAGACAGATGGAAGGATCCTTTACATATCAAAGTATTCATAAAAGCACTTTCTATGATATTAAAAGAACTAGAAAAAGTAAGTTCTCACCTCCTGGGGAATGGTCAAAGAAAGTGTGCTACAAACATGCACCGGAATACTACCACACTTGTAAAAACGATGACTATGAGGAATGAAGAAAAGCTTGAGAAGACTGATATGAAATGATGCAGAGTAAAGTCAGTCACTAAGCATTTATGAAATATACTGTGTCATACCGTGCTAAGTGCTAGGGATATGAAGAAACGTAATGGCTCCTGTTCTCATGGAATTCAGGCTCTGATAGGAAAATTCCACATGCAAAGAGTAAGAAGACCCGAGAAGACAATAAACGCGGCTACAACGTCGTAAACAGAAAGAAGAAAATGAAATGGATGCTGGGTGAATACAATGACAAAAATGGGACCTGCAGAAGAGCTGGAAGAACGCAAGAGGGAGTGAGACTGCAGGTCACCCTGACAGGCGGCCGGGCTGGCTGATGGACTAATGACTTTTGCTGAACTTCTCCCCTGACACCTCCGTCTAAAATCTTTCTTACAAGGCGTGGCTCACTGGGTAAGTTAGGGTACAATATATTCACAAAAGAAGATGATATAAAAACAAAGTTGCCAATAAAAAGTAGATTTCAAATGGCAATTGATTTTATTCTTTTATTACTCTACACACAAATGTTGGTATCTCCACAGAATCTAGTGGGATACTTAAAATATTTGTTGAACTGTTTTTTTCTTCCATATTAAAGAGCTTTTAAGTTTGGCAACTATTTGATTTTCAAATATATCTTAGATTCAGTTATACAAATAAGTCTTAAATAGACATCATAACAATTTTTCTAAATTGGGGAAAGTTAAAATTTTATGATCTTAAATATGTATTTAAGAATTACAAATGGAAATCTGTGCTTTATATCTGCCGTTCTGCCTAGTTTTAACTCCATAGAACAAGATGCCACTCCCATGATAATCTCATTTCCGAACTCAGCACCTAGTGGATAACTGAGGCCTTGATTTACACCACCTCCCTCAGCTTCCTCTACCATCCAATTGAAGGGCTGGAGGATGGAGTACCAAACTCTTTCCAATGCCTTCCTTTACAGAGGGCAGAAACAGGACTCAGCTCACCCCAACTTTGCATCCGCTCTTCTGCCTGGTTCCAACCATAGGGAACAAGAGTGTCTCCCCTGCCACCTCCTATTCCTACTCCTCTGCCCCCCTTTCTGTACTGTCTCCCCACTTCAGATTGTAAACTGCTTGAGGGCAGAGGCTATCTTTCTTTTTATTAACTGTATCCCCATGCTTAGTACAGTGTTTGGCACAGAGTTTGGATAAGAAGAACTACCTCAAATAATACAGGCTGGTGATGATGTTAAAAAACAAAACACTGGTTTTGGATTTAGGAATATTGACTCAAGTACTCCTCAAAAACTTACTGTGACTGACAAGTTGCTTAACCTCTCTCAACCTCAGTTTCCTTATCTATTAAATGAGAAGGCTGGACTGGATGACTTACAAGTTTTCTTCTAGATTTAAATCTATAATCCTATGATTCAGAAGTAATGCAACTTTATAATTATATATGTGATAAATTCAACTTTTCCCTATTATGATTAACATCATAAGGAGAAAAGATAATTTAAAATTTTCACCTTCAAACATTTAGAAAATAAAAGCTATACCCAAGTATAGTATACCGAGAAGAGGATAAAGACTGGAAGACAGGAACCTAATCGTTCTAAATCTCTAATATCCTTGAACAATCTGGAATCTGCATACACAATTCTAAGTATGTAAAAGAATTTACAGATAGTTCTTGCATGTTCTTCATTTATATATTTGTCTTATTATTGAACTTTCCCTAAAGAATGACACAAAATACTAAAAAAAAAAGTTATTATGGTTTAAATATAATGCTGCCTTTTAACTAAATTTTTATATGAAAATCTCTGGAATGTAGGGACTTGAACTCTGTCGCATCTAAGTAGCCCCCATGGATTCAATTATCATCCCTATGCAAATGATTCCCTGACTTATTTCTCCAGCCCTAGCTCCCTCTTGACCACAAGTCTTGCATCTCAAAATGGATGTCTCATAGGTATCTAAAACTCAGTATGTTCAGAATTGAACTCATTTTCTTTCTTCCCAAATCTTCCCTTCTTTCTAATTCCTCTATTATTGTAGGGAGCAGTACCATCCACCTAGTCACCAAGGCTCAAAACCTAAGTGCTATCTCCTGCTCCTCATTGTTACACTTAGATCCAACCAGCTGATGAGTACTTTCATTTCTACCTTCATAACATATTTCTCATATACATCCTCCTTTTCTCTGCTGACACTGATACCATTCTACTTTTAAGCTCACATCACCTCATACCTGGACTATCTGCTAGTTGGTCTCACTGCCCTAACCCTGTCCCTACCACAATTCATCTTCCACTCAGCTATCAAGAATTAAGATCCTCCTCAAGTACAAGTTAGATCAGAGGGCGAAGTGAAGATGGCAGAGTAACAGCATGGACTTTCTAGAGTGCTCTCCCCAATCTCAGTCAAATAAGAACCTGTGAAAAATGGCTCTAAAGAAATTCTGGAGCTTCAGAACACACAGAATGATGGAGGGAAGCAATTCTCCTGCCCAAGACAGCCTGGAAGGTCAACGAGAAGAGTCTACTGCGCCAGGCTGGGGGAAAAAAGTGCAGTTCAGCATTGGCTGTGCCAGCACAAACAGGACCTGAGCTGGCCTTAGTGGAACTGAATCTCTGGCACCTGTGGTGGTTTCCACACTTCACGACCCCAAAATCCTGAGGAAAAACTGGAAGGTCAATGGAAAAAACCTGTGGGACCTGCATGAGAGAATAGAGTGGTTTAGCCCAGCCACAGGGCAGCAGAGGGGGTAGGGGGTGGAAGAATCCTAGGTAGCCACATCAACAGTAGGTGCAGCTGCAGCCACTGTTTCTGGATTTCTAGGCCCACAGATTGTGGGGGAATTAAGCAGCTGACAGTATGCCCCCTCCCACTACAACTAGAAGCAGAGAATTATCTTGACAACAAGCTCAAAAGTCAAGTAAATGGCTGGGGAAATGAGCAAAAACTAGAAAAAGAGGCAGACTAAATAGAATCATACTTTGGTGACAAGGAAGATCAAAACATGCAAACAGAAGACAACAATGTCAAAGCTCCTCCATCCAAAGCCTCCAAGAAAAATATGACTTGGTCTCAGGCCATGGAAGAGCTCAAAAAGGATTTTGAAAATCAAGTAAGAGAAGTAGAACAAAAATTGGGAAGAGAAATGAGAGTGATACAAGAAAATCATGAAAAATGAGTCAAATGCTTGCTAAAGGAGACCCAGAAAATGCTCAGGAAAACAATACTTTAAAAAATAGACTAACCCAAATGACAAAAGAGATCCAAAAAGCCAAGGAGGAGAAGAATGCCCAAAAAAGCAGAACCAGCCAGATGGAAAGGAGGTCCAAAACCTCACTGAAGAAAACAATTCCTTAAAGATTAGAATGGAAGAGATGGAAGCTAATGACTTTATGAAAAATCAAGAAATTATAAAACAAAACCAAAGGAATGAAAAAAATAGCAGACAATGTGAAATATCTCACTGGAAAAACAACTGACCTGGAAAATAGACATTAGGAGAGAAGACTTAAAAATCATGGAACTACATGAAAGCCATGATCAAAAAAACAGAGCTTAGACATCCTCTTCCAAGAAATTATCAAGAAAAACTGCCCTGATATTCCAGAACCAGAGGATACAATAGATATTGAAAGAATCCACCAATCATCTCCTGAAAGAGATCCCAACAGGAAAACTCCTAGGAATACTGTAGCCAGAGCTCCCAGGTCAAGGAGAAAATATTGCAAGCAACCGGAAAGAAACAATTCAAGTATCGTAGAAACACAATCAGGATAACACAAGATCTAACAGATTCTACATAAAGAGATTCGAGGACTTGGAATATGATATTCCAGAGGTCACAGGAGCTAGCATTAAAACCAAGAATCACCTACCCAGCAAAACTAAGTATAATACTTCAGGGGAAAAATGGTCATTCAATGAAATAGAGGGTTTTCCAAGTATTCTTAAGGAAAAAAACCCAAGCTGAATAGAAAATCTGACTTTCAAACACAAGAATCAAAAGAAGGTAAACAGGTAAGAGAAATCATAAGGGACTTACTAAAGTTGAACTGTTTACATTTCTACATGGAAAGATAATATTTGTAACTCTTGAGACTTTTCTCAGTATCTAGGTAGTTAGAGGGATTATATACATATAGACAAAAGATACAGGTTAAGTTGAATAGAAAGGGATGATATCTTTAAAAAATGAAATTAAAGGGTGAGAGGAATATATTGGGTGAAGGGGAGAAACAGAATGGAGCAAATTATCTCTCACAAAAAAGAGGCAAGAAAAAGCTTTTTCAATGGAGGGGAAGAGGGGAGAGGGGAGAAGGAAAAAGTGAAGGTTGCATTTGGCTTAAGGAGGGGATAACATGCACACTGAATTTGGTATGAAAATCTAACTTACACTAGAGGAAAGTAGAAGAGAAGAGGAAAAGCGGGGTGTGGGAGAGATGATAGAAAGGAAGACAAATGAGAGGAAGGGGTAATTAAAGGTAAACACTTCTGAGGAGGGGCAGGGTCCAAAGAGAGAACAGAAAAAATGGGAGGGGCAGGATAGGATGGAGGGAAATACAGTTAGTCTTTCACACCATGACTTTTAAGGAAGTCTTTTGCATAACTACATATGTATAACCTATATTGAATTTCTTCTCTTCTTAGTGGTGATGGGTGGGGAGGGAGGAAGTGAGAGAAGTTGGAACTCCAAATTTTAAAAACAAATGTTAATATTGCTTTTATATGCAACTGTGAAATAAGATATATTATAGATACTGGGGTATAGAAATCTATCTTGCCCTATAAGAAAACAGAGGGGAAGGGAGGGGTGTAATAGAAGGGAGGGCAGATTGAGGGTAGAGTTAATCAGAATGCATGCTGTCTTGTGGTAGGTGGAGGGGAGAGATGAGGAGAAAATTTGGAACTCAAAATCTTATGGAAATGAATGCTGAAAACTGAAAATAAAAAAAATAGACATTTTAAAAAAGTACAAGTTAGATCATGTGACTCCTCCCACTTAATAAATTCCAGTGTCTCCTAACCTTTATTAATTAATCAAATTAATATCTTTTCTTTGGCTTTTAAAGTCTTTCATTCTTCTTACACTTGACTCCCTTTCACATACTCTACAGTCCAGTAGCACTGGCTTCTTGTCATTCCTTCCATGACTCCATTCTCTTGAGCATTTTCACTGGCTGTTTCCCCTCCCTGAAATGCCCTCCCTTCTCATCTCTGCATGGCTTCCTTCAAGTCTCATGTCAAATCCTGCCTTCTGTAAGAGGCCCTTTCCAGTCTCAGTCAGTGCTAGTGCCTTCCCTCTAGAGTTGCCTCCAATTTACTCTGTCTATATCTCATTTATATTTATGTATTTACACATTTCTCCCATTAGAATGTGAGGTCCTTAAGGTCTTCCTTGGCATTTCCAGTGCTTAGAATTGTGCCAGTTAGTGCACAGTAAATACTTAATAAATGCTTCTTGACTTTCAGAGTAAGTCCAGAGCAGTCTTATAAATGAAGCTGCCAAGAGAGAGGCTACAAAAAAGGGTGCTTAAAAGGATAACACTGCTACAGGCAGCTAGGTAGTACAGTGGATAGAGTACTGGGCCTGGAGTCAGGGAAACTCATCTTCAAATCTGTTCAAATCTGTTCAAATCTGGCCTCAGGCATTTTACTGGTTGTGTGATTCTGGGCAAGTCACTTAATCCTGTTTGCCTCAATGTCCTCATTTGTAAAATGAGCTGGAGAAGGAAATGGCTAACTATTTCACTATCTTTTGCCAAGAAAAAAGCAAACGGGGTCATGAAGAGTTGGACACAACTGAAGCAAATGAACAACAAATGTACTAGAACTAGATGATCTCAAAAGTCCTTTAGTTCTAACCATCTATGAGGAAAGTATCGTTTTAGGAAACAGAAAATAAGTTCAGAAGGCACTAGAGAGAGGAACAGAACAGCAAGTCAGGGAGTTAATATAACATAGCAGAAATCCAAGTATGAGTTCAGAAAGAGCCAAACCAAAAAGAGAGTAAGAATGGCAAAAGAGGAATGGCCGTAAGAGACACAAAATTTAAGTGTTAGAGACCTTAGATATCATATAGTCCAAACCCCTCTGTTTTACAGATGAAGAACCACTTCATTTTATAGATGAAGGAGAAGAGTAAGAGAGTGAAACGCAGTTCCTGGCACTGCTAGGAACGACTACCTAGGTCTCGACTCCTAGTTCAATGATCCTCTCATTCTTTCAGAGTAAATATTAAAAAGATTTGAATCAATACCTGTTATTTCACAGTATTTTCTTTTCTAGAATGCTTTCCTCCTCTCCAATGTGTTCTGTATCATAAATGTGAGCTTTAAAAACCCCATGTTTGTTTCTGAGGTCACCACTATGTGTCCCTTAATGAGTAATAGGAATGAGTCTCTCAGGAGGTCCTGTCATTTCAACAGGCCCTGGTGAATCTAGAAGGGTTAAAATTGGCCACTTCACAAATGCAGCAAAAAGGGTGAGAGACAGCATGATTTGGTGGAAGGAGTATTAGAATCAGGAGACCTGGGTTCAGTCTCTTTGACACTTACTGGCTGGGTATCCATAGACAAGTCACTTTATCTCCCTAACTCTAACCCTAACCCATCTGTAAAAGGAGATGATTATATTGGTTTTCCCATTTATAAAATGAAGTATTTGGACTCTATTATTTGCACTATCTACTTCATAGAGCTGCTGTAAAGAAAAATGCTTTGTGAATCTTAAAACACTACACAAAAATGAGTTATGTATCATCCTGCTGTTCTTAACATGCAATGCAAACTTTTCCTGTAGTTAACATCCTAAAAGAGTAATGTGCTAAAGACCATAAATAAGCTCTTGAGACTTTACTGTTAAGGAATGTAAACTCTTATTTTCCTTTATATTTGTTGCAACTAATAGCAGCACAAGAGTTTAAATGGATAGTCTCTCTCTTTGAAAACTTTTCTGCCATTTATTACCCATCTTTGTATGACTGAGGCCTAGTCAGGCCCCAATCAACAGCTGCTCAAGTGACTCTCAGGGCAAACAGTAACAATCTTTTGGTGAATCCTTCAGTTTAAAGATAACAGGTTTCTTAAGCACAGCAATAACTATTGGGTGGGTGTAGGTAGGGAAATACAGCTGAAGGTCAGGAAACTAGGTGATTTCAATGATCTTATCAAATGAGAGGTTCTGTGGCAGATTCTGGTGCAGTTCAGCCAGGTTTCAGTGGTGAATGGAGATCAGAAACAGACTAGCTGTGTGACCACACTCGCTAAACTTCTTGTGCTCCAACTCTCTAAGACCATCAACTACAAAGTTGCAAGGGAATTTACCTATGAAATTACAGTTCTTGACAAATATGTCAACTGTTGTGTAAAATATTAACAGAATAACACATCTGATAGAATGAATGTTAGCCTATATTCAACATACGAGATTAGTGTTATACAACACCTCTAATGGTAAAAAATTATTGAGCATATACCTTTCATATGAATTTTTACTTATTTAGGTTAGGTAAATGAACTACTGCACTAATTATTGTGTAGGTTATGAAACACACAAAAATAGAAATGAAAAAGGATAAAATGAAGATGAAATGAAGCATGGAAGCTTATTGAGTAGGTAAAGTGATATTGTCAGACCTGTGCTTTAAGAAAATCTCTTTAGCATCTATGTGGAAGATAGATTAGAGAAGATACTTAACCCACTCATTCTGTAGGATTGGATTATTTAGTTTCCAATTTATTTTTAGTCTATCTTTCCATGGCTTTTCTTATTACATACAATTTTTATTGCATTATGATCTGAGAAGGATGCATTGACTATCTCTGCCTTTCTGTCCTGGATTGTGAAGTTTTTATGTCCCAGTACATGGTCAATTTTTGTATATGTGCCATGCACCTATGAGGAAAGACATATTCCTTTCTCTCCCCATTCAATTTTCTCCAGAGATCTATCCTATCTACCTTATCTAGAATTCTATTCACATCCTTAACTTCTTTTTTGTTTATTTTGAGGTTAGATTTATCAAGTTCAGACGGAGAGGTTGAAGTCCCCCACTAGTATAGTTTTGAGGTCTAGATTCTTCCCGTAACTCCCTTAACTTCTCCTCTAAGAACATGGATGCTATACCATTTAGTGCATATATGTTTAGCAATGATATTGCTTCATTGTCTTCACTGTCTATAGCAGGATATAGTTTCCTTCCTTATCTCTTTTGACTAAATCTATTTCTGCTTTTGCTTAGTCTAAGATTAGGATTGCTACACCTGCTATTTTTTACATCAGCTGAAGCATAATATATTTTTCTCCAACCTTTTACCTTTACCCTGTGTATCCCCATTTCAAATGTGTTTCTTGTAAACAACATATTGGATTATGGTTTTTTTTTATTTTTTTAATATAAATTTATTTAACTTTTTACATTCATTTTCACAAAATTTTGGGTTCCAAAATTTTCTCCCCATTTGTCCCCTCCTCCCACCCCAGTACACTGAGCGTTTCAATTTCCCCTATCACCAATCTGCCCTCTCTTCTATCATCCTTCCCTTCTCTTGTC
>CM053771.1:279787487-279836509 GCA_028658325.1 Potorous gilbertii | reverse complement strand
CTGTCTAACTTGATTTTCAAAATCCTTTTTGAGCTCTTCCATGGCCTGAGCCCACTGGACATCTATTTCAGATGTTTGGGATACAGAGGCTTTGACTCCTATGTCTTTACCTGATGGTAAGCATTGTTCTTCCTCGTCAGAAAGGAGCTAGCATATGTGAGTCTTTCTACTCTGCCATCTTGGCTCCGCCCCTGGATTATGGTTTTTTTTTTAGAGAAGATTGTTAAAATAACAAGACCAATTAGGAGGCTGTTGCAATACTTCAGGCAGGAGATGATAGTCTGAATTAGGGTGGTGTAAGGGTGGTGTCCAAGTGAGTAGCAAGAAGGGGACAGGTATTGAGAAATATTGTAGAGGTGAAAAATGACAAGATCTGACAATTAACTGGATATATGTTTTATAAGAAAGAGGCATCAAACTCAGTCCAGAGTGCTGCCTAACCAGATGAAAATGTGACTGGGAAATGTTTAACAAAATGAAGTTTA
Source organism: Potorous gilbertii (assembly GCA_028658325.1). NCBI lineage: Eukaryota > Metazoa > Chordata > Mammalia > Diprotodontia > Potoroidae > Potorous > Potorous gilbertii. The sequence continues at coordinate 279,836,024 of CM053771.1, read as the reverse complement.
AAAATCTGTAGCTTCCTAAGACAATATACAACCAGTAGGGATCTCTTTCTATTTAAGTTTGATATTACTGATCTAAAAGAAAATAAAGAGTCAAATACCAAGCCAAAGCTGTAAACCTAATTGGAAAGACAGTGATGCCTATGTCCTCAACAGAAATTTGGAAAGGGGGTGGAAAAGATAATTAGTTCAGTATTAGTTTATGTTGGGTTTGAACTATCAAAGTGACATCCAGTGTGAAACGTGCATTAGGCAATTGGCGATATGGGACTTCAATTCAGGAGAGATTAGGAACTGGATATACAGATTTTAGCAGTATCTGCATAAACAGGATAATAAAACCCATTGCAGCTGATTAAGTCATTAAGTGAGAATAAATTCAAAACAAAGCCTTGGGGTAGACACTCAGTTAGGGGGCATGACATGGATAATGATTCAGCAAAGGAAAAGACTGGTCAGACTTGCAGAAGAACTAAGAGCAATGGCAACCTGAAGAGGAGAGGAAAGTTAGCAAAACTGTTCCATGCTGCACAGAAGTCAACAACAAAGACTGAGAAAAGACAGTCAGATTTGGCAACAAAGAGATCACGGGTAACCATGAAGAGAACAGTTTCAGTTAAGGGAGGACTCAAGGATAAGGAAAAGGTTAAGAACCTGGGAGACAGGAAGGACAGTGGAAACCTTGACAGAATTTGAGAAATTAAGAGAGAATAGGCGGAGTTTGGAGGGAAAATAAAATGCAAGTGCAAGTCCTCACAGATATGACATAATATACAGAAGCAAAGAACAAGACCTACACATACTTGCTATGCATGTTTGGGTTGGTTAAGTTGCAAGTTCCTTGAGGGGTTCATGTTTGAGGTGCCACATGATGAGAGAGAGAGAGAGAAAGAGGGAGGGAGGGAGGGAGGGAGGGAGAGAGAGAGAGAGCACTTTCTGAAGAGCTGATCCATTACACTAAACAAGTTTTTTAAATGCTTTGAATTTAAGTTTAAAAATTAAAATTTAACTGTTCTGAGTAAAAAAAAATTAACATCTGAATAAGATGTCAAATAGGTATTCCCCTACCTCTCTCTTGTAACATCTTTTTAAGGCTCCCTAATGAGAAGCCATAAAGGTGACAAGGTTTCCCTGCCTTATTTCTCTAATAACAGGTCCTTCTGGATTCCATTAAAATTCCTCTATCAATTGAACTCAAGGATCCATCTGAAAGTTATGGCCTGCTTCTTCCCTTCTGCTATGGCTGCCACTGGAGCTATGCGCAGCAGCCATGGCCAGCCAATACCCCATGGCTGTGGGCCTCAACAAGGTCCACAAAGTCATCATAAACGTTTTGAAACCACGACACTGCCACCACTGTGGGTACTTGACAAAACACACCAAGTTTGTGACAGATATGATCCAGGAGGTGTGTGGATTTGCCCCTTATGAAAGATGGGCCATGGAATTGTTAAAGGTCTCCAAGGATAAGCAAGCCCTTAAGTTCATCAAAAAAAGGATGGGAACTCACAGCCAAGAGGAAGAGAGAGGAGCTCAGCAATGGCCTAAGTGCCATGAGGAAGGCCACTGCCAAGAAGGACTAAATGGTAACCTGTCAACCTTCCCCACTTGCCCAATAAAGATTTGACAAATTAAAAAAAAAAAGTGTGGTTAAAACTCTAAAATACTTTAAAATCTGACATTAGTAAATAATTATTGAGTACCTATTCTATTAAAGAATATTTGTTAGAAGAATGAATTCAACAGATATTTATCACGTGTCTAGAACTATACATAAAGAATTGTAACAAGGTCTTTAAATTAAAAGAGAAAGTTGGAAATGCAAGACTAGGGTTTGAGAAAGAAACTAAGGCTTCAAAAATCGTAGTGCTTGTTATCCCAAGAGTGACAGAAAGGACTAAAATAGAAATGTTTCACATCCATATGGATTATATTAAGGAAATCTGGAGATGCTTAGAAGGATACTCTTTAATTTTTGAGCTTATATCTCAGAATCATGAGGAATGTGGTAGCTTGTTAAAAACTTATTTTTTTAGTTAAACTGAAAATATTAAGAAATAACATTTTCTCTAGTCTTAAAAGCCTCTCTGGATTTTCCTTTTAGAAAGAAAGTAGAGAAGCAGCTAGATAGCACAGTGGATAGAGCACCACCCCAGAGTCAGGAGGACCTGAATTCAAATGAAGCCTCAGACATTTACTAACTGTGTGACCCTGGACAAATCACTTAATCCCAACTGCCTCACTTTCCTCCCAAAAAAGCAAAAACTAAAAAAAGTAGAACTAAAGTAGGCTTTTCTGATAACCATCCCAATTCTGGTCTAATTTCGATCTAGTTAGTTGTCCACTCTCCAAGAAGTGATTGGACTCTTGAGTCATTTACAAGCAATCTCTTCTTGTCCCGTTCTTGAAGTAAGGGTCTGCTACAATACACCCTAAAAAAGGATGACATTGGTCTGAGAGCTGGGACCCATTTTTAATCCCAAAGTAATGGGGGAGTGATTACTGTTTTGGAACCTCAAACTGTATTTTAACATATTATGATCTTATTTAAGATTTCTATAAATGTTACTTCATATTATCTTGGGGTAAACACACAACAGAGGATATGAGGAATGAGTCAGTTTGGACATCTTTGTAAGTTAGAAATGGCTTGGATATTAGATTAACATTCAAAATAAAACTGTTTCTGGAAAACTTGTTCAGAGTAGAGTATATTTTTCCTTCAACAAGAGTAACCTTGATTTCTGATGCAACTGTAAGAAACAGACTGACTACTAGTGGGGATCATAGGCCTGATTCAGCATTGCATTTTATAATTTTTAAAGCGGTTATCAGACTCAAATAGAAAAGAATTCCTGCAGATCACATATTAACTTGGAAAATCACATATTGATACTACTTATGATGTAATGTATTTTTATTTCATTAAACATTTCTGAATTACATATTAACCTGGTACCAAATTTGACATCTCTGCTTTAAAGTACTGTATTTGTGAAACAAATGTCTAACAATTTGCTTTCATGACTTTAAAAGGAGGCAAAGAAAAAGGGAGAAATGGTACCCCCTCAGGTCATTTTTTTATTTGTTTATTTAGCCCAAGTATCAGAGAAAACTGCCTGCCCTGTGTTTTTGAATAGTCACAAAATAATTATCTCATTTGCAGAATTTATTTACATATAGTTGCATCCATATGCAAATAGACAAATGGCCAACAGAGGGCAGTAACAGCTACATAAAGATGTGTCACAAGAATGTAAACTCCTTGAGGGAGCTCATGGTTTTCTCTTTATTGTTGTCCTAACTATCTGGCACAATCACACAGAAGGGCCTCAAAAAATGCTTGGGGATTGACTGATAGAATGGTTAGGTTTGCTGCTCTCCACATAACGCTATATGGCTAAAAAGAACTGCTATTAGTTTTTGGAGTGTTGAAACTGGAATCAGGAAGATCTGGGTTCCAATTCTGCTTCAGATGAATGGATTTAACAGCAATGCAGCCCTGGACAAATTTAGTCTCCCTATTCCTCATTTTCCTCACCTCTAAAATGCATATAATAATAAGGTTGTCCTAAGGGTCAAATTAGATGTGTTGGAAGTGGAAGGAAACTCAAGAGATCATCTAGCCCAACCACTACCCAAGTCTTCCTAACGGCCAATCCTGATTACATCTCACTGCAAAACTTAAAAAACTTCAAAGGTTCCCCATTACCCACACTGAATTAAGCCCAAACACTTTAGGTTGGCATTCAAGGTCGGCCACAAAATGGCTCCAAATTAATCTTCCCAACCTTATCTCAGACTACTCCACAAACTAAATCAAATCCTCTTCTCTATACAAGTCTTTGTTGACTCAGTTACTCATGTAGGTTCTTAACCAGGAATGAACTCATCCCAATCTCCGTTTGATGACTTTCCATCCATCCTTCAAAATCCAGTTCAAATGCCACTTTCTCTATGAAGTCTTTCTTCTTTGATCTCTCATCACAGATTTAGCTTTCCTTCTTTATAGCCTACCTAGGTCTCTATATATTTTCTATGCAAACTCAACTATACTTTAGCTATGGGTATATGGTATCTTATCACCACTACTGTACTGGTCTTTAGGAAGTTTTAAACAGCTGGTCTGAAGAAAAAAGAGGGAGATTTTTGTTTGCAAAAGCTGATAACATGTCAGTGGAACAAAACCGTGGTATTTTTTACAACACAGTGAACCAAGCATGTTTACAGAAACTATACCCTTAAGTAAAATAATGAAATCAGCTGCTTTGTGGGATAATTTTTTTTCAATAGTTTAATCAGCAATGTATTGCTTCATTAAATTAATGAAATTGAAGTTTCCTACAAAAAAAGAATTCAATACTATATAGCATTAATTCAATAGCCCTGGGATACATCAGGTTATCCCATGCCAGGAATCTGCTCATGGTTTTAAAAAAACTATGAAGCAACATCAATAGCCTTTAAAAGGAAGGAGACTGCAGCATTAAGATCTAAAATGGTGCGATATTTTCCTTTTAGGCCGATGTGGAAACTACTTAAAAAACCAAGAACAGCAGTGTATATGCTATCACCACAGTCCATTCTCTCTCTTAAGTATTGCACTGATTTAGTCAATTTTCCACAGCCTCAGTTACAACTGTCTCAACTTCTGGGGCAAAGACACCATTTGAAAGTAAGTTTCTCCTTTCTTTCTGTAACTTTTTTGTTACTACAAAATGCAAGGCAATTTGAAGTCTGTGTTAAATTTTTCTGTATTTTACTCTCTTCCTTCAGGTAATACCTGGGCTAGATTTGCACCTAAGGATTAGAATTCATAAGTCAACAAACACTTATTGAGAGCTATAGGCCAGGTACTAAGCTAAGAGTGGTAAGAATAAATAGGAAAAAAATAAGTACACTTTACCAAGTTTCCTGAATACTCTACAATGCATGGCAAAATACCTGAAACCAAAAGCAATGCCATATTTCTCATACTATAGCTATTAAAGAGAAAATTGTGGCTTTCATAATTATGGCTCAAAAATACCTGCTATCTGTGTGGTACTTTACAATTTTAAATTGTTTTCCCATTCTTTTCCTTGTTTCTCAAAACAACTCCGAAAGGCAATCAGGAGAGGAGTTACTACTCCATAGGTAACATGAAAAAACAGATACAGAATGGTTACGTGACTTACCCAAGGTCACATAGCTAATGAAGAGGTAGAGACTAGACTAGAACCTGGATTGCTTACTCTTTGTTCATTTAGTATTAACTCAATAAATATTAAGGTCATAACTGCATAACGTAAAACACTGGGTGCTAGACGAGAAGAAAGTCACAGTTAATGCATACAGACAATATAAATTAGAACAAGTACTTAAGAAGGACAAATAATGTAACGTGAAGTAATGTGAAAGAGAAATCACTTATGGCTTAAATTCTAGCTTTGGAAGGTAGGAGCAAAGGGCATAAGGAGAAGTTACATGTTAGTATTACATGTTAGAGCAGTGGTCCTCAAACAACTAGGGTTACATGAATTTTGGATCTGATTTATATAAATTTTACTTATGTAGCATACAAGGCTAAAAAATTATTTTCTGACTGGACCTGAGATTTTTGGTCAAAAGGGTTGTGGCATTGGCATAGAGATAAGAGAGCACTGACATCCTGGGGAAATAACAAATAATCCAGTTAGGAAGGAATACTTGAGGAAAAGGAGCAGTGTGAGACAAGGCTGGTAAACATCAGTTATCTATATAAGGAAAATTTTTTATTGGAATATTGTTTATAGTATCCAAGAACCAAAAGCTGCCCATCATCCAGCAAACGGCTGAAGTGTGGTATAATAAATCAATGGAATATTATATTACATCATGGGAAATGACAAATATGGAGAATTCAGAGAAACTGGGGGAAATCTGTATAAATTAATGGAAAGTGAAGTGAGTAGAAGCAGGGTAAGAATTATACAAAATCTACAAGAATAAAGGAAATCAATGTCAAAAGATTTCAGGACCCTAATACATACATGTTTTCCTCCTTTCAGCAGAAAAGTAGTGTGGCAGGATACATATTCAGGCATGGTCAATGAGTGTTCTGATTAGTTTGGATTGATTATACTCATACATTACACAGGATTCTTTTTTTGAGACTTAACAGTCATTGAGAAATGACAGTGATGTAAAATAAGAAAAAAGGATTAATAAGACATTTAAAAAATAGGTCAGCCAGGATCTTATGCAATATACAACAAAGTTCAGGTGAATATTATACCTAAATAATGATGATATTGTTTTTTAAAATTAGTAGAAAATAAAGTAGGTACTTTACACACGGTTAGGAGAAGAATTCTTACCAAACAAGAGATAGAAATGATTACACATGGTTAGGAGAAGAATTCTTACCAAACAAGAGATAGAAATGATCATAAAAAATAAGACAATTTTGATTATGTAAAATTAAAAGGCTCTTTGCAAGCACAAAATCACTACAAAAGAATTATCAAGTGGGAAGAATATTTATATAAAATATTTGTGATAAGAGTCTGATATCCAAAATATACAAAGAACTGATGATCTTTCTAAAAATAAATGCTTGATATCTTTTTTTACATCACCAAAATTTCCCCCAAGTATCATTCTTTTCTCCTTGAAAGCTATCCCAATATGACATTTTTAAAGAAATAAGAGACTGAAAAAGTCTGAAAATAAGTGCAAATATACCATATTCATGGACCAGCATCACACGTTATCAGGGGGTCAGGTTTGGGGTTTAATTTCCAATTCAAATGGTCTCTTCTCAGCTATGCCTTCTTGACCTCACTGCTACTGTAACACTTGCTACATGTAACTCTATGACCATCACCAGCTCTTGGAGAAATTTTCTGATCTGAGTTTTCTCCACATTACTGCTGTCTTCTGATTTTCCTCCTACCTAATTGTTTCTTGTCAATATCCTTTGCTTGATCATCATCCATATCGATATATACCCCAATTGTAGGTGTTCCCCAAGGCTCTGTCCTAGACCCTTTTCTCTCTCCACTCTCTTGTTACCTCCATCAACTCCCATGAGTTTAACGATTATTTCTATGCAGATGACTCATATCCAGTCCCACTCTCTCCCTTAAAACTCAGAACTGCATCACCAGTTGCTGATTGGATATTTCAAACTAGATGTCCCAGAAAGAACTCAAATTTAACATATCCAAAACAAAACTCATTATCTTCTTTATCATTTATTATTAACTTCTCAATGTTTTTCTTGCTCACTGTTTAAGTTGAAAAGAAACAAGCCTGCATGAAAAGAATTTCCTCCTATGAATTAAATTGCAAGATCAGTGCCTATCCCTAAGTCAAAGATTCTTGGAACTCTCCCTCATACCTTCCTTCCCCAAGCAATTCAGTGGAAAACCTCATTACTCTGTAAGATTCAATCTGCCTGGTACTCAGGGCTCATGAGTACCTCTGTCCTTCTGAATGAATCCTCTGAAGGAGGGTAAGGTTGTGGCCTCCAGGGCCTCTTTCAAAGGTGGGGCTCAGCACAGCTTTTCTCCCCATTTTCCACCAGTTATATTTCCTTTTGGACTTCTTTGGGTACCTCCTTCAAGTCCCCAGCTACTGGTATCTTGTGTTTCCCTCTCTCCTTGGTTTGTCATAATAAAATAAATATAAAAATATAATAAAAAATAAAGTATAAACTACTTAAGAGCAAAGATTTTCTTTGTATTTGTATCCCCAGAGCTTCCAGCTGTGCCTAGAGCATAGGAGATACTTAACATTGATTTTGTATCTCTATTCCTCCGAGGACACAGGCACACAAATATTTATCAATTTTAACAGTCCCCTAAGGTCTCAGCCTCACATTCTTCACACTTATACAACATATTTTTACTTTTTTTTCACTCACGCTTAATATACAAGTGAAAGGCAACAGAGTCTAACAGTTGAGACAGCTGGCCCCAGAACCCAAAGTACCTGGGTTCAAGTCCTACTGCTAACATATCCAGGCTGTGTGATCCTGAGCAAGCCTCCTCTAATCCAGTGGTGTGAAACTCAGCTACTGATTCATACATAAAGATCACTACTGGCCACATGTTGCCTTACTTTTAAAATGTAATAGTATCTGTATTGTATTATACTTTTATTTATTTTGTTAAATATTTCCCAGTTAAATTTTAATCTGGTTTGGGCCCAGTTAAAAGTGCTGTTGGTTGAATGTGGCCAGCTGTTTGATACCTCTCCTCTAGGCCACAAATAAAAGCTCTAAGATGCAAAGAAAATACAAATCTGAATTGGTAAAGGGAGTTACTTCACCTGGGAGTTCACTATACTAATGAAATAACAGGTCCAGTCCCTATTCTAGTGTATGTGTATTTGTCTCATTGTCCTAATCTGTTTTGATGTAAGCCTCCTTCGTCCTGAAAAAATAACTAGACTATTGTGAGAGGAGGAGGATTCATGTCTGCTAAGGTGACAGCCAAAGAAAATGATGTTCCAAAAATATCTATGGACTTACTCCCCGTGCAATCTACAAAGTCCTGCCTCCATTCCTCCTGACCCTACATTCCTAATCATTTGGTTAGCAGTTCAAAGACCTCCAGCAAACTCGGTTCACTTGGTTGCCAGTGATCTTCCTAAAAAGGTCTCATCATGCCTCCAATCCTTTACCTCCCCAAAACCCATAAAACTCCAGTGACTCCCTCATTGCCTCCAGAACTAAATATAAACTTCTCTGCCATTTATAGTTCTTAACCTGTCTGTCCCTATCCTACTTTCCAGTCTTTTTACATGTTACTTTCCTCCCCCACACTCAATAATCCAGCTAAGTAGACCTGCAGTTTGTTTTTTTCAGACTACACTACTCTTCTGCTCTTGGCTTCCTTAGCTTTTTTCAAAACAGCTCAGATGCCAGGCCTTTCCCATTCCCCCGCAAATATTAGTGCCTTATTCTCAAATTACTTATTATGTGCATATGCACACATACATACAAAATTCTTGCATCAAATTATCTACACCCTCCCACTAGGAATGTGTGTTCCTTGGGGGCAAGAGTTGTTTTTCAATCAGTTAATAAGCATTTATTAAGCGCCTACTACAATGCCATGCAGGGATGCCAAAAGAATTAAAGGATCCCTATTGGAAATGAGTTTATATTCTAAGGAATCATGTACATATAAAAATATATACAACATGTAATTAGCACAGGTTATTCCAAAAGTCTCTGTGCCGACTTTAAGCTTTAGTAGTTTAAAAGTGAGATTTTTGGAACACCCTATATATACAAAAATGTTTTTTATTAACTTTACATACTCAAAGTAGTTAAATACGAGATACTAACAACAGCTAAAATATATAGCACCTGCTACATGCCAGGCACTGTGCTAAGTGCTTTACAGTTATCATCTCATTTGAACCTCACAACATTCCTTGGGAAGTAGGGGCTAGTTTCAGGAAACTGAGGCAAACACGGATCAAGTAACTTGCCCAGGATAACAGGGCTAGGAAGTGTCTGAAGCCCCACTTGAACTCTGGTCTTTCTGACTCCCGGCCCAGCATCTGCTTCTTAGGATGGGGGAGAAGGTACTACAGTAGAGGGAAAGGCTTCCTGCAGACAGAGGGTGGGTAACTGAGCTGCATCTTAAAGTGAAAGAGGGAGGGTGGGGCGGAAGAGGTGAGGGAGATTTGTAAATGTCCAGGCGCTCGGGACAAAGGCGCGGAGGCAGGGGAAGGAGCTTGGACACGGAACGCGCTTAGTAACAAATAAACGCTCTGTAGCATTTGCACCCAGAGGCAGACCCTTTATTCTACACGCAGGGGAGGGCTCTCCTTAAAAGAAGAATCGCGACATGACGGGACACACGATTCTCATTCGCCACGACGTCAGGGCGGCGGATCTGAAGAGCGCCCGCGCAACCTTCGTGGAGGGACGGTCGGAACGGGTCCGAGGGCCGCGGTCAGGCCCGGGCCCACGTCTTCCCCTCCCCCTCCCCATCCCTCCGGCCCTAGCTCCGCACCTACCTTCTCCGCCCCCGCCACCGGCCCGGGCCAGACCCACGCCCGCCACCGTCGCCATGGCCACTAAGTCTCCCGAGCTAATCAACCGTCCGGCCAGACGCGCGACGGGAACCGGCGGGGCCTGTTACCCAAGATGCCCCGGAAGCTCCGAACGCTCAGCGCCGACGCCGTGACGCCGTCCCGTGACGGCTCACGTGGCCGACAGCCCCGCCCAGGGGGCGGAGGCAGGAGCACGTGGGCTTGTTTGTTTTTCTTCCCTGAAAAAGGAGGCCGGGCCACGTGGCTTTTGTTTGGCTCCCTTCCGCCGCCGCGCAGCCTCCTTCCCCTTCGGGTCTCCTGCGGCTGCTGCGCCCTCGCCTTGCCTCGCACTTCCCGTTTTCCATTCCCTTTCCATTTCTAGCCTGGCTCCCTTCCAGAGGGCTCGCGCTTGAGTTCTGGCGAAGGCCGGAAGGAGGGGGAGCGGCCGCGTGGTCTCTCCCAGTCTCCCGGCTTCCCCTTCGTGATTTCTCGGGCGTGGAGAGCAGCTGTGGTGACCGGTTGGGTCACCCGGCCTGAGTTACTTGTGGTAAACAGGCGTCGGGTTTGAGTTCGTAGATGCCAGCTAGGGAGCTGCACGTCACAGACAATTTCCTGTTTACCGGTTAATGTGTATCGATTGTCTTGAGTGCGCAGAAAATATGCTTCCTGCCTTGGAGGAATTTATAATCTCGTGGGGCGCAAGATATGCGCTTAAAATAGGGGAAAAAAGTAAGGGTATGATGAGGGATATGTAAGCGTTACGTACAGCTAATTACCGTACCGCAGGAACTCCCAGAAGGAAAAGATGGTTTATTTTGAGGGAGAAGAAAACAAAAAAGGAAAGTAGGAGGCACAAGACTTTTACCATCCCCCATCTCGCTCCCAACCCACCCAGCCTTTTAAAAGGTCTCTTCGATGCTTTGTTTTCCCGGGTTAAGGTCTTGTATTTCTGTCCCCAGCTCTTAGCACTCTGCTTGACAAGTCGTAAGCGCTTAATAAATGTTGCCCTGAATGCCGCTCTTTAGGACATATAAACAAGCACCGACATAAAAGGACCGGATTCCGAGGGAGCCTGGGTTTGAGTCCGATTCCGCCGCGGGCTAGAGTTCCTGCTCCGCCTAGGAAGACCCAGTGTCTCTCCCCTGGACGCCCGATCCTACCTAGATGGCCCGATGTCCCCTCCGGCCCCGTGATTCCCTGCAGTTACAAACAACTCGATGCGGCCGGCTGGGCTGTTCACAAGCCGGACGCACGCCCGGCCACTTCCTCCAACCGCGGCCCCGCAGCCGGTTTCCCGACCCGCCAGTAACCTGGAGGAGCTGCCCGGCCGGAGGGCTCCCGAGTGCGGGCTCGGCGCGGAGCTCCTCCCTCCCCACCCCGATCCCGACTCCCGCACCCAGGCCGGTACGCGCTGCGCAGGCGCGTGAGCAGGACCCCGGGAATCGGGTTCCGTGCGGGAGCGAACGAGGGAGGAGGGAAGGCTTGAGCTCCGCCGCCGCCGCCGGCTCCAGCCGCCTGTGTGACCACGGCAGGGCAGGACCAGGGGCAGCCGGCTTCGAGGGCGGGCTGCCGGCTCCGAGTCGCCATGGGCTCCGGCTGGAGCATCGCGGAGGAGGAGGAGGAGGAGCGGCGGCCGCTGCTACGGCCCGGACCCGCGGCGGGCGCCGGGGCGGCCGGGAGGAGCCGGGCCCCGGCCGCGGAGCGCGGAGCGGCGGCCCCGGGGGTGTCCGCGGTGCCGGGGCAGGTCTTGGCCGGGCCCGGGCGCGTGTACCGGCGGCGCTGGCTGGTGCTGCTGCTCTTCTCGCTGATGGCCTTCCTGCAGGGCCTGGTGTGGAACACCTGGGGCCCCATCCAGAACTCGGCCCGCCGGGCCTACGGCTTCTCCAGCTGGGACATCGCGCTGCTCGTGCTCTGGGGGCCCATCGGCTTCCTGCCCTGCTTCGCCTTCATGTGGCTGCTGGACAAGAGAGGTGAGTGGCGGGGGGCACCGCCACCTGCGCGGGCACACTGCGGGTACACGTACCCAGGCACACGGCACACCCGAACACTATACGTAACCAGACGCTGCCCTCCATACACCCAGAAGGCCGAGACTCTCCCCAAACACACCCAACATTTCCCCTCAGTCACCCAAATACACTTCTCCCAACACACACACCTTCCCAAAACACACAATATACACTGAAGACATTACAAACGCACCCCAAGGGCCTAAATACTTCCACCCTCAAAAGGCCCTACGTGCCCCCAAACACCACCCCAGACACATTCAGAACCCCAACACACTCCCCAAACACACCTACTTGTGGCCAAATATTTCCACCCTTAGTGCCCGCTCTCGCATTCTCAGACACCTTTTCTACCTTCCTAACACACCTGCCAAATACTCCCCAAACACTCCTGATACAACTCTCCAATGCTGCACAAACACGTTGTCTCAAGAAACACACTCCACAAACATTTCTTAAACATATTCCCCCCACCCCTCCAAATAACAACACCCCCCCCAAAATGTTGGAGATTGTTAAGATGCCCCAGACATCTGATCTCACAGTTACACAAGCCTCCTTACCTTAAGAGTTTCTTTACCTCTGGTCTGTGCACTTAAAAAAAAAAAATGTAACCATTTCAAAACAAGATGTGAATTCAACGTTTCCCTTTGAAATGCTATGTATTTTATTTTGTGCATACTAAAACATGGTAGGAAGGAGTCCATAGACTTCACCAAACTGCCAAAGTGTTGATGATACTAAATGAGTTAAAAACCCCTGGTAAGCAGAGGGAAATTTAGGAAGATTTCTTGCATCACATTTCTGTTTGTAATGGCAGAGGTGTTGCTATTATGTAACACGAAGGGTGGCAGGCCCTCTGAAAGTTCCTACTTTCTGATGGTGGATACTATCTAAAGCTGTTGTTTATTTCCGCTATCCCTTGATGAGTGTTTGGACTTCCTGAGGCATTTTGGGGTGAGAGGTCAGGTACATCTCTGGGTTGATGAGAATTCTAATTTTAATATTTTATATTTTTCCAGTTACAGATAAAAACAATTTTTTAATATTTGTTGTATAAATTTGGATTTCCAAATTCTCTCCTCATTGAGAAGACAAACAGTTTTATATAAATTACACCTGTGCAGTCATGCAAAACGTATTTCCACATTAGTCAAGTTGTGAAAGAAAGCAGATAGAGAAAATCCAAGAAAAATAAAGGAAAAGTGTGCTTCAGTCTGCATCCAGACTCCATCAATTGTTTCCCTGGAGGTGGATAGCATTTTTCATCCTAAGGCCCTCAGAATTTTTTGGATCATTGTACTACTGACAATAGCTAAGTCATTCAGAGTTGATCATTGTACAATATTACTTTGTACACTGCTCTGGTTCTTCTCATCTCACTTTGCATCAGTTCATGTAAGTCTTCCTGGTTTTTCTGAAAGCATCCTGCTCACCATTTCTTATAGCACAATATTCCATTACAGTCACATACAACAGTTTGATGGGCATCCCCTTGATTTCCAATTCTTGGTCACCACACAAAGAGCTGCTATAAATACTTTTATACATGTAGGTTCTTTTTTTTTTTTAATCTCTTTGTGTTATAGACCTGGTAGACTGAAACTGCTCTTCCTGAGTTCACCAGTGATTTCTTTATTGGTCAGTCCAGTGGTCTTTTCTCAGTCCTCATCCTGGATTTCTGTAGCATTTGACATTGTTGGCCATGCCCACCTTCCAGGTATTCTCTCCTAAGATTTTCTTGATATTGCCCTCCTATAGATGTCTTCCTACCTTTTATTTCCTTCTGTCGCCTTTAAAGGATCATCACAGTCTCTACATCCTATACTTTGTACCGAGCTGTTTCCCAGGACTCTGTCCTGGACTCTCTTAGCTTCCCTCTCTAGCTAGTCTCTAGCTCTTGGTGAGCTCCTCAACTTTCATAGACGTCACTGTTTTGTCTTCGCAGGTGACTCCCAGATTTCCATATCCAGTCCTCTTCTTTCTCCTTCCTTGGCCTCAGTCTACTTCTCTGACTGTTGGATGTCGTCATTGATGTCAAACTCATATCAAACTCAGTAAATGAATCCTAACTAAGTTATTCTCTTTTCCCCTAAATCCTCACTTCTCTTAATTTTCTTATCTTTGAGGGCACATTTTATTTTGATTCTCATTGTCAGAGTACGTCATTCTTAACTTCTCATTCTTCGTGATTCCCCTCTACCCAGGTAAATGGCCAAATATTGTTGATTCTAGTCAGACAAAAATAATTAATCAGGGGCTTGCCTTGTGCTGGTCACTGTACTAAGAGCTGAAGATACAAAGAAAAGTTTTTAAAAACAAATATGGCCCCTACCCTCAAGGAGCTCACATTCTAAGGAGGGAAACAAAGTTGCAAGCAACTATGTAAGATAGATACAGTATAAATAGGAAGTAACATAAGAAGGAAGATAATGAGGTAGCAATAGGGGAAGGTGTCTTGAAGAGGGTGATTTAAGTTGATTCTTGAAAGAAGCCAGAAACTGCTGGAAAAACTGTTACGATGAGTGGGAGAGTGACTTGGTTAGGGACCCTCAGAGAGGGTCCAGTTGTGATTAAGTAACATAAATTTGTAGTGGACCCAGTCAGCATAAGTTCATGATTTTCTCTAATGTCAGTCAGCAGAACACAAGTAGCAATCCAAGGCTGAAGTTTGACCAGAAAAGATCTTGGATAGGAAGAAGGGACAAGAAACTTGAGAGAAGACAATGACAGTAGAACTGAAATTGTTCACCAGAGAGAGGTTCAGGATGGGAGAGAGAAGAAATTGTAGCTGGTGTGGGGGTGCCAGCCTGGGAAAGATCTACGGGATTGAGGAATTGGAAGTATGGGGAGGATGAAGGACAGAATTTGGAGTTGCAGGGCAGAGGGAGAAGTGGATAATAACGGATTATGAGCAGACAAAGGAGAAGAGAGTGCCAAGGTTGCAGAGATGAGAAGGATAAGAAGTGAGGAAAAAACTCTTAGGTTTGGCACTTGTGAGTTCTTTGGTAATTTTGGAGAGAGCAGTTTCCATTGAAAGCTGTGTTTGGAAACTAGACAGCAGAGAGTTTAGTAGAGAGTGAAAGAGTCAGTGGAGCCAGTGACTCTACTTCCTCAGAATCTTTTGCAACTGTCCCCTTCTTTCTACTTATTTCACAGTCACCCTGGTCTAGGCTTCCATCCTCTTTTCCTTCGATTATTTCTTTTACCTCCTAATTGGTCTCCTTGTTTTAAGTCCTTCTCACTCTCAGATCCCTACTCAACAGAGTTGCCAAATTCCTAAAGAACATTCTGACCCCCCAGGGAACCATCAGTTCCCTGTTCAAAAAACTTAAACAGTTCCTCATTCCCTT
The DNA here is from genome assembly GCA_028658325.1 of Potorous gilbertii. Classification (NCBI taxonomy): domain Eukaryota; kingdom Metazoa; phylum Chordata; class Mammalia; order Diprotodontia; family Potoroidae; genus Potorous; species Potorous gilbertii. Next base: position 279,820,651 of record CM053771.1, on the reverse strand, counting down.
TGGTATAAAATAGAAACTCCTCCTTTTGTCATTCAGAGGCTTTCATAATCTTCCTTCAGTCTGTATTTTTAGACTGATTACATATTACTTCCCTTAATATAGTCTACTATCCAACCAGGGTGGTGGCTGTATGAATGGAAAGAAGGACAAAAGTGAAGGGAGATTATAGACATAGAATCAATGAGATTTGTGTAGTGGTTAAATATAAAGGTAGAGGGAAGAGGAGAGGATGATGTTGAGGTTGCAAACCCAAGTGACTAGAAGGATGGTGGTGCCATCATCAAAAATAGGGAATTTCCGAAGAGGGGTGGATGTTGAGAGAATATTTTAAACATTTTGAATTTGAGCTAAAGGACTGGTGTTCAGAAGACAGATTTGGGATGTTGAGAGAATATTTTAAACATTTTGAATTTGAGCTAAAGGACTGGTGTTCAGAAGAAAGACAGATTTGGGAGTTATCTCCACAGAGAATCTATGAACTGATGAGATCACTGTAAGTTGGTGAGTAGAGAGAAGACAAAAGGGCCTGGACAGAGCTGTGGGGTTAACAACCTTTATAATGGAGGGATGTGGATAGTTATTCAACAAAAGAGAATGAGAAGAGTGGAAGAAACCAAGAGAAAAGCATAGGAGAATGAGAAGAGTGGAAGGAACCAAAAGAGAGCAATGTCTCAAAATCCCAAAGAAGGGAGTGTATCTGGAGGGAGATGATGTAGTCAGTAATATCAAATGCCACAAAGAGATCCATCAAAAAGGATGAAAAAGGAATTGTCAATTAGTGGCTCTTTGTTAATCTTGGAGAGAGTAGTTTCAGTTGAATGAAGAAGCCAGAAGCCAGATTTGCCAGAGGAGGAGTGGGTGGAAGGTTTAAAGTGGAATCAGTGACTTGTAAATTGATTTTTCTACGAATTTCTAGAAATAAGGGAGAGAAATATAGTTGCTTGGGGCAGGGTAGGATCAGTTGAAGGTTGGTATCAAACACTGAACAACAAACATTTATCAAGTAACTACTGTAAGCGAGGCACTGTTGGACGATGTCTGTTCACAAGTCAAGTGATCCCTCAGGTTTGGAAACTATGGGCTTAATTCATGGTTTGCAAACCTTGAGTTCTTATGATGGTGTAACATTTTCCACCCAAAGTTTATGAAAGATTGATTGTAAAGCCTTCCTCATCACCTTTCTCTGAGATGTCTGGCTTTGATTCATCAGCTTCTCAGTAATCTCAGGCCTATTAAAAAAGAAACATTTTTCTCAGCTGACTTGTTTGGCCACATTTAAGCATTGATCCAGAAAGAGGACAGTGAGTCCAGGTTGCGTGTAGGATCTATGGAAAAATTATTTTCAAGGTAGGAAGAATAGAAGCTAAAACCTAAGGCAAATCTGGATATAGTAAGAGATGTTTCAAGAGATTTCAAATCGCCAGAACCAGATGAACTACATTCCAGAGTATTGTAAAATGTGATAAGGGTATCCTAAACCTGTGTTTTTTTTTCTCTCTACACATTCTCTTTTGGTAATCTCATCAGCTCTGGGGGTTGCAGTTGTCATCTCAGTGTAGATGATTTCCAAATTACTGTATCTAGGTCTAGTCATTCTCCTCATTTCCAGATCTACTCTCTAAATACTTATTGGGGAAACTCCAGCTTGAAGTCTAGTAGACATCTCAAACTCAATAATGTTGGATTCAAACGTAAGCTTCTTGAGAACAGGAACTCTTTCATTTTGCCTTTATATCCCCAGGGTCTTGAACCTATTATGCAAGTACTTAATAAATGTTTGTGGGATTAGATTGGGGTTGAAACCCTATGGTTCTCCATCGGACTCATCAGAGTATATTGTACTTTTACTTTTTATTTTAAGTGTTAATTTTTTGAAATGAATTTTATTGGTAACTTTTGTTTTTACATGACAGTCATTTCTACATATAACCCCTTCATCTCCAAGTCAAGCAATGAATCTCCCTTGTAACAAAAACAGGCAAAAAGAGCTAATACAGTTAACACACCTGACAATGTATGCAGTATTTTAGCCCTATAGTCCTTTCTCTCTGAAGCGAATTTCATTGTTAGTCCTTAAGACTAGTCACTGCTTTATTCTGTTTGCTCCGTTTTGCAGCAGTGTATACAAAGCTTTATAAGTTTCTCAATTTCTTTATATTTCTCACTGTGCAGTAGGACTACAGGATAATATTCTATTGCATTAATATTCCATAGTTTGTTCAGACATTCCTAGTTGGTGGAAACTCACTTTTATTTCCCATTTTTTTACTACTGTGAAATTTTTTTTGTGTCTGTATTCTTTCCCTATCTATTCACCTCCTTAGGGTATAATGCTCAGTAGAGGGTCAGACAAAAAGTTTGTTCTATGTTGTGACTTTTCTACTAGAGTTCCAAAATGTTCTCCAGAACAGTTGTACCAATTCATAGCTTTGCCTCAGTGTATTAGTATGTCAGTTTTCTCAGAGTATCTCCAACAGTTACTATTTTTATATTTTACCAGCTTTACCAATCCGATGCTATGATGTGAAACATATAAAACTGAATTCACCATTTCCCTAAAACTAGTTTCATTTGCATCTCTTCGTCTGTGAGGGATACTATTATCTCTTCTTTTCTCCTAAGTCAGGAAATAGTCACTTTTGTTATCTTCTTCCAGTGTACCTAATGTTATCTGTGATTTCTCCCTTTAAAATATCACTGAGACTCTTCTATTTCTCTCTCTTCTTTTTCTTAACCCTGTAGCCAAAGCTTCATACCTCACCCCTGAATTACTGCAGTAGTCTCCTAGTTGTTCTCTCTGCTGATAGATTCATTGACAGGTTAAATAACTTACTGGGTTACTGAATTTATGGTTAGTTCTATATACCTATATATAGTCTATATAGTCCAGTGACTGTAGATTTAAAATCCACCTTATTATTTGTACACTCCCCTCATTTTTTGACTATATTTTGTTTTGTAAAACTAGAAGACAGGGGTAGAAACAGGGACCTGAACTTGTTATTTATCATAGAGGGAATTCAAGAGTAAGGGAACTTCCTTTACCAATACAGTTGGTACTATTTCTGCAATTTGTAGTCTTAAAGAGGGGTGCAGAGTTGTAGGGTCAAATAGTCATTATGTATTATTGGAGGTGAAAATTGGATCCAGGTCTCCCTGGTTTGGAGGTCGGCTCTTTATTCCCCATACAAAGCTACTTCTCATGTCATAATTAAAATCGTTACTTATGTCACTTAAAGACTGACTTGGTCTTGATCTTTATTTAAGCAGAAATCTCTCTCCCCTTTTTTTTTTGAGTGAATTAGAATCACAATGGTCATTTTAGAAAAATGGATTTCTAGAGGAGGAAAGTGTAAATCGTTTGGTTGGAGGGACCCTATTAGCACTACTAGGAAAAGTAAGCCAAGAGTAAAAGGGCACAAAGGAAATAGATTTATAACGGGGAATAAGTACCATATTTAAACTTTCTTTATATCTCCTTTGTTTAGGAAAATTGGTATTCCCGTTGAACTTCTAGTGTAGGAGAAAATGATATTTTGTTGTGGAACTTTTTACATCCCTAGGGAACACATATACATTAAAAGTGAAAGATACCTGTTATCTCATTTCTTACCCATTTCTTAATAGCACTCAACCATTGCTTGTTTCATTGAAGTCCAAGCTAGATGATAACTTTCCTGATATTTCCAAAGTCATATCATCTGCGCATCTATCCTAGAAAAAACTCTTTTAAATTACTCACTGCGCAAGGGAACACCCTTTTAGAACCACTTTTTCAACCTAGTCTTGACATTTAAACATTGACCTTGAGGGAGATGGGTTGGAAAATAAAGAAGTGTCATGTCTTTATCCTGGGGAATCACATTTTAGAAGGTTGAAAACTCGTATGTATATTCTTACCATGATCTCTTATTTATTTTCTTAAGAAAAAATGTTTTCTTAGTTCCCCACTGGATTTGCTCTCAGCCAGATAACCACCAGATTTTTTTTTTCCCTACTGAAATTTAGAGATACTTTTGAGTCTGACACTTATGGCTTTTGACATTGTGCATCATTGTCTTCCTGAAACTCTTTTCTCTGAACTTCTACTTTACTCAGAGTTCCTTCTGCTACCTTCCTTTATTCCTTTTCCTCTTCTCACATTCTGACCTTAGGCATTTCCCAAGGCTCAGTTCTTGACCTTCTGATCTTCTTTTCTTATACATTTTGCCATAAGAGAATTTGTTCATTCTCATAATTTATGCTGTTACTATGGGGTGTATGTATGTTCAAGGAGGACTAGCATCTCTAGTATAATGACTTGCCAAGTCCTCTTCAGGGCTGCTCATCCACCTTTGGTGCACTCAGCTCTTACTTGTGTCTCCAAGAAGCTGCAACATTTAAATTGATCATACCCTGGTAAAGCGTCTCAGCAGATGGGCTCAACCAAGTAGAGAGTAGCTGATGGGCCTCAGATCCCTAGATGAGTTGGGGAGGTATCTACCCTAAGCATATGAAGATTTCCCCAACAGAATGGGCTATGTAGAGAATAGTTTGTTTCAATAGACACAAAGGTGGTTAAAACAGTTACTGTGGAGAGCTTAGAGCTTGGTCAGGTATCACAGAAACCAAGGTCAGCCCTTGCGTCCTGGGCTTTCACAAGTTGTCTTGATTTTTGTCTTGCCACTGGACTTCAGTGACTTGGGAAGAGAGAATGAGGCTGATGACTTTGTGCTACTCTGCCTCATTGAAATTCAGTTCATATGTGAATCAACACATCACCCATCATATCATTGGTCCTATTCTGAAACAAAGGACAAACAACTGCTGCCACCTTGACAGGATCACTTCAACACCTTGGTTTCCAGTCCTACTTTATGTGCCACTTGCTAGTATTGCTGCATGGCTTATTGCAATACTTTTCACTTAAGACTCAAAAATCACATTAGAATGACTGAACTCATCATCTTTCCAGCACAACTAGAGCCACTTCAAAAATTTGCCATCTTTGCATCAATGCTACCACTTTCCTCCCTAAGATTCACAGAAGCCTTAGAATTTTCTTGCCTCTTCATTTTCATCTCACACATTTCTGTGAATCACCGTCTTTCTTGAAAGTTATCTATTGATTCCAACTTTTTTTCCATTCTCAATTTTTGCCACCCTATTCCAAGCTATCACATTGTATCTTAATTAGTGCAGTAGCCTCCTGACTTCCCTAATTGCAGTGTCTGACTGTTGTTGTGATTACCTTGGTCTGGTGAACATCAAGTGAATAAATTCTACCAATTCATGTTGGCACCTGTTCTGCAACTTAAGTCTTGGAGTTGCCTAGGGCACTGAGAAGTTTCGTGACTTTTCTAGTCCCTCAACCACATGTATGAGATGTGGAACTTGAACTTAGGTCTTCTTTAACCAGGGGTCAGCACTTTCTTTCTCTCTAATACCCAGAGATGCCTGATGAATCATCTTTAACTTTTGTTGTTGTTCAGTGATGTCTGACACTTTGTGACCCCCTGGACCATTGCACACCAGTACTATCTATGTGGTTTTATTGGCAAGGATACAGGAATGGTTTGCCATTTCCTTCTTTAGTAGATCAAGGCAGACAGAACTTAGGTGGCTTGTCCACAATCACACAGCAAGTGTCTGACGGTGGAATTGAATTCAGATCTTCCTGACGTCAGAACCAGGATTCTATGCACTGAGCCACCTAGCTGCCTTCTTTAGCTACTACTTTCTAAAATCTTTAGTGACTGCATGTTTCATCCATATTAAAATTAAACTCTTCTGCCAAACTTTTAAAGCCCTCCATAAGTTGTCCCCATGTTATCTATTAAAATTTCTCAGGGGGCGGAACCAGGGTGGCAGAGTCCACAGCCCATAAAATACTTGTAAAAAATGACTCTAAGCAAATTCTAGAGCAGCAGAAGCCACAGAACAACAGAGTGAAAGAGATTTCCAGCCCAAGGCAGCCTGGAGGGCCAACAGGAAAGGTCTGTCTCACCAGGTTCGAAGCAGAGCACAGCCCACGGAGCATAGGTCAGCCTTGACCATGTGGCATGCAGGGACAGGACCAGAGCAGGCTTCAGGGCCCCACCAACAGTAGCAGCAGTTCCCACATGCCTCAACCCACAAATGCCAGAGACAGCTCCAAAGGTTCTCGCCAGTGAGAAAGCTCTTTCACCTCAGTGAGAAGGGAGCAGAGTCGTCCTCTAGCCCTGGCTTCAGGCAGCGGCAGCAATAGCAGAGTCCATTTTTGGAGTCCTCAGCTTAAACACCCTGGGGGAATCGAGCTGCTTATCTGGGTCTCAGCCCTGAGTGGTGACCCTGGGGTGAGGAGGAACACTGACTGGTGGAGGCTCTGGAGAGGGATCTCTACTCACAGATCACAGAGGAGTTTCCTCTCCCTTGATTGTACCACCTTGGAGGAACTGAGAAATCACAGGTCCCCAGAGTATACCCTCCTCTTGACAAAGAACTCAGAAGTCAAGTAACTGACTGGGAAAATGCCCCAAAAAGGGAAAAAAAGAAGACTATAGCAGGTTACTTTGATGGTGAACAGGTATTTTCTTCCATCCTTTCTGATGAGGAAAAACAATGTATACCATCAGAGGAAGACATAAAGGCATCACATCCAGAATCTCCAAAATAAATATGCAGTGCTCTCAGGCCATGGAAGAGCTCAAAAAGGATTTTGAAAATCAGGTAAGAGAGATGGAGGAAAAATTGGGAAGAGAAATGAGAGCAATACAAGAACATCATGAAAAGTGAGTCAACAACTGGCTAAAAAGAGACCCAAAAAAATGCTGAAGAGAAAAACACTTTTAAAAATAGACTAATTCAAAAGGCAAAAGAGGCCCAAAAAGCCAGTGAGGAGAAGAATGCTTTAAAGAGCAGTATTAGCCAACTGGAAAAGGAGGTTCAAAAGGTCACTGAAAAAATATTTCTTTAAAAATTAGAATGGAACAGATAGAAACTAATGACTTTATGAGAAACCAAGAAATTACGAAACAAAACCAAAAGAGTGAAAAAATAGAAGACAATGTGAAATATCTCATTGGAAAAAACAATTGGCCTGGAAAATAGATCCAGGAGAGACAATTTTAAAATTATGGGACTACCTGAAAGCCATGATCAGTAAAAGAGCCTAGACATCATCTTTCATGAAATTATCAAGGAAAATTGCCCTGATATTCTGGAACCAGAGGGTAAAATAAATATTGAAAGGATTCTCTGATCACCTCCTAAAAGAGATCCAAAAAGAAAAACTCCTAGGAATATTGTAACCAAACTCCTAGGAATATTGTAACCAAATTCCAAAGGTCAAGGAGAAAACATTGCAAGCAGCCAGAAAGAAACAATTAGAGTATTGTGGAAATACAATCAGGATAACACAAGATCTAGCATCTTCTACATTAAGGGATTGAAGGACGTGGAATATGATATTCCATAAGTCAAAGAAACTAGGATTAAAACCAAGAATCACCTACCCAGCAAAACTGAGTATAATATTTCAGGGGGAAAAATGGTCATTCAATGAAACAGAGGACTTTCAAGCATTCTTGATGAAAAGACCAGAGCTGAATAGGAAATTTGACTTTGAAACACAAGAATCAAAAGAAGCATGAAAAGGTAAACAGGAAAGAAAAATCGTAAGAGACTTACTAAAGCTGAACTGTTCATATTCCTACATGGAAAGATAATATTTGTAACTCTTGAAGCTGTTCTCAGTATTTGAGTAGTTGGAGGGATTATACACATGCACACACACAAACACACATATAGACACAAGGCACAGGTTGAGTTGAATAAGAAGGGATGATATCTAAAAAAATAAAATTAAGTGGTGAGAGAGGAACTTATTGGGAGGAGAAAGGGAGAAATGGAATGGAGCAAATTATCTCATAAAAGAGGCAAGGAAAAGAATGGGCAGGGAAAGGGTTGCAGGGTGAGGGAAAAAGTGAAGTTTACTCTCATCAAGGAGGGAATAACATGCACACTCAATTTGGTATGAAAATCTATCTTACACTACAGAAAAGTAGGGCAGAAGGGGATAATTGGGGTGGGGGGGATGATGGAAGGGAGGGTAAATGGGAGGAGGGAGTAATTAGAAGTAAACACTTTTGGGGAGGGACAAGATCTAAAGAGAGAATAGAATAAGTAGAGGGCAGGATAATATAGTTAGTCTTTCACAACATGACTATTTTATGGAAGTCTTTAGCAAAACTACACATATATAGGCTGTATTTAATTGCTTGCCTTCTCAGTGAGGATGGGTGGGGAGGGAGGGAAGGGAGAGAAGTTGAAACTCAAAGTTTAAGAAATGAATGTTGAGAATGGTTTTTGCAGGCAACTGGGAAATGAGAAATACAGGTAATGGGGTATAGAAATCTATCTTACCCTACAAAAAAAGAGAGAAGATGGGGATAAGGGAAGGGAGGGCTGTGATACAAGAGAGGATAGATTGAGGGAAAGAGTAATCAGAATGCATGGTACTTTGGGGTGGGTGAGGGGAGAAATGGGGAGAAAATTTGGAACTCAGAATCTTGTGGAAATGAATATTGATAACTAAAAATAGATGATTTTTTTAAAAAAAAGATTGGAAAAGGAGTAAAAAAAAAATTCTCCCACTTTCTAATACATACCCTCTTCTGTAATCTGATTTATCATTAGAGCATATGATTTAAAACTAGGAGGTAACTTAAAAGCTAATTATATTCCCCCCTTCCCCGTTTTATAACCTGTTGGAGAAACAGTGGTTGTAGGAGGGGAGTGATTTGTCTAAGGCCACAAACATCATATAGTGTCAGGCCCTGGATTCTGATCTAGATCTTTTGACTGGAATGAGCATTTCTCCATCTTCTTGATTCACTATCCTTCAAACATATCCATTCCTTCCCTTCTTCCCATTTCACTTAACTAAATCCTATCCATCCTTCAAGACACTATATTCAAATTCCATCAATATGGAATTTTACTTCTTAAGAGGGAAACTCCTATGGAAAAAATGATGAAGGTTTGGGTTCAAATCCTTCCTCTGGTGCTTAATACTGTGTGACTTGAGGTAACTCATTCAACTTATCTGGACTACAGTTACTTTACTTGTAAAGTGAGGAACTGGACTAGACCAGAGGTGTCAGGTACATGACCCTTTAAAGCAAGTGTGACATTTAAAGCTGTGTGACCCTGGACAAGTCACTTCACCCTATTTGCCTCAATTTCCTCGTCTGTAAAATAAACTGGAGAACGAAATGGCAAACCACTCCAGTATCTTTGCCAAGAAAACTTAAAATAGGGTTACAAAGAGTTGGACATTGCTAAAAAGATACAATAATAACAACAAAATTCATTTAGGATCTTCCCTTATCTCTTGTCTGTAAGATGCATGCACCCCCTGAACTGCTTCCACTCCACAGTTACACACGCTAAGCAAACCCTGGATTTGGCTTTTGTCAGGAAACTGGTTAGTGTTTTCTTAAGTGGAATGGGAGGTTACCTCTGTGTCTGTTGCTCAGGTTGTTTGCTGAAGTACTAATTTCACTGCATTCTTCGACCTCTAATTCCTGTACATGTTTCTGTGTTTATTTTTTTTAAAGCCACCTTCCTGACTTTTTAACTTATCACCTTATTTTCTAATATATCTCCTTTTTATTCTTTGTTCTATCTGTGTGTTTTTGTCCTTCTGCCCTTTGCTTGTTTTTGTTTTCTTTCCTCATTCTGACCTTTGATTTCGTGCAGACCATCCTAGCATTTGACAAACCCAAGAATAGATAAAGTAGACCTACAGCACAGCCCAACATAAAAGCAAGGATGAACACATACCCATATCCTTCTCAGTAATAGAACAGAACTAGGTGAATGCTTGACTCCACCAGGCTGCCTACAGTTGACATGATTTTTGGAACATGCATTAGCAGGATCTTGGCAGTTGTGTAGAGCAGAGGTGTCAAACACATTGCCTTTGGGTTGTATGGGATTGAACCAGACTAAAATGTAAATTGGGAAATAGTTAGCACAATAAATAAAAAACACAATAAAACCTAGATAATCCTGAATTTTAGAATTAAGTCAGTGTGGTCCCATAACACTGCTAATGATTCAGAATAGGGCCCAGGTGTAGTGCACCACCAGGTAATCTCATGACAGCAGCATTTCAGTACTTAAATTGGGCCTTGTTTTAGTACCAACCAAAGACTCTTTTGTGAATTAGCTGAATGAAGACTTGTTTCCTGAATGTTTCAGAGCTACCCAATTTTAACTGTGTCTCTGGGGTGAACTTTCGGGAGCCTTAACTAATTAGCAGGACTGTGGCTATTGAATATACATGATCATTCTTGTCTACCCAGGAACTTTTGGTACTTTGAAGGAAGAACAAATTTCTGGGCAGGTTGGGGTTCCCTTGAAAGGTACCCATGGATTTCCATGTACTAGGTGGTGGTGCTTCTGAGGAGACCATTTATTTAACATTAGAGTCCTTGTTATTAGTAAAACTGGTTGAACACAGAGGTAACTAACAGGTGTGATACAGGACATGCTAATATTATATGCCTTAACTTTGAGCAGACTGCCCCCACAAATCAGTAATAATTTTAGTTTCTTACATTCATTAAAAGTGCCTGGAATTCAGTCCCAAACATTGAAAATATTTACATCCAGATAAATTTTGAACTTTTTAAAATGGAGTGATACTTATTATCAATGTCTTACCTATATTGTATTATATATTTTATGTAAATAAGGCACATGTTTTGGAACTACCATCCTTTGATACATCTCTACAAAAGGATGTTGACTCAATAAATGCTGCATTATAGTTTTCATCCTCCTCTGCTGCTTTTCTACTCTGCCATGCTTGTACCTAAGGTAGATGCACAGTCAACTCATAAAATTGTGTAATGCATGGTCCAAAATAGTCATCACTTACGACTTATGTGAGTGCTAATGGACTTTGGCCAAAAATGTGGTCAATATGAGTAAATGAATCACCTCTTCATAGTTGCCCAGGGCCCCACTCCCAACAGTCCCAGTCTCATCTTTCTCCCATCTAACCTGAGACATATCCACATACCGTGTTTCCTTATTGAGTGAGTGATTTATGGGAGGTAACTTACTGTTTCTTTAATGATTTCTTGAGATGACAGAGCTGAAGAAGAATAAGAAGTGAAACTAATGATCAGGCCTAAAAATGGAAGGTTTGTCCTGGGAGCTACACTAAGGAGATTCTTCAGTAATTTTTCTGGGTCAACTTTTCCGTTCCCCAGAAACTTTTCTCTCAAACTCTGCTCTTCCCTATGAATAAAACTGAACTTAAGAATTTTTTTTTTTTTAATTTTGCTAGGACTTTTTTGGAGGACTTGGAACAGGAGCTACAGTGGTCAACTTAAAAGCACAGAATTTTATAGCTAGAAAGAAGGAGACCTTAGCTGCCATCCAGTCTCATTTTTATTTTACAAATGGGGAAAGTGAAGCCCAGAAAATTGGAAGTGATTTGCTTAGGGTAAATCTTACTGAATCAGTCATTACCTCCCAGAGCTCAGTTTGAAACAAGGTACTTTCTGCTTTCTTGGATTCTGTTCTTGCCTTTGTGGAAGTGGAATAAGCTGGTGCCTTCATAAGGGCCTTGGTCTTCAGGAGGGGGATAACCCATTCTGCATGTTTATTACACACACACACGCGCGCGCACTCACACTCCTTTACCACCAAAGTTTTCTTTTTCTTGCAGAAGCTGCCCTTCCCCTCGTACCATTCTGTATAGAATACATCCAGCAAACCCTCAAAATAGATCTCTGACTAATGCTAAATTACTTGCTTTTGATAATAGAAACCACAGATGTTGAACTACTTTGTGGTGGGCTACCATACCAAGAAGTGAATATAAGTCATCCTGTTTTATGCTTCACTTGATGTTAATAATTAAAGGATCATTGAAAAAAGTTATGGTTGTTTTTTTTTAAGAAATCTTGTGTCACATCAGCAAATCTAGTAAACATTATGTACTTATTAACATACTCAAGAACGATGTTAGGCTTAGGGATACAGTGATAAAACAAAAAAACAATATGTAAAAGTACTGTGCTAAGCAGTTTATAATTATGATACGTTATCTAGTCCTGTTATTAAATGAGTTACGGTGATTAAGATAGGAAGAGAGTGAGTAATAATGGCCAGCGGGAGCTGGGCAATAAGGGGTGTGCAGAAATGACAGAAGTTCAACTTGGCAAACGTTTATTGGCCACTAACTATATATGCAAAACACTATTATGTCCACTGAGGATAAAAAGACAGAAATGAGACAGGTTCTGTCTTTAGAGAGTTTACATTTTGGTAGTGTGATACATATATACATACAAATAAGGAAATATACTTTTATTCGAGGATGAGGAGAAATCTGACCTTTTTTTGGTGGGGCAGGAATCAGGGAAGGTATCACAGAGGCAGAAGGTGATACCTCATCTGCACCTTGAAGTAAGCTAAGGGTCTGAGAGGAACCTGTCCATTTATAATCCTAGGAACAACATAGAAAGAAAAGGTTCTGATCCAAGAGCCTGGAAATATGCTAGAGGTGCCTGAGGCATGGGGGGGGACTGAGGGTACAATAAGAAATTGTTGGAATGACCAGTAGGACATTTGAGAAATAGGACACCTGATCTACTTGTTTAACCCCTCAGAGTCCTGGTTTCCTCCTCTGTAAAGTGTGAGTGGGGGTAGCACTTTCTTCCACCCAGTATTGGAGGAGAAAATGCTTCATTATGACCTATTGTTATTTAACTTCATACTAGTAACTGGGGATCAGTAGCCCTTTTTAGGATTAGAGACATAATTCCCAAAATCATAGATTTGTTCTAGAGCTGCAAAGGGATCTCAGAAGCCATCTTGGTCCAACCCACACTAAGTTTACAGATGAAGAAATTGAAGCCTAGGGAGGTTAAGTGGCTTGGCCAAATCACAAAAGGAATGAATAGCAGAAGGAAAATATGAACCTAGGTTCCCTGACCCCAGAACCAGTGCTCTTTCTACTACATCATCTTGATTAGAATTATAGGCTCCTAATATTTAGAGCAAGAAACAACCAGCCCTAAATAGAGAAAACCATCTCATTATGCCATTGGAGAAGCTGAGGCCCAGAGAGTTTTCAAGTTCCTTTCCCAAAGTAATTCAGGTGATAAATTGAAAGGTTTGAGCCCACATTTACTTTATCCATTGTTCTTCCCACTGTACTGTGTGTGTCTGAAGGACCCATCAAGAGGTCTGAGAGATCTGTTCTTTAGATAACTATGTGACAGTGACTTCTGGACTGGTTTCTTGAATTCTTTCAGATGTTTAGGGGCCCCTTAATCTAACAGGACAATACCCTATTCAGAAGAAGTAAGTGGGTCTCCTAGGGTCATTTTCTACAATACTCTAGTTTTGAAGACATGGGGGCGGAGGGAGAACTGCTTACTTACTTCTTAGAGGTTACCCTGGAAGTGGGATGTGACTCGAGAAAATAGGAGGCTCTTTAGGAATTCATTTGGGGCTCAAAGAACAAAACTCTTCAATGAAGGCACTGGAAACTTTCCAGCTAAGAAACTCAGAAGCAGGTGATTGGGACTTTATAGTATGAATCAGCAGGTAGTATTGCAGGGGTCAAATAGGGCTTTCATATTGTCTTCAGTAGAATGACTGATAAGCTCTCCACCTCAGTAGGACCAGGAAGGAGGAGAGGGAATAGATTATTTATTCTGTGGAGTACCTACCTCCCTTCTTGTTTCTTTAATGAGGATTTAGAAATCCTCCAGTTTTTGCTGTCCCACTTATACAAGAATTCCAGGGTAACACCATAGTGAATTAATGTACTTTTCAACATAGAGTTTTAAAATTAGACATTTATTTGCAGGGGGTGGAGAATCACTAAAAATTTTTGAATTAAAGATCTTCATGATATGTTTGTAGTATATCATTTGGACAATTTGTTGTTAATGTGATTAAAAAGTGATAAATAATTCAGAATATTTTGTGTTTTAGGTCTCCGGGTAACTGTGCTGCTGACCTCCTTTCTTATGGTTTTGGGAACAGGTCTAAGATGCATACCTGTATCATCAGACTTAGTGATTAAAAAAAGGTAAATTCTGTAGTTTAATTTTTAAAATTCATTTTTTTTTATTTTGTTGCTAGTCAGCTTCTTTTATGATTTTTTTTTCTTTGTGAGAGTATCTATCAGTAGAGGGCTCTGTTGTATATAGTAGCACTTAAATTTCTTATCCACTTTTAGCAGGGTTTGTTATTTTAGTGTTTAAAAATAGCAAACCACTGAGTTGGTTGTTTTAAAAGCATGTGTCCAGTTTGGGAAATTCTGAGTTTAAATTTTGGTATCTTAAAGAACTGAGAACTGGGAAGAACTAAAACCAGTTTGGATTTGAGTAAAAAACTAGATATCTTTCCAAAGCAGTTTAAATTAGGTGTGGTGACATTATTTTGTCTGATATATTGCTAATTCTCATACTGTCCCTATTCAGATATAAGTACAAAAATATATTATTTAAAAGTACCAATGAATATACATATTTTCTGCTCTTTTGTGTTACGTGTGGCACCAAATTAACTATGGTGTGCTTGCTAAGAAGGAGAGTAAGAGAAATTAGAGATAGCATTGCTAGGAACAGATAAGGAGTTAAAGGGATGAGAGAGAATAAGTCACTGATAAGTAGAAAGGAGGAATAGAATATATTCAACTCATAAGAAAGAGCACTTATAAGTGAAGACTTCATTTTATGACGATTAGAGCTTCCATACAATTCACACTGCAGCCTTCTCTTAAACAAACACACATACAGAGTCCTCTGAAGGGTTGTAACTGGAACAGCAATTTTTGTTCATTGTTGATTTTAAGTGTGCTAGCAGGTCTATTGAGGTAAACCATTGAAAATATTTCTTTTTTAGAGCAGGGCTTCTTAACCTAGGGTCCTAGAACTTGTTTTTAAAAAATATTTTGATAACTGTATTTCATCGTAATTGGCTTCCTTTGTGACCCCATACACTTGATTTCATGCATTTGAAAACATTCTAAGGAGTGCATGGGGTAGCTGTTGGTGTATTAATATTAGGATCTTTATTGGCGTTCGTGGAACATAAAGGGCAGATAGGTGGTGCACTGGGCATTTATTTAACTTAATGCTGTTTACCTCAGTTTCTACACCCGTAAAATAAGCTGGAGAAGGAAATGGCAAACCACTCCAGTATCTTTGCCTTGAGGAGTCACAAAGAGTCAGACACAACTGAAACGACTCAGCAGCAAGACATTCATAGGCTTCATATGTCTTCTAAGGACATCCAAGGTTAAGAATTCCTTTTCTAGAGTAATTTCCACTTAGGATTCTTTCATATACGGTTATGTGGTGAACCTTGCTTGGGGGGAGAGCTAGAATGAGCAGATAACCCGGAACATTCAATAGTAGATCTTTCAGAGAGTTCAAAAAATCTAAATCTTAGGGAAACAGAAACACATGATAGAGACCTAGCTGTCACTTTATAATGTAGGATTGCCCACCCTCTAACCTGAGGAATTTAGAAGAAATAAAGTTACCTATGTTTACACTTGCCAGTGTAGGGACCAGGTATGAAAGCTTCCACTTTGTATTGGACTACCACTGAAGCGTCAGTCCAGTCTCTTGGATCTTTGGCAGACTCTGCTTGGAGCCTTCTGAGGTTTTGACTCTTCCCCGTAATAATAACGGTATTTATATAGTAGTAGTAAGGTATGCCAAGCACTTGAGTTTTTTATTAAAAAAGTTTAACAAGCATTTATTAGGCATCTGATGGGTGCTAGGCAGTGTGCTAAGCACTTCACAGATATCATCTCACTTGAACTTTACAACAAACGTGTGAGGCAGTTGCTGTTATTGTCCCCATTTTATAGATGAGGGAGATAAGCGACTTGTTCAGGCTCACAGAGCTAGTAAGTGTCTTAGGCCATATTTGAAGTACAGTCTTCCTGACTCCAAGTCCAAGGCTCTGTCTGCTACAAGTTACCTCACTTGACCCCCTTAATAACCCTGTGAGGTCGGTGCTATTACCGTCTTCATTTTGCAGGTGAGGAAACCACACAAGATTATATAGCTAGTGAGAGTGAGCTGGGACTCAAAGGCCAGTCCTCTGACTCCCATGCCCAATGTCCTTTCAGCTACATCAGTATACAGGATCCCCTTCCTCAAAGTATTGAGGTGGACAAGCATTCTCTTCCTGAACTATTCATTTATCCCAGATTTCATTCTTTCAGTCAGATACCTAAAAGGTCACAGAGAATTTAATCACTTCATTGTGCCATCTCCATTAGGAATACCATAAGCAGGTGAAAGGAGATAGAAATAATTAAGTGGACAGGCCATCTCTTTTCTTATACATGGAGTCCATAAGTAATACAAAGGATCTCAAGCTGTTAAAGGATAAGAATCGCCAAGTACTGAATATTGTCAGATATCCCAGTAGA
Organism: Potorous gilbertii; assembly: GCA_028658325.1. Taxonomy (NCBI): domain Eukaryota; kingdom Metazoa; phylum Chordata; class Mammalia; order Diprotodontia; family Potoroidae; genus Potorous; species Potorous gilbertii. The sequence goes on along the minus strand of CM053771.1, from coordinate 279,804,204 downwards.
AGATACACGATTCCTTGAAGGTGAACTGAGCAGTGGAGTCTACAGCACAGATTTGAGCCCCAGCTGATGCCATGCCATTGTGTATTCTGGCTTTATGAAAAGCGTGTCAGTGAAGGATGCCATAAGGGAATAGTATAGAGCAAGAGCTGGGCTTGCTTACTGCAGAGTTCTGAAGTGACATTTGTAGGAACTCCTGGCTGGAAATTGTATTAACCCAATATAAAGAGGACTAGCCCTGTGATCCATAAACCAGTAGCCCAGTTTAGTGGATTAATGATCACGGCATCATTTCCTTTGTTGTAAGATCAATCCAGAGCAGAGCCAAATGGACATACTCTTGGTATTATTTATATTTAATATTTTTTACTCCTGATAGTTGATTGATGGCCTTCATTAAAATTAGTGGTGATTCATCATGGAGTTTTCTGTGATTTGTATTATCCCTAGTTGGTAAGTATTGGTTCTGTACTTAAAGAACTAAAACTTTTCATTTGTCCTTTTAGAACCAAAGTGTCACTAGAGTGGCCTGATTATTTTTCTCTATTTATATCCACAGTGCCTAGAACGTAGGTGTTTAATAAATGATTCATTGATTGCCCCAGTGTACCTGCAGAGAAATGGAAATTGAAGTCATATTAATGTGTCCTAGTTTCTAAAAAATTAAAGAGAAAATAAAAGAATAAAGTGGCTGAAAAACAGCCTTCTGGGAGAGTACATGGTACATCCATCAGTTGTGACAGATACTCTTCTAGCCCAACAGTTAATAGACTATATTTTTTCCAAAAATCCAGCCTTCTAGTTCTAGTAACTCTTCGGGTCCCCTAGAGTCATAACTTCTGTTTGGGGCCACTCTAATTTTTTAATAATATTTTATTTTTTCCCTAATTACATAGTAAGAAAAATTTTAACATTCATTTTTACAGGATTTTGAGTTCCAAATTTTTCTCCCTCTTTCTGCCTCTTCCCTCTCCTCTTCCAAAATTGGTAGGCAGTTTGATATAGTTTATACATATGCTATCATGTAAAACATGTTTCCATATTTATCACAGTTATGGAAGAAGAAACAGATCAAGGAAATAAGACCATGAGTAGGAATATAAAGCAAGTGAAAATAATAGCTCTCTTGGATCCTTAGACCACTCTAATTTTTAAGGAGTCTGCCACTAGGGTAATGTTTTTGGTGCCTCTTACCCTCAAGTATTAATTCTTTTTCCAAGGCTTTGCTGCAAAGCTCTCATTTCTTTTCCACTTCTGTTCTCTTATTCATTTCATTTATATTATTGATTAAACTCTTCATTTTTTCTAAGAATTATATTTGATCTTGTGGCCAAGCTGTTTATTTTTGAGCTTTTGTTTATAGGTATCTTGAAATTATTCTCTTAGAGGTTTATGTTTTGGGGCTACCTGGCATGCTGATTGCTCTTTATCCTTTGTTTTACTCATTCTTGCAGCCTCATTTCCTAAACTGGGACTTTGTATTAGGAGTAGGCTCTGCACATGACTCTTGGCGTGCCCCATATGTCTTGTCTAGGGTGCTGCTGCTATGTTCTTTAGGTATTGAGTACTATGTTTTTCAAGGATCATAGGGGTGGCCTGAAGCAGGAAGCTGAAATCTTTCACAGGCTTTATTTAGATGCAGTCATATCAAGGGCACTGTCTGATCATTCAGCTGGACTTTCAGACTCCAGAATGTCTAGGCAGTCGGCTGTATATTTGCCCATAGGTGGTTCTCCAGTATATGGTAGTTGACCTTAATGTCTGTGATCTAATTGAAGGACTCAAGGATTTCAAAGCAACTGTGCTGCTGGACTAGCCATGTGGTGGGCCTTGGGCAGCCCCCGGCTGGTGGTCAGTCTCTGTTTGAGGCCTCAGTCCTCTTAATCAGGGGTTGTTGGGGGAGCTAGACTGTACTACTTCTTCCTATTTCACCACAGTGGTTCTAGTTCTCATAATTCTTAATATGCTTAAAGCCTTCTTCAGGGTAAAAGATTCTAAATGATATCTAAGTTCATTTTAACTTATAAATTTTCCTTTAAAAAGAATGAATTAATGTCTCTCCTCGCTTCCCAGTAATTACACAAGAAAAGAGAGCTTAGAGTAAGAATGACATGCATATCCTATTATCTTCCATAGTATAAAAATGCTGCTTTTGTGGCAAAATTGAGAAATTTGTACATTCAAGAACTAAACCCTTTCCAGTTAAATATGTAAAGCTTAGATTCCCCAAAGTACTTCAGGCTAATCCTAGAATATAAATCTTTTAAACTGTGGAGAATTACTTTAAAAACATTACCCTCAATCATCACACAATGATGTCTTATAAATTTTTTTTAAGTTTAGTTTCCTTTCTTTTTGTATACCTCCTCCCCCAACGGAACTCTTCCCATTAAGAAACTCAGATATTCATTAGGTATGTGACCTTGGACAAGTCACTTGACAACTCTGTCTGCCTCAGCTTCCTCAACTGTAAAATGGGGATAACAGTAGAACCTACCTTGCAGGTGGTTGTGAGGATCAAATGAGATATTGTTAAAATACCAAGCACCATGCCTGGCGCTAAGTAAGTGCAGAATAAATACTCATTCCCTTATCTATCCCTCCCTGCCTTCAAGGCAAGAAAAACAGTTAAGCAAAAAATGATCTTGTCCAACAGAATATTCATTACTCTGTACCAGTAGTCTTCTGTGAAGAGAGAATCTTAGATCTTCCAGGACCAAGACTGATAATTGTATTTTATCTGAACTCATCTAGTTTTTTTTTTAATTTTTTCCCTTTAAATTATCGTAGTCACTGTGTTTGTTTGCTTCTGTTTCCTCCTCTCTTCATCAGTTCATACGCATATACATCTTTTTCATGCTTCTTTGAATTTTTTATGTTCATAATTTCTTGTGGCACAGTGATATTCCAGTATCTTTATATACAAAACCTCAACTTTGTTTCCAGTTTCTTGTACAATAAAAGCTGTTCTATGAATATTTTGTTACATATGGAGCCTTTGCTTCTGCCTTTAGCTTCCTTAAGCCTGATTGTGGGATCATTGGGTCAAAGGATATATATAGTTTAGTGACTTTTCTTTGTTTTCTATAATGGTTCATCTACTTCACAGCTCCACCAATAATGTATTCATGTAAGTGTCTTCTCATGACCATACAGCATTGATTATTTCTGTCTTTTATCATATTTGCCAGTTTGCGGGATGTGAAATAAAACCTTAAGACTTTTAAAATTTGCATTTCTCTTATTAGTAGTTTAGGACATTTCTTCCCCATATGATTATTGCATGTTTTAATTTCTTTCTTTTCTCTTATTCTTTTTTCTTAATCTATTCACATACTCTTGGTCATATGTTCTTAAGGAGATGAAAGCTTATCTTGAATTTAATAGCGTCATTTGTCTGGTCTTCTTAGGAAAAAAATGGGGTGGATTCCAAATGAGTCTTTTTAAGTTCTCATGAGGTGGGAGGCAAGGGGGAAAATTGGGAAGAAGATGTACTCAGCAAATGCTTGGAGTACAGATGTAAATGTGGAGAAAACATGTAATTTGCTTTCTAAATTTGGGAAATACATAAAGAATATTTTTTCTTTTTTACTTTTCTTGATCTTGCTTATAGTTGTGGTTCTTTACAAGACAGCTGCTTTAAATAGCCACTCTATCTTAATAATGTCTTTCAGTTATCATAACACTACAACAGTTGTTTTACCACTGTAAATGATAAGCACTTGATTATCACTGATAGATAAGAACATGCTCTTTATATACCCAAATGCAGTTCCTTGAGGTCAGACACTGTCTCTTTTTGTTATTTGTATTCTTAGACAATGTCCTGGCAAATAATAAATAAGCCCTTAAAAATGGCCTTTCATTTATTCATTTACTGAAAAAGGATATTTTTTCATCAAAACTATTTGACTAGGCAAAGCTTATTATTTTAAAGATCTTATCTGATGCCCATTGATTGAGGAATAGTTAAACAAATTTTGGTACTTGAATGTAATAAAATATTACTATGCTACAAGAAATGACAAATATGATGAATACAGAGAAGTGTGGAAAGATTTGTATGATATCACACTTAATGATAGAAGCAGAGCCAAGGAAACAATATATACATTAACTGCAACAAAAGAGTTGAAGCTTAATGCTTCAAGAGTATTTTAGAATTTAAAAGGTGAGTTTTTGTGTTGAGGCATAGTTTGGGATTATTAAAAGCGTGACACAGCGTCCCAAATGCAACCCAGAATGATTTCTTTCACTAATTCAGGTCTGTTCATCTGCAATATCTGCCCAGATATACTGATGTACTGTTCCAGTAGACTGGTCATCTAGCTATATGTCCTAATCTGAACAGTTTTCTTTCATCTAGCTTTTCCAGTATGAATTGATAGCCCAGTCACTTCAGTAATTGTAAATCTAACTTAGGAGTTACGGTGGTGTTCCAGATTTGATACACTCACTATAATTTCATGAGCAAGCAGGAGTCCCTGAAGGACCTCACTATTTATAGAGAATCCCTCTTCCATTGAACTTTAGTGGAAAATTCTCTATGATGATGGTGAATGCCTTCATTTTACATGCATCTTCCTGTTTTATGCCTCAGTTGGTATGATAATCAAAGTATCATTGAGCAGTTATCGGTGGTTCATTTATCAAGGATTCTGTATGCTTTTAAAATATGCATGATCTTGTTGGGGGAAAGGCTTTAAGACTTCTTACTGAGTTTAAATGCTTTTTGTAATCAATAAACAATCATTTTGGAGTCTTGTATTCTCTGCACATTTCAGTCAGTTGTGTGACTATAAAGATGCGGTCTGCTATAAAAAACTATTTGCCTGTCCATTTTTCGTGTTTTCATTAAGGATACTTTGTGTGTATATATATATATATATATATATATATGTATATAGATAGATAGATAGATATTTTTCATAAAGACTTTATAAAAATGAGAAAGGCATATGAATTGGTATCTTCTCAGACATCCATGGATTTTCAATTTTGAGTATATTTTCTCTTGCCTCAACTAATTTATCAAACAGTCTCTCAATGCTTTCAAGCTTATATAACCACAAGGACCAATTTCCAGTGTTTGTGCTTAGGTACAACTAACTTTGTCTTCCTAACTTTGTCATAAGTGGCATTTCTCCTTCTCCCTATAGCACATTGGGGGCTGAGGCTTAAATGTGGTAGTTCTACCATCATTAATGACTGAAATTGATCATTACAGAAAAATAGATAACTCTGTTGCTTGTTCCACCTATTTGCTGGCCTACTTTATTTTTAATGAAGAGATACATTTGGGATAAAATGGCATTTTGGTTCCATGTGAAACTTTCTTTATCCTTGCTTTTGCCAACACTATTCTTTGCTCTTTTTTGAGGTGAAATTTTTAGTACTCTATTCCCACTGTCCTACTTGCATTAATGTTTCTCAGCTTAGGATGGAAAGAAAATGTTTACTGACTGTAGTGGGCCTTGTTTTAGTTACTCCTTTACATCACTGAAACATTGGCAAGAAATGTTGATACTCAGAATAAATATCTTTGGCTTTTTCCATTTTCTAATTTTTTAGCTTTGATTTATTTGAAAAGTCACATCAGAGCTATTATAATGATACACACAATGTCTTCTCATCTTCATCCTTTCATTTAATTTGATGTTGATTTTGACCTGTGCTCTATTTGTGGTCTGACAGATACTTTCTTATAAGGCTCTCATGTCATTAGCCAATCTTTCCTTTAAATCTGTGTTGTGGTACCATCAACTTATTTTCATGTGTAAGAGTATTTGGTGCTCATTATATCCAGTATTTTCTGACTTTTCTTGAAGAAAATAGTCAACATTAGGCTTCTATTAGTCTACAAGCCTTTGACCTCTTTCATTTCTTAAACCCAAATTATATTGTTCAACATATCTATTGCCATCTTCCCCATACCTCTTTCATATTGAACCCACTGAGTACATAGGCTTACTTTGAGTGCTTCATCAAGTTTTTCTAGAATTTTTATACCTCTTCATCCTCTGTAACTGATGTTTGGATGTAACCTGCATTTTTGGTGGTCTTTTTGCTTATGGTCCTTTGCACTGTAAGACAAAATGACAAAGTGTTCTACTTGAAATGATGTTTCTTGTCTTTGGGCAGAGAAATCCACTGTATCTTGATCCTTGTGATGGAATAAAATAGATCCAGGAAGGTCCATTTACTTTGCCAGTAGACTACTTGGCAATTCCTCTTAAAAGGAGAAGTTAGAGGCAAGCTCAGGCTACTATGTAAGGGTTTGAATCAACTGAAGAGAGGAATTAGCAGCTGGATCACAGCTTCTGAGATGGTGTATTTCCCAGGCAATGCTCATGGTGACTATGCCAGCGTAATTCTGAATCACAAAGTATAGCAGACTCTCCATATAGAAGGCAGAAGAAAAATATTTATTCAGACACCAGAAAGCCAAATCCCAACACCTGAAAGCCAAATCTGTCATAGTAACAAGTCAATACACATTAACCCTACTGAGGACAGACGAATATTCCCAAGTCTTCCCACAAACACTCAGGAGCTTAACTGTGCCTGCTTTCCTGTGTCTTCTCCTCCCTCACTGCTCTCACCAACTTCCTTCCAGTTCTGCTCCACCTTCCTGTTCCACCCCCCTGTTCTCCCTTCAGCAAGCTCCTCTCACCATGGGACTTAGACTTTTATGGGATTTAAGCAGGTCATATGGGCCTGTTAATAAATAGGAAAGATCTTCCCATTTAAATTACTGTTACAGATGGTCAGAACAGGGCGGCTGCCAGGAAATTGCAAAGACTAGAAATTATGTAACTTTGAGTTGTTATTTGAGTCACCAAAGCACGGCATCGATACAGTGTCTCTGTTTCCTTGATCTTTGTGCTCTTTTAAACTACCTAAATAATCCCCTTGTTCTTCTGGACTAAAAAAAGTAAAAATGTCACAATTTTTCTCAAAAGAAGAGAATCCCATCATACAGTTTAATTTTGGTTCTTTCTGAAATCAAAATTGTAGCATCAAATCAAATTCTACAGGCCACTAGGTAGTGCAATAAATAGGACTGGACCTAAAATCAAGAATATATATTAGCTTTGTGACCCTAGGCAAGTTACTTAGCCTCCTGTTGACTTCAGGTTCCTCAACTTTAAAATGAGAATAATAACAGCTACTTTACAGGATGCTGTGGGTAATGTTTGTAAAATCCAGCATGTGGTACATCCTAGGTGCTAAATAAATGGTTATTTTCCTTTTGATAGAGAATTGGTGAAGGTAAAGAGGGTAGGTCAAAGGGCAACCTGCATACCTTAGTCCTCAGGGACAATTATTTAGAAACAGTGTGTTACAGTGGCAACAGTGCTGTACTTAGTATCAGGCGGGACCTGAGTTCAGATTATTAACCAGTTGTGTGAACATAGGCAAGTCACTTAAACTCTATGAGATTCAGTTTTCTCATTTGTAAAACCAGGTAACAGTATCTGTAACTCAAGTTAATATAAGTGTGAAGTTTCACAAACCTCAATATGTTATGTAAATGTCAAGTTTTTTTGATAGATTGACTAAATTGTTTCACTCAAAAAATAACCTCCATTTGGGATGAGGATGTCAGCATATAGAATATTGATTAAAATTATCTAATAGTGTCTTCATTTCCTAAAAGTGTACTTTCTCATGCTGACATGATGACAACCTATAAAATAAGTTGTAATGTAATAAATAAATAGTAATTATTTCTCTTTTACCCAAAAACCCTGAGGGTCTTCCCCTCCCAGTTCAATTTTTTGTTATTATTATAGGGGCCATCCCTTGAGCAACTTAAAGAAGTCTGTTCATTGAATGGGTGTATCTCACTCAAAGTGAGAATGTGATAAGACCTCAAAGGTCTCTCATTGCATCTTGGGCCACCTACAGTCATTCTGATGAATATCAGGCCACTGGACCCAGATGGCTCAGGAGAAAAAAGTGAGGTTGGTGACCTTGCACAGCCCACCCTCACTCAAGTCAAAGTCAGTTGCAAGCCATGTCATCATGTTGATGTCGTGGACATCTTTGAGAACAAAGGACAAATGCAATAATAACAACTTTCTCATACTATCATAAATAGTAATTGAAATAAAATAGATAACAAAAATATTTCACTGCTTCAGTGGATCCATGTTCTTGTCTATTTATTCATGTTTTCTAGTGTTTCAGATTGTAACCCATCCTTACCTCTCTATAAGATATCCATCCTTTGTACTGGAAGCCATGCTTTAAGGCCTTTTGATACTAAAGAGGTTGACAGATGTCTTTTGTTGCTAGCATATGCTAATCTTCTTCTTTCTCCAATCATACATTTACTGTATGCGATATCATTTCTTGTATGAAAGTCAGTTTTTGGTAAAATCTTAGTAAAACTGCTAATAATCGTCACGCATCTTTCCATTTCCGTTGGGGTCACTCACAATCAGAATTTTGACTTCTTTTGTGGGTTCCACAGTGATTTGTCTCCCCAGATTAGAGTTTGAACTTCTTGAGATCAGTGAATGTTTTATTTTTGTATATCCCTGTTACTTAGCACAGTGTTTTCTTTGCACATTGTAAGCACCTAATAAATGCTTGTAAAAAATTCATTCATTTCATGATTACAAATCATATAGCATAACCAGAAAATTATTCAGGTAAAAATGTCAACTTTTTCAGGTTGTTGCTTGGGATCATGCAGGGAAAAATGGAGCAATTTCCCAAATGCAGCTTAGCCCACTCTCTTCTCCTTTTAAATTCTGTATCGGTATAGTAGAAATGAATTTTTTAAATTCAACTTTATTTTTAGTTTTGAATTCTTTCTTCCTCTTTCCTTTCCTGAACCCAGTGAGAAGGCAAGAAATACAAGACTCATTACAAATATATATAGTCATGCATAACAAATTTCTGAATTATCCATGTCCAAAAAAAATTAAGAGAAAGACAGGAAGGATGGAAGAAAGAGAAAAAACTTTTTCAGTTTGCACTCTGAGTCCTTCAGCTCTTTTTCTGGAAGTGGGTGACATATCTAATCATGAGCACTATGGAATTGTAGTCTGACATTGTGTTGATCATTTAATAAGTCTTTCAAGTTGATTATCTAAAGATACTGTTATTATATAGTTTTCCTCATTTAATTTTGCATTAGTCTGTACAATTCTTCCCAGGTTTTTTTGAAGCCATCCCCTTCTTCGTATCTTAGAACACAATAGTTTTTCATCATATTCATATGCCACAACTTACTCAGCCATTTCCCAGTTGATGGGCATGCCCTCAGTTCCCAATTCTTTGCCAACACAGAAAGCCGCTATAAATGTTTTTGCCTTTTTCAATCCCTTTAGAAATGGATTTTGTCATCTTTAAGTCAGTACCTGAGATTTCATCTGTGTAGGTAACTTCTAGTTGTGAAGCACTCTCCACAGATGCAGGTGGAAGCTCCTCTGCAATATATAGTCTTGGAGAGTTGCCTAGGGCCCTGAGAAATTAAGCAGCTTGGTTAGATCACGCATCTAGTTTGTGTCAGAGACAGATTTTGAATTTAAATCTTCTTGACTCTAAAATCAACTCTCTCCACTGTGCTCTACTGCCTCTCAGTAGGGATTATTGATTGCCCTAACATATACAAAACTGCTGACCACTTAGTGACTTTGCTTCTAAGAATTTTGAGCATAACTAAAGCCAGAGGAGCTTTCAGAATGCAAAGAATGCCAGATTGTAGCTCACAATCTTATGACCCCAAATATATCATTAGCTATCTCTGGAATCTTACACAATTCACTTAGCTCCCAGGTTTTAGTTTCTTCATCTTTAAAATTAGAATGCTGAACAGGATGATTTCTAAAATCCTTTCTAGCTGCTGTGGTTCTGCTTTCTATTCTGCTGTGGTTCCATTTTCTTACACTAGCTAACATAGAAAACAGACGTACTAATATAGAGAACAGAAAAGGTGATTTATAATAACAAAATATCATTAAATATTAAAGTAGTATAACATGTATTAGAAAAATAAAATATAGATATTAATGATATATATGTAAATATATATCTCCTATCCTTTGATGTTGTAGCAGAATTTTGAGAGACCATATAAAATAGAATAGTTGTGCTTCAATGGAGTACATATACCCATAGCGGTGAAATCATGCATCTTTGAAAAATATGTGCTTTCACATTTAATATTTATTTTAAAAACCACTGAACATTAATTAAAATAAAAATAATACTACTGTTTCCAAACACTGAAGTATTTTGATCCTCGTCCTCTATGTTGAAAGAGCTTCTATCTGCCAGACTCAAAGTTACTTACAAAGAGCAGCAAATATACCTGGTAGTAGTAGCTCTTGTGTCCCAGAGTTTGTCAGCTTCTCCCTCACCTTCAGCTGAACCAGCTTGTCTTGAGCCCCAACCAGACCCCCAAGGTTTAGCTTAGGGGAAATATTTAGGCTTCTGCCCCTAACCCAGAGCTGTGATCTGTGCAAGTGAGATGAGTGTGATTCTCTAGCTGCATCTGAAGACCTTCCCTGCCTGTCAACTGGCTAGCCTCTCAGCTCTTTTCTCTTTTTCCTCTACTAATATGGAGGGACAAGAAGGGCCACCAAATGGTGCAGTGAATAGAGTGCCAAGTCTAGAGGCGGGAAGACTCATGTTTGTCAGTTCAGGTCTAACCTCAGACATTTCCTTACTAGTTCTGTGTCCCTGGACAAGGCAGTTAGCTCCATTTGTCTCAGTTCTTATCTGTAAAATGGGCTGGAGAAGGAAATATCAAACCACTCTAATATCTTTGTTAAGAAAACACCAGTGGGTTCATGAAGTGTTGGTCATGACCAGAAATGACTGAACAACAACACAATACAAGCACGAGGCCGGGAAGGTACAAGTGATCTGATTTGGGGAGGGTAGGGGAGGGAAGGAGACAAAAAGGGGAGAGGGAAGGTGATAAGCTCTTCTATTATTTCTGTCTGTCAGTAATTATATTAGGGCATATACCATGTGTCTAACCCTCTGCTAAGTGCTAATAGGGGATATTTTATGACATTGTTCCTGCCCTTAGTCAGTTAGGAAGTATAAAACTTGGTCTGTTCTCAGAGATTGTCTTTTGGGGAAGGTCAACAAACATGAAACAGTTAAAAATATTAAGTAAATATCCTTGAGTACTGAATTTTATAAGCCAATAAGTTAACTGGTAGTATTTTAGATACTATTAGAGAGGGGGCAGACTTTTGGACTGAAGGTCTCCTGAAGACATGGCTACATTCCAGTGATATGTATAGTACCAAACTAACTTTCACTCTGGAAGCTCTTGGAATAATGGGGCTATCCCAGAGTAAGTAGTAAGGTAGATGTTGCCGCTCAGTGGCACCAATTGGTATATTGGTGTTAGACTGGAAGAAGAAGCTAAAAGTCAAGAGGACTGGGTTCTAATCCTGATTCTGCCGCTGCTATGTGAATTTAGGCAAGCAAATATTAAGTACCTAGTACATACCAGGCATAGTGCTAGATGCTAATATAAAATTGTGACAGGCTGTGCTTTGAGTAGTACCTTAGGCTCTGATGGATTAGCTTTTGCTTTGCTTTGCCCAGAACTAGGTATCTATATCACTTCTCAACTATTTCCAAAGTATGTCACCTACACTCGAGTCATCCTCTCATCCTCCTCCAATTAGGTCCTGGACTGTGCCTCTGGGGCTCCAGGATTGCCCTGGTAAGTGAGTTTCCAGCTTACCTTACCTAGAACCAAGCCTCCTAGCCATTTCTAAATCATGTTGTTCACTGCCTCCCTTTTCCCTCTACTTTCCCCCACTGCATCCTGTGCCATCTCCAGTCATCCTGATATATATCTGGATCTGGAGGAGAAAGTGGGGCTGGTGGCTTTGCAGAGCCCTCCCACACTTAAATCCATTCCACTTGCACATCATGGCATCACCTCCTCTTCGAGAACTGAGGACAAATAACAACCTTCCTCTCCTTATTTGTTTCCCATTAGAAGGCATGCTTCCTGGGGGCAGCAACTATTTAGTCATCTTCTCCCTCCCAAACACTGTACACTACCTGGCACAGAGTAAGTGCTTAATATTTTTTTCTTTCATTCATTTACTCACTGAAGGAGAATTACTGGAACTGTTTGGACTCTACTTTTCCCATTGGCAACATGAAAAAGTTAGACTGTTTTGATCGCTGAGGTCCTTTTTCCCTTTAAAATTCTATGATTCTATAAATTGGTTGTTTGCCTCTTGAAAAAAATAGTTCCTGAGATGCAGTGGACTGTTAAGTTTATGCAATTGAGTTTCATACCTTGACATTCCACTTTCATTCTGTAAATTTTCTGACAGATTATTTTCTCCCTGTTCTCCTGCTACCCTTTAAAATTTTAGGAATCATAAAACTTCGGCATTCCACTCCTCCTGCCAGATGAGTTAGGGTAGTCCTGCCTGAAGGGCATCATAATTAAAATACTGTATTACAGGTATTAAATATCAAAGTAATTACCTTTTTTAAGCTATGATGCACTGTCTGAATGCTATACTCGCATTATCCATAATTAAACCATTGAAAGATACTGTTTCAAGAATATTTTTGTAATGAAATTACTATGTAACAACTTAGAATTCAATGGCTTTGGGAGAAGATGTCATCATTTTTTTTACCATGTTTTTAATTCTTTCTGACATAGAAAAATATGCTTGTTTTTGTAGGAAGACAGAGGAAACCTACCATTTTTTCAAGTTATTGAGATTAATTAATAGAGTTATATTCCTCTTTAAACCACTATTAGGCAAGGAGAAGTAGTCCTAGATATTTTTTTTACGCTTTTTACTGCTCTGATCAGTCAAGGCTATCTAATTAACATTCTTACTTCATTTCCCAGTGCCTTTGCCTTGTAAGCCCTATGGGGGCCTGTGACTTTGAGGCTAATGGGATGAGCTTGCTTAACCAACCAATGTCCAAAAACTTCACCCTGTACAGCCCATACGTATGTCTCAGCATTACTGGAGCCAGAATATGATTGTCCTTCCTGTCCAGGCTCCTTTTGACAGATTCCTTGTTTGGGAAAGGAAACATAGAAAAGATGACCAAGACTTCACCTTTCAAGACCCTCACAACTAAAACCAGAATCATAGTGGTTTACACCTGGGAGGAACAGGAACATTGGAGTTCATCTAACCTAAGCCCTTTACAACCTGGCCTCAGCCTGTCTCTCCAGTCTTATTCTGTGTCCCTTCCCTTCAGACAAACTGGTCTTATTTACAGTACTCCATCTATCCTTGTTTTCCTTTAATGCGCAACTCAAGCACCCCTTTGTATAGGAGACTTCTCCTACCACTCCAATTCCCCCTTTACTGCTACTTGCTTCTTTTCAGAATTATCATGAATACCTCTACTATATATATCTGTATATGTTGTCTCTTTTCAGCTAGTTTGTATGCTTCTTGGTCAAGCTGTCCAATTTTTGTCTTTACCTTCTGCCCCCAACAATGCTTGGCATATACAGGAGCAAGCACTTAATGAATATTGTTTTTGATTGATCAATTACCTTGCATGTACAAAGTAAGGCCCAGAGAAATCAAGTCACCTGCACAGGAGAATTCTGCCTAGTGACTGGGTTGTAGCTAGAATCCATGTCTTTGGAGTCCCAGTACATGATTCTTTTTTTAAAGTCTTGAATGTATTTGCTTAACTTCAGGGATAGTTATAAAATGAGGTAAGGGTGATATCAGTTCACATTTCTCTGGACAATTTTTTTTAAAGTGACTTGAACCTTCCAAATGCTTTCTGAATGCTATGAAATCAAGGAAAAACAATTAAAAGTGACATGATGTCACGAGAAGGGCTCTGGATTTGGAGTCAGAAGACATAGACCACTTATGACTCATGTGACCTTGTGCAAGTCACTTGACCTTTATGAGCCTAAGTTTCATTATCTTCAAAATGATGGTACTGGAATACGTCTGAGATTCTTTTCAGCCTTAAATCCTGTTGCAAAATGTTTAATAATTGTTATAGATTGCATGTTACTATCAAATTCATATACAGATTATATATTTATATATAAGCATGTGTACATATATATTGTATCTTTGTGTGTTGATTATAAACTTTGAAATATTTTGAGAGACAGAAATACAGTTGAAAGAATATTGAACTTAGAGCCACGAGACCAGAGTTTGAATGCTCACTGTGCTATTTACTACTTACATGATGTTGGACAAGTCACTGAACTGCACTGAGCCTCAGGTCCTCAGTAATAGTTACTTTGTTTATGTGGTATTTTAAAATAGTAACTATTCAACTCAGTAGACATTTATTAAGCGAGTGCCGTATGCAGAGAACAAGAGATACAAAAAAAAATGAAATGGCATAGCCCCTGTTGTCAAAGGAATTCAGTTTATCTCATGCTAAGTGCTTGGTTTAGAATGTAATCCTGCCTCCTCATTATCATGTCATTCCTGTTAAAATACATAATTTGTCAAATAGGAAGAATTCAGAGAATCATGAGAAGACATGTAACGTAGGGCAAAGTGATTGGAACCATGAGAATGCTACTGCAAAAATAAAAACAAAAATAGCATAGTATCTTATTAATTTCACTCATATTAATTGCAAATACTGACTTTGATTACAAATACTTCTTTCCTTTCCATAAAGATAGGTGGGGGAATACACTGTTAGGTGTGGTCTGGATAGGGAATTATATTGGGAAATAACTGATAAAAAAGTAAAAGACAAAAATAATACAAAGAAAGAACAAAGTCTCTTTTACAATGATCTCCTTTTACTACCTGGTTTTCAGAAATAAATGATGGCAGAGAGCTGGGACTGCCTGTACAGTGTAATTTTGTTTTATTCATGCAGTGAATGCTAGAGAGAATAGACCTTTTCCTCCTCTGGCACGCCGAGTACCGTATCTTTAGTATCAAAACTAATCTTCAGTAATGAAGAGTAAGTCTGATGTTTTCTGTCGGTATTGAATTTTAAACAGTCTCAATATTTAATACTAACAGAATGCTATCAAATATTGAGAGCTGCTAAGATTTGTTTTAAAAAATCATTATGTTCCTATGCCTGTTTGGGCAGGGAGTGGGATAGGAATCAGCAAGCCTCATAAGCAGTGCTCCCAGGCTCAGCAACCTTAAGGAAACAAGATGAGACCCTCACTCACCTCGAGGTTAGAAAACATAAGGATTAGAATGACATATTTCCTTCTCTTCACCTTAGTCTGGGTTCCATTCGCTAAAACTTTTTAAGCACAAACTTTATGCAAGGTCTTATTGCTAGAAGCTTGATCTGTAGTCAGAAGTGCTGCACAGAAGCTCCAAACCCAAGTTTTAAAATCCTAAATTCTGAAGGATAACCAGGAAGGGGAGATATCAAACTTAGCTATTCATTTTCTCTTCTTTGAGGCTGGCATTGATAAACATTAAGTTATGTCATTTATCCTCCTGAAGATTTCATTGTACAAAGAGCAATGGATTTAGGAATCAGGAGACCTGGATGCAAGCTCACTTTAGGCACTCATTAGCTGTGGAAACTGGAGAAATCATTTCATTCCTCAGAGGTCAGTTTTCTTATCTACAGAATAAGGACAGTAACAGTTAAATTATCTCAGGGTTGTTGTGAGGAAGGTGCTTTGTAAACCTTAAATATGAGCAATTGATGGCAAACATGGTCTGGATCATGGAATCATCTTTTTGAATACTGAGCAGGATTTGAGAGACCACCTTTTCCTGTTTAGAAAAGCTTTGATAATTTCATATTTGATACTTTAAAATAAATGGAGGAAAACATCTTTTTAGAAGTGTGACAGTGTGACAGTGTGATACCTGAACAATCATGTACGTAGTATTATGATGTACAAATTTGACTGAAATTGCCACTATGCTATTATTACTTTGCTATATCATTGGTTATGTTGTCTTTGAGTTCTCAGCCTTTGGGCCAGAAATGTCTATCAGTGTCTATCAGGTACAATGGCTATTTTGCTTCTAATTCTGGTTACAATAATAACTATATGCTTTGTCATCATTTTAAATTTCAGAAATAAAAAAACTGTGTCGTTCAAAGCTTTGGAGAGTTTTTTTAACCCAGAAGGAAAATAAGCAGTCCAGATTCAGTATGTAAGGTCTACTATATGTATGATGTGGTGTCTACTCATTCATAACTAACATAGCAGATAATAAGACCTGTAAGTAAAGTGGAAGAACTGTGAGCGGAATATTGAGGTCAAGGCATTTTAAATTCTGCTCCCCAAGTTAAGCACAGTGATAATACGCTAATCCACTTTTTCTTCCTGCCAATATGAATGAAATACTGTGAATGGGAACAATTATATGAAAATAATTTAAGGTAAATATAGGTTAATATTCTATCAGAGCTTTCTGTTTTGCATTAATATGAATAGTTTGTTTAAATACTCCCCTGAGGCAATCTATGTCATCCAGCTGCAACCAAAAGTAAAATAAACCTCCTAAACTCTGGGAATATGAACATGTAACATAAACTAAATTTCTAAATTATTTCTATAGTAATACAGGGCAAATAAATCCCTTTCTAATTTAGTATAGTTATCTCTGTAGATGTAAAATTTCTTTTTTTTTTCTCTTTCCTATGACAACTTTCTAAATATATTTAAATTGAACAAAAGTAAATAAGATACATAGAGATTACATCTACTCTCCCAAGCCTTTTCTAGCCCAAATGTTGAGTTATTTCAGTTTTTCTT
>CM053771.1:279751754-279787387 GCA_028658325.1 Potorous gilbertii | reverse complement strand
GTTATGTAGTCATATTGACATAAGTGGAAGAAATCATATAACAAATCAAAACATAATACACTAAAACCCACAGACACACAAACATGATCTGCTACATTCTGCGAATGACTTCCATATTTCTTTCTCTGAGTGTGGAAGGCATAGATGTAAAATTTCTTATAGTCAAATCTGCCCTGCACAGTGTATTTAAGGTATTGACAGGTGTTATTTTAAAAAAAAACACTACTAGTTATTATTTTTCAGAACCCACAGAAACTAGAAAAGAATATATATAGTGAGTGTGCTTTAGTAGAGAGAGGGAGAGAAAAAGAGAGAGCTCCAAAACATGAACTTAAATTATAGACCTGTCAACATAGCTTGAGTACCAGGAAAGATATTAAAAAAAAAAAAATCTCTTGGCAGTCATCTAAAAGCCCTGTGACCTAGGCAGCAGTGCATGCAGTTTTCTGAAGGACCAATCATGCCTGTCCAAACTGGTTCCCTTCTACAGTAGTACAACAGACATTAGACATGAGTAAGTAACAAACATCTCCCAAATGAGGGCGTTGGCACCATATCAGCAGTTGGAACTGAAGGAGATTTCCATGTGGACGTAGTAAAACATAAAATATCGGCTTCATAGTTGGAGATGTGGGGTCAGGGCACAACCAGACCCTTTATATAAGCATTACTTCTTTCAGAACACTCCCTATAACATGAAGCTCAGAGGGCTAACACCACTAATAGGATCTACATCTGGAACATATATTTCTTCATTTCTGCACATTTGTAATCTGCGTCTTAAGATTATACCATGAAGATTGCTTGATTGAGAATCGGAGATGTGTAGCTTGGAGAAGTCTCAAGAGGGGCTATGACAGCTGACTTCCATTATTTGAAGGACTATCACATGGAAGAGGGATGATAGACGTGTTCTTCGTGGCCCCATAGGGCAGAAATAGCAGCAGTGGGTGGAATTTGAGTGGGCAGATTTAGGAAAAACTTTTTAGTAGGTTCTGCTGATTACAGCAAAGGGCTCACCTTCCTTATAAGCCTTAGTTTGACAAAGAATTATGTGGAGGGAGGGTATCAGGACTGAGGTGTTCCATAGCTCTCCCTGACCACCAAGTACTGGGTTTTGCTGGAACCAGCACAGGCAGACTTTCAAGAGCTGATTGTTAAAATTTTTTCATGCCTCAGAAATCAGCAAACCCCATGATAAATCAGGCCTTGATTTATTATTTAGTTGATTATCTAGACTTAGGAATATGATGGAGAAAATGTTAATAATTCAGATTAAACTTAAGTTTGTGGTGAATTGAAAGCTAGTAGTTAAACATTTATCAACACACCTCTTAGTAAAAGAGGTCCTCTGAGTCTTCTTGGAGGGGAGAATCCTTTTGATTTCATACTTAAACATTCTGCTATTGAAATAGGAATGGGGAAGAACCTTCTTAGAAAGGAGTGAATCTTAGTATGTGAAGAGAAAAATGTGGAAGGTTCACAGGGTGACTCTTGCAAGAGCTCAGTAGGGTCAGCTTAAATGGAAAGAGGAAGATTTATTGAATAATTTAAAAATCTATGGTATTAGTAGTTGAATTTTACAGAGGGGTATGTGGTTACCTTGTATTCTTTAGAAAACAGTGTCTTTGACATGGTCTTGATGGAAGTCTCATGCTACCTTCAGTTGTTAGACTTGCCATAGTGTAGATGCCAAATGATTGATCACAGCATAATACAATGGAGAGAGTACTGAGTTTGGAGTCAAAGGATTTGGGCTCAAATCAGATCTCTGACACCACTTTTGGGACTTTAGGAACATCACTTAAATCCCCCACCAGCCTCAGTTTCCTCATATATAGCTTGAGAAGGTTGAACTAGATGTCCTCAGAAGTCCCTTTCAGCTCTAGAGCCATGATACTTTCTTTCAGGAACCAGTGAAGGAGATGTGAAGTGAAAGGGTACCCACAGAGTAGAAAACGATAGGTTGTTAAAAGAAAAAAAAGGGAGCAGGGTAACCCAAGAAAAGAAGCAGAAATCAGAGTTCAGATAGGGATACCAGGAATAGCACCAAGTGCAGATAAATGGGTCCAGTTTCCAGCATCCTTGTAAATGTGAATGGAAGAGTTCCATTATGTGTTCCTCTTGCCAGTGGGAGCCAGGGCTCCAAGGGCACTTAAGATTGGTAATTGCTATAGGGGTTTATTAATTGCTACTGATAGGGTACAGACTCTGGGAACCTCCTTGAACTCTCCTCGAATCTTCCTACTTAATCCAATTTTTCATACCCAAATCTGTTACCCTTGGCCTAGCCTGGCTCTCCATTCTCTGTTGCCTCTGAATTGTCCCCACCTGCTTCCCACCCATCCCTCCATTGTCTTGTTATTTCCCAATTGTCTCCATCTGTTTCCCACCCTTGATCAGTCACCCCAGTCCCCCATCAAGACTACTTGGTCACCTCTAGATCTTTCCCATCAAGACTACTTGGTCACCTCTGGATCTTTCCTATGGTCATTCTGTATATACGCTCCCTCTTGCCTCCGTGAAGGTGCTCAGATTCAGTCCAGCTCTGATTTTGTCTAGCTGAGATTCTATCTGGCCCATATCACAAATGATGAGGCCTCTTAAGAGTCAACCCAATATGGTGAACCTTTAATAAACTTTGTTTTACTTTGGCTGAAAGAAGGCTTGCATCAAATTCATTTGGCATGTCAGTATTTTGGGGTCCCAGGCACTCCAAAACTCAACATTATGTTTCCCTGACCTCAACACTACGAGCAGACCTATGAAGAATTTTTAAAGACTTTTGCTCACCTTTCAAAAGGTCATAGTTATCAAGAACAGAAAATGTGGAACAGACTCTTCAGGAAACATCTTTGACACAGTAGTGTTTCCTCATGGTCAGCACATCAGGATTGAGAACCCCTCCCTCAATCTTGTATCACAACTTCAAGAGAAAAATTATGTAGGCAGTATTCTAAATTTAAAAGATTTTGATGTGCAAGAAGACACTGACCACAAATTAAGTCCAGAGTTGCTGTTACTCCCAGGAGAAAGTAAGTTTCTCTGACCCAGGCTACATTCCTTCTTTTGACCATCATTCATGCCCTGAATCAAAAACCTGGACAACAGAAAAACCACATACTGACATTTGAAACAGGTTACCTGGGGATGAAGTCTAGCCATTCTCACTTAATGAAGAATTTGACTATGATTGTATGTTGCTAACTCCTAAGCTCTCTAAAACAGAGATGAAAACAGTTAGAAAAACGTCCAACCAAAGTAGACTGAACACTTGACACACAGGCCAAAGAGCCAAAGAGCCAAATCCCTGATTTGCACCAGTATTTTTTTGTTTCGTTTTCTCTTGTTCTTATCAAGCAAAGCTTAGCTTGAAAGGTAGACCAGTAGTTGTACCTTTAAAAAAAAAAATGAGTATTTACAGTTAAGACTGTAAGTCTGTCAGACTGATCTTCTTTACCTTTTAACTATCTGCACTTTAGGATCTTTAGGTTTCCTCTCATCCTTATCTATCTCTTGAATTCTGTGCTTTCACTTGTTGGCTTAAATACATGGCCCATGTGTCTGCTCTTCTCTAACCTTATGGCCTCCTAACCTCTTGTTTGCCTGGACCCCGTAATAGATATCTTCCAGACATCTTTCATTTAACTAGACTTAATCCTGGCCCCTTTTGGCAGGCCTATAACATTGTTGCCCATTCCCCAACATGGCACTAACCTAGTTTATTCTCTAGCTCTTCTGAACTCATAGCATTAATTATCTTTATTACTTAAGGTCTATACTCATTTGACAGTTTATTATATATTGCTATGTAGCATTTTTTATTACTTAATTCTTATTATACTAAAAACTCAAATTTATATAGCACCTCCAAGTTTCCAAAATACATTATTCACTATAACTCTATGGGTTAGGTAGGATAAGTATTATTGTTGCTATTTTAAAGATGAGGAAACTGAGACTCTGAAAAGTTGTCACTTACCTGTGATCACACAGTAACTGAGATTGAATTTGATCCAAGTTCTCCTGATTCTAATACTCTATTCATTGTAGCAATCTTATCTCCACAGTTAGGGTGTGTAAGCTTTTTGAGGGCTGGTATCATCTTATACTTCTTTAGATCCCTTACAGCAACTAGCATGGCTCTTTTTAAGTTAAGTCAACAAGCACTATTAAGCACCAAATTATGTGCTAGAAGTGGGTGATATGTCCCAGCTGAAATGATGGGGGGAGGGGAGTAGTATCCTGAGCTGAAATTGGCGGGGGAGGCATTGAATAAAAGTAAGGGGATGGTGAAAGCATAAGAAAAAAGGAGAAAATATTGAAAAATCATTCCTACAGGTTTCATCTGTCATGTAACAGTTAAAGTCGTAGCGATTTTCCATTACACAAAATGTAGGTTATAACTGATCAGTGGTCATGTCCGCCAACAGGTCTTAACAAGCAGGTGTTGGCAAATAAATAGGTCCTGTGTAAGCAAGAATATGTGCATGTAATGACTTGTTTTACAATATGATACTATATGGTTACATGATATAATTTTGAGTCATCAGAATTTCAATGCAGAAAAAAACCCACAGTTATAATAAATTATTACATTAAGATGCATCATTTTGTTTAAAAAATTGATATTTTTTTGAAATGATACTAAAGGTATATGTCAGGGATGTTGTGAAGGTAGAACTAAAAAAGACTTAGCAACAGTTAAAGGGTTAAAGAAAGTAGACTTTCAGGGAGGTGCTGAATAATTTTTTTTAAAGGGAGCAGTAAGCCAAATAAGTTTGGGAACCTTTGTGCTACATCACTTGCTAAGCATTGGTGTTATAAAGAAGGCAAAAACAGTCCATGCCCTTAAGGAGCTCACAATCTGATGCTCCCACAATAAATATGTGTACAGCAATGTATGAACAAGACATATACAGGTTAAATTGGAAGTGATTTTAGAGGGAAAGTACTAGCATTAAAGGGCTTCTTGTGGGAAAAGGAGGGTAGCCAATATTTGAGGAAAGCCAAAAGAGAGAACATCCTAGCTATGGAGGCAGCCAGTGACAATGCACAGAGTTGGGAGAATGAAGCATCTCCCTTGTTCGAACAGCTAGGAGGCCAGTATCATTGAACTATAGATATGTGGAGAAAGAGTAAAGCATATGAAGACTGGAAAGATAAGAAGAGGCCAGGTTGTAAAAAGCTTTAGAAGTCAAACACAGAATTTTTATATTTGATTCTGGAGGAAATAGGGAATCATTGGAGTTTATTGAAGAGGGAGAAAATGTGCCATGATTAGATTTTTGCTTTAAGGAATATCATTTTGATAGCTAGATGGAGGATGAAGTACAGTGGAAAGAGATTTGAGGCAGGAAGACCAATCAGAAAGAGAGTGAAGTGGGAGTGTCAGGAGAGAAAGGTATATGCCAGGGATCTTAAGAAGAGAGAACTGAGAAAGACTTTGCAAAAAACTGGATTCTTCCCTAGTAGGTGCTTGTTAAGTATCTGTTGATTCTTTCAACAGCCTTTTTAGGTGGCTATGTGGTACATAGGCAGTGAGGTTCATTGCATCATAGATTTAAAGTTGAAAAGGACATAAGAAACCATTGAGTCCAGTTATTCATTTCACAGATGAGAAACTGAAGCCCAGAGGGATGAAGTCACTTGCCCAAAATTAACCAGGTGTACTGTGTGAATCCAGGATTGGAAGCCAAACCTTCTATGGTATTTGCTTTTTGAAAAAAATACAAAGATCAAAATATAGCTTTAAATCTACAGTACCTTCCCCTACCTCCTAGAAGATGTCTTTGAATAGTCTGTAAAAACTACAAGAAATAAACATACCTCCCACAGTGGTTTGTGCACTGTATAGTGACAAAGTGTCATTCTCTTAGAGGGCTGAAGTCATGCAGCTGGGTCTAAGAGTCTACTCTTTCAATTTCTTGAATTTACTTGTTGCCATTGTTTTTCCAGATTCTTTACTTCTACAGATGTTGGGGTAGGCTGATATTAGCTGCTTCTTCCTTCTATGACCACAGGGAAAAAACACAGAGTAACTTGGATACATTAGGATACAAATATGTGATATAGCTTTATCTTTCACCCTGTGTACAGAACAGTAACTGAAACTGAATTAGTGAATTCTCCAAGTGCAGCTCAACTTCATTCATACTTAAAAGATCTTATATGATATTAAACACTGTTGTCCCCCGTTCCCTGCCCCTTCCCTCCCCACCCACCCCTACCTCCCCAACACAAACGTATTTACGCTTTTATCCTTTCCTTTGCTCTTAACCATTTTTTCCTGCTTTCTGTCAAATCTGGTTTTTCATTTTTAGGGTCAGATTCTTCCAGCTAATCATCAGCTCATGCTATGTATATGATATATACTTCAGATGTTCTTTAGTTAGCCTTAAAGTCAGATTTCTTTATGTTATATATTGTTTGTTTATTTCAGTCATGTCCTTCTCTCTGTGACCCTTGACTTGAAAGGTTTGCCATTTTCTTCTTCATCTCATTTAACCGATGAGGAAACTAAGACAACCAGGTTAAGTGACTTGCCTAGGGTCACACAACTAGTGTGACCAGATTTGAACTGACAAAAATGGTTTCCTCCGTTCAGGCCCAGTTATTCACTGCACCATCTAGCGAACCCCAAAAAAGATCCCTATATTAATATACATTTGGAATTATGAATTGGTTCAACTGTTCTGGAAAGCAATTTGGAATTTTGCTAACAAGATGCCAGTACAGGGTAGGTATATGCCAAAGAGGTCAAAGATAGGAAGGGGATCTCTTATACACCAAAAACAAAGTTTAAAAATATACATTTTCCTGTAACAAGGACAGATATTGATCTGATTCCAACTCAACTGTTGAAATGCTTATTCTTCTATCCATTTTTTTTTGTATAAACACCTCGTTTAAATAGGTCTGATTGGAGCTGTTTATTGTGGTAATTTTTGTTTTAAGAACTGGAAATATAGTAGATTGCCCTTGATTGGGGAATGACTAAACAAACGGTGACATGTGAATATAATGGAATGTTATGTTGTACAAAATGATGAATGTGAAGAATATGGAAAAGCAGGGGAAGAGTTATTTGAACTGATACAAGGTGAAGTGAGTAGAACCAAGGAAATAGATGATCTATGCAAAAACTACAATGTAAATAGAAGAAAATAACAAAAAATTGAAACTAAGTACTGTGTCATTATAACAACCAAGCTTAATTCTGATGAATAGATATAAACAAATACCACTCTTTTCTTTGTAGCAGTGGGGGAAGCCAAGCTATGAAATATGTCATACTTGTCAAACTTGTCAGATAGTTGTTTGTTCACCAGTCAACCTTGGTTGACTTCTTGGTTATTTCTGCTGAGTTGTTCTTTGTTGTTGTTTCTATTTTACTCTATTATAAGATATGGCCCTAGATTTAGTGAAGAATGAAATTAATGTAAAAAAATAAAAGATTGATAAAAATTTAAAAATAAGTCACTTCTTTGCGAACATGGGGAAGAGGTCCATTGGTGTGGAAAATTACATATACTTCCAGATTGTTTTCAGTATACTTATTGGTTATGTTTTTTTTCTCTTCCTCTTTCTTTACTTTAAAAAATTCTTTGCTGTGTAGGATGGCTTTTTGGAAAAAGAAGAGACAGAGGGAGAAGTTTAGATAGCATAAAAATAAACGGTATCAAAAATTTATTTTAAAAAATAATAGGGAAAATATCCCTCAATATCCAGTGAGCTCTGATGGTTCAAATCCCATTCCAACAACTAAAATATTTGTTTCAGATCCAGTACTCTGCCCTTATCAGGCCACATCTAGAGTATTGTATATGCAGCTTTAGGCAACACATACCAAGAAAGATGTTGATAAACTGGAGTACTGCCAGAAGGTATGAACATTGGAAAAATGTGTCATGAAGTTTACTTGAAGAAATAGCGTAAGAAAGTAGCTTGGAGAAAACGTGGCAGTTGGGGCAGTGGGGACACACAGAGCAGATGTCTTCAGTTATTGATGGTCTGTCATGTATGATAAGACATTAGGCTTATTCTAAAGCTGGGCCCCAGAGGCAGAAGTAGTATCAGTGAGAGTAGGTTCACTCAATTTTTAGAGTTATATTTAGGCCACTAAGTGTGAAGAATGGTGTGAAGAAAAATTTTTTTAATAATTAGAGCTTTCCAGAAACAGAATGGGCTTCCCTCAAGAGATAGTAGCCAGATGATCATTTGTTGCGTATACCATCCAGAAGAGTTCATACAGGCTGGACTCAGTAACCACTGAACTCTACCTAACGGGGGGATTCCATTATGTAAGAGAAGCCACACAGAGAGGACAGGACCAGGCTTAGGTAAACAGGAAAATGACTTTCCCAGAGAAACCCTTTTCAGATTAACTAACTTTTCTTTTTGTATGTTTAAACCATCATTTCTTAAGAAATGCTTTTCCCCATCTGAAGGTACTACTTCATATGTCCAAAGATAGAGCTAATGTCTACATCAGGTCTGTGTCACTTGTTTCTCATTCTCCTCCTTCCCTCTCCCTTCATTTCCAGACTGATTCATGGAGGACAGCTGCTCAATGGATTAGCAGGCCCGACTGTAATGAACGCCGCTCCATTCCTGTCCACTACATGGTTTTCTGCAGATGAACGAGCTACTGCTACAGCAATTGCTTCCATGCTCAGTTACCTCGGTGGCGCTTGTGCATTCCTAGTTGGACCTCTTATTGTTCCAGCTCCTAATGAAACATCACATCTACTTACCTCAGAAAGTAACAGCATCCATATTAAGGATCGTATAGAGATGGTATTATATGCAGGTATTTTTAAGTTTCCTTCTTTCTCATTACATTCCTTCACTTCAGTCATTATATTAGATTTTTCCTAAGCATTTGCAGAAAATTTTCACTGTTAAAGCATATTATTGCTACATGGATAGACGTTCTATCATTTCCCCCCCTTTCTTCAATTTTACTTATTAACTGATGTCCCTTTCAAACCTAGGGGTCAGGGTGTGGGGTCCTCTTGAATGTCTTACCAACACCTAAAACTAAAATCATCATAATCAACAATCTCTACTATGTGTAAACCAGAAGGGGCAGCATGGGGTAGTGATCAGCCTTGGAGTCAGGAATATCTGAGTTTGATTAGAAAAGTTGTTTAACTTCTTGGTGTCCCCAGGCAGTGCTCTGAGGAAGAGTTGATGATATGGAACTTACTACACCAATGAAATTAGAGCTCTAGGCAGTCAGTAAGCACTTATTAAGCACATGACCGGCAAAGACAGCCAAATTCATGAGGGATTCACATTCTCTTGGGGGAGACATGTAAACAACTACATATTTACCAGCTGTATACACAGCAAATTGGAGGCGGTCTTAAAAGGAAGGCAGTAGCATATGGGGGGATAACCAACCAAAAGGATAGAGATGGGGAGCTTCAGCAAGAAGGCCAGTGTTGCTGGGTCACAGAATGTGGAGGAGAATCAAGTGTGAGAAGACTGGAAAGGTGGCTGCGGGTCAGGAGGCAAAGGGCTTTAAAAGTCAAACAGGATTTTATATTTGATTCTGGAAGTAAGAGGGAGCTACTGGAGTTTATTAAATAGGAGAATGACATGGTTAGACCTTTACGAAAGTCATTTTGATAGATGAGTAGAAGATGGACTGGAGTGGGGAGCAACTTGTGGCAGGCAGATCTACCAGCAGACTACTGCAATAGTCAAGGCTTGGGGTGATGAGGACCTGCACTAGAGTGGCTGCTGCATCAGAAGAGAGAAGGGGTCATATTGGAGAGGTGTTGTGAAGGTAGAATCAATGGAGCTTGGCAGCATATTGGGGAAGTGAGAATAAGAAGTCATTAGTGACACCTCTGTGGTGATCCTGACAGGTGACTGGGAGGGTGGTGGTACCTTGATAGTAATAGGGAGATTGAGAAAAGGGAAAGTTTTGGAGAAGAAAAATAATAAGTTCCATTTTGTACATGTTGAGTTTAATATGTCTGTGCCACATGTAGTTTGGGATGCCAGTAGACAGTTGAAGATTTCATGTTGGAAATCAGGAGATGGGTTGGGGCTGAATAAATAGATCTGAGAATCATCTGTAATTAAGATATGTTATAATTTAATCCATTGGGATCTAGTGAGATCACCAAGCAAAATAATTGTTGTTTGTCCTTCAGGACCAATGACACTATGAGGTTAATGTCTTGAATTGAATATAAGTGGGGCAGAGCTTTTCAGAGGCTCCAGCCTCACTCTCTCTTCCAGGGTCGTCAAAGTTCGGTGGTAAGACAAAGATTCAAGACAACTGGCAGTGGCCCAGGATGCAGTGGGTGACCTTGGTTTTTCTAAATTAAGGTCTTTCCTTGGTTTCAATTTGTCTGAGGCCATGCCCATTCAGTGACTAATGACTGGGTAAGAGTTGAGACAAAAGATGCCTCAGGAGGAGAAGAGAAGAGAACGGAAGACTGAGCGTTGGGAGATACTTGTGCTAAACAGGTGGGACTTGGATAAAGATAGAGAAAAGGAAACTGAAAGAAAAAAAACCATTCAAACAGTTAACGTCAGAGGCTGCAAAGCAGTCAAGAAGCATGAGGGTTGAGAAAAGGCCAAGAGATTTAACAATTAAGAGATCATTGTTGACTTGGAGAGAGCAATTCCATTTGAGATCAGAAGGCAGAGGGTGTAGAAGAATCTGAAGTAAAAGGAAGTGAAGGCAACAGTTATAGACAGCTTTTTCTAGGAGTTTAGCCATTACAGGATACTCACCAGAGGGTGTGGTTGGATCAGGTGAGGGCTCCTGAAGGATAGAGGAGTCATGGCATTGTTATAGGCAGCAAGGAGGCAGTCAGTCACATTTATTCAAGAACTCACTATTTAACAGTCACTTTGTTAAGTGTTGCTGATACAGTCCCTTGCTTTCCAGTTCACAATTCAGTGGGAGAGATAATGTGCAGACAGTTATGTACACACAAGCTGTATATGGGATAAATAGAAAATGAAAGATAGAAGACATTAGAGTTGAAAAGGATTGGGAATTGGGATTGGGTGTGATTTTTTCTGAGACTTGAAGGAAGCCAGGAGATAGATAGGAAGAGGAAGATCATCAGAAGGATGGGGCACAGCCAGAGTAAATGCCTGGAGCCAAGAGGTAAGTGTCATATTTGGGGAACTTCAGGGAGACCAATGTCACTGGATCAGAGGATTTTGGAGGAATACAAGGTATAAGGAGACTGAAAAGATGCAGTAAGGTTGTGAAGGACTTGAACAGCAAACAGAATTCTGTATTTGATCCTGAAGGTGATAAGAAGCCACTGGAGTTTGTTGAGTAGAAGGATGACATGGTCAGACTTGTGCTTTAAGAAAATCACAGTGATGGCTGAGTGGATCATGAATGGAGTAGGAGGAAATTTGTGGCAGGCAGACATTTCTGGAGCATACATTTTCCCCTTTTGTGCTTCATTCAGAATTAATAATCAGAGGGTAGTGAACAAAATTATCTCCTTTCCATCTTTCAGATATTCTCACAGTATTTTGGCATGTAGGAAACACTTTGTTGTTGAGACTGCATTTTCCTCTGCTGACTCCATTTTTTTTAATATTCAGTAAACACTAAGGACTGGAGGATCTTGTATATTCTCTTATCCTTTCAATCAGTTGTGTAATGGTAAAGATGTGATCTGCTCTGGAATATCAGTTTCGAAAACCTTCCCCAGTGATTCCTGATGTTTATTTAAAAATATTTTAGAGTTGTGAAGGTAAACCTGTAGATTAATAGTGATTATTCTCTGTCACTCTTCTTATTTTTATTTTCATAGGAATAAGGTCTGAGATATTTTCCCCATGTCTTTCATATCATTTCTTCTCTCATGTGCCTTAAGAACTTATCCCTGCATATACACAAAATCGTGTCTCTTCCAGCATGGACTTCCTCTGTGTACACTTGGTGTAGTCCAGCTATGCACCCCATCTTCATCCACTTACCTTGGCTTTCTTCAATGCCATTTATTCAGCATGTGCCAGACTGTTATGTTAGAGTCTAACTAGCTCTACTCTCCTTGATGGTGATATGTGTTTTATCTTGTGAGGTTTCAGTGGTCAAAATTCCTTCAGGCAGAGCGCCCAAAGGTAAGGGTATGATACTCTATGTGGATGGAGAGAAGGGAAGGGAAAGAAGAAAGGAAGAGCTGTATTGCCCAGCTGCCTAGTTTCAGATGGGTCCCCCGTGGGGCCGCTCCCACTACTACTCACAGAGATTATTGTTTGTCCTTCGTTCTTGCAGAGGACCATCATATCAGCGAGGTGATACCATGACCTGCGAGCAAATTCATTTTAAGGAAGAACTGTGCGAGGTCACCAGCTTCACTTTCTCTTTCAGATTCATCTGGGTTCAGTGGCAATATCTATATCAGGACCATTAGAGATAGCCCTTACTAGCCATGTAGCCAAGAGTAGATTACTTACTTCTCAGACTGTTTTCTCATTTTCATAATGAGGGGACTCTGTTTTGGCTAGAAACCCTGAGGGTTTTCTCCTAGATTGATTTTTTTTTTTGACTAGGTAAGAGGCCATTCTCTGTCTCATTTCTTCCTAGCCTTAATCACTGACTAAGACTTACAAAAGACTTTAGCTTAAAAAGGCCAAGGTTCCCCGCTGCATCTAGGGCCTGATCTGTATCTGTCCACTGGACCCAGATGATTCTGGAGAAGAAAGTGAGACTGATGACTCCGCACAGCCCTCCCTCACTCAAATCCAATTTACTTGCATGTTTTGGCATCACCTCCCTGACACCATGATCCTCTTCCAGAACAAAGGACAAACAGCAACAATATAACATCAGTGTGATTTTTACAAATGTTTATAGATTGGTTCTATTTTTCATAAGTTATTGTTCTACCCTTTTTTCTTTAAATAACCTTGGGATGACTTTTCCTAGTTTTGTTTCATGCCAGACTTTCTTAAAACTTAGTTTTTCTTCCACTTCTTGTAGCATTTTAGTTACATTAGTCAAACATCTTTAGGAAATGAATGAATGAAAAGCATTTATTTAGTGCTTCCTCTGTGCCAAGTACTTCTAAGCATGAGAATGCATATTAAAATTTAAGAGAATCCATACTCTTGGGAAACCTTCTGAGGGGAGAGACAAGACTTTTAGGGGAGCAGTGGCCAGGAAAAGGATTTTTTCTTTTGAAAAATCACAGAACTGGCAAGTGAACTCATAGGAGAATATATTGACACACTTTTTCCAGTAGCTGTGGCATTACTGATGTAATTGTGACACAGCTGTTGAGATGTGTATTCTATTCATTTGCCATTTTTGGATGTAAACAACTTGTTTAAATAGATCTGATTGGATTGGTTTTAATTGTACACTATATCTTTTTCTCATTTTTTGTTCTTTTTTTATTGATGTTGATCTTTGTTCTAAAACATCAGGGGTTCAACTGTATTGGTGATTTGGGAATAGCCACAGTGTTAATAATGAGCTTTATTATCTAGTAAAAATGTCCATTTTTTTAAAACCTTATTTTGTGTTCCAGCATATTTAATCTTCCAGCTCTTTCCTCAAAGGAAATACTCATTATATATAGGCATGAGGCTTCACACAATCATCTATGTACATCCGTGTAGCCCCAAGCCTTTAGCCTCTTTCATTTTATTCTTGAATCATATTTTCAATATATTTCTGTTATCCTTCTGATGGTCACCTCTGCATAGAAGTCACAGAGTATTAAGGTATAAGTTGATTTCATTTAGAGGGCTTTATTAAGTACAAAAAATTTTTCTACCTTTTAATCCTCTGCAGCAGATGTAGTTGTATAAGCTGCAGTTTTTGGTGGTCACATATTTGCAATTGCTTATCATGAGCACTGCAATACAAGATGACCAACTGTCCTCAGAAATTATGTTTCTTATTGCATCTGGATGTATAATAAAACCAACTCCACGAATATAGGCAAGGTGACTGACCAGGATGTGCATTGTGAAGCCATTGCACAAAATTAAGTTGTTTCACTCAAAAAGAGAGAAACCAGGGGTGATCAGTCTCTTTAGCATAGTGCTTTGGTAGAGTGTCTGTCTGTAAAAATGTGTTACCAGCTTGATTCCAGGGGTTGGAGTGAGGGAGAGCTTGACTCCTTAGACGTCACACAAACAGCAACAAAAATACCTAAGAGAAGAGAAGCAGCTAAAAAACGTACAAGAAAAACCAAACAAAAATTTTTTAAGTGGCAAAGTACAATAGTGATAAAATTTTGTAATACTATAGAGCAGTCAGTTCCCCTACAGTAACAGAAACAATGGTAATGTAAAAAGAAACAATGCAGGCCTGTCCCTCAAGATGGACTTGAGTGAATAAGCACACATTCAAAGAAATTAAGCAAGAATTGGCAGTGCTGAGAAAATCACAAGACCAAAGAAAGCACAAAGGTCGGTGCTTTGTTGGACAGCACAGAAACCTGTATGCATTCAGGCCTCCTCATCTAGACTGGAGAACTAGGGTCAGAATCCAGAGAAGGTAATCTAGAACACGTGGCCAGAGAGAAATGTGCAGGGCCTGGATGTTTTGAGTTGTAGAATGACAGAGTTAGTTTTCTTGCCATGCATCACTGTGACTTGCTAGATTTTCAAGATTTTCTTGCTACCTGTTTCTCTTGAGGGGTAAAGAGTGTGTATTAAGTTTAGATTTTTGTATATCCATGATTTCTTTGTTAAACAAAACAGATTAATTAGAATAGTCATCACACAATCATCTATGAACTTGATATAAGTTATTTTCTGTTTTCTGCTTTTTCCTGCTCATCTACCTTTTATTTTAAATTTTTTTGTTTTTTTTCTTTTTCATTGCCTAGATTTTCCTCTATGTTCCTCTCTCCTCACTTTCCCTTTCCTCCCAGAGATTCACCCGGGGGTATAAGAAAGTAGTTTACATAACCATACTTACCTATAAGTTGAATTAAGGAAATTGCTTTCCTAATCTATGTAAAACACTGTGTGCATTAAACTCTAGTGCATTACGGGTGCAAAGCCTTTTCCCACTTGTTTTCTCAGTTGAGTTGCACAAAAACCTGTGGAATCTTGGGCATGAGAGAACAGAAAGGAAGTCACTAAAGTCCCTCATTAATAAGTACCACACCCAAACCTGGGTCATGTGACAGCACATCTGATTCGCTATCTCCTCTGCCACTCTCTCATAAGAGGCAAGAAGAAATAAACACAGAAGGTTTCAAGTAACTAAACAAACTTGCAGACCTAGTCAAGTTCTTAAAATATGCATAAAATTGTTTTATTGTCATATTTGATATAATTTGTAAGTATTAAGAATGACACATCATAGAAATCCTGGTGGAGGTGCTTACTCCTGATAGCTCCCTTTTGTATAATGCTTTATATATTATCACATTTGGTCTTCACAACAGTCGTGAGCCACTTGCCCTGGTCACACACACACAGCTCACAGTGAAGTGAGGCATAATTAGAATTCAGGGCTCTGCCTCCAAATCCAGCTCTGTCTGCTTTCCACTCTCCATATGGCAACAGCCATGACAGAGCTTTGGTTTAGATCCAGTTTTTAAGCTAGAATTTGGGAAGTCACTTCTTGATTATTGAAACATGAAAGGTATAGTTTATAGTTTAGCCATCTGTAATCACAGACTAGCTTCTTATAGCAACCATATTTCCAGATTTCTTCTGTCATTTGGTGTGTTTTGGCAGTGTTAAATAATCTTAATATTAATTTAAATATATATAATTATCAAAGTAAATCTTTAAACAGTATACACTTCAAAGATAAATACAAATTATTTTAAAAATCATTTTGAAATTTTAGATTACCCTTGCTACTTGCCTCTTTCCATTAATGCAAATAACCAAGAATTGATTGTATTCTTTGAAAATGAGAGACTCTGAAATCATCTGATATGTGGATAAGGGAACAGTAGTAAGGAAGGAAAGCCAAGTATCAGAATGAGTTTACTTGGCATTCAAGTGCAAGATTCAAAATTGTCCATTTCTAATTGCACCCTTGAATAAGATTCTTTGTAATTAAATGTTGTATAGGTTTGTCTCACTTTATGAACAGTATTTTCCTTTTAAAAAGTTAATTGGAAACTCAGTTGTCTAGTGCAGGTTTTCTTAAAATGATATCATAAGCTTTTTATAAAAGATTTATTAACTATATTTCAGTAGGATTGATATCTTTTGATCCTACGTATTTTATTTCATGCATTTAAAAACATTCTGAAAAGGAGTCAGTAGGCTTCACCAGATTTGTCGAGGAGTCCATGTCACAAACAAGAACCCTGATCTAGTCTGATCCCTCTGGCTTTTATTTTATAGCCAAGGAAAGTGAGAGCCAGAGCAAGTAATCACCTTGCCTTGAATCACATAATAATTTAGTACAGAGCCATGATTGAAGCCCAAATCTTCTGACTCCATTCCAGTGCTTTTCCTTCTGTGGTATGCTTTTCCTATGTAACTCTTGTCATTTGTAAAATTAATTTTCATAAATAATATTTTCTCATTGACTTCTGTTATGTATTGAGATACTTTGATTAATTTCATTTCTGATTATCATCCAGTTAGCAGTGATTCTTAACATTTCAGTCCTAAATTTCCCTGCCAAGTAATTAATGAACTGTAAACAAACACTTAGATA
Organism: Potorous gilbertii; assembly: GCA_028658325.1. NCBI lineage: Eukaryota > Metazoa > Chordata > Mammalia > Diprotodontia > Potoroidae > Potorous > Potorous gilbertii. The sequence continues at coordinate 279,770,742 of CM053771.1, read as the reverse complement.
TGCTAAACCATAAGGAGTTCCTAATTAGGGCAACTCATTTCTGAAGGGACAATGTTCTTATAATACAGAAGTAATCACCCTTTAATTTATCTATAATATAATTTCTAAAATTTCTAACTATACCTAACTTTTTAAAAGTTCAGAGATTTTTTTTCCATATGGAATAAACTATCCTAAGTTGTGAAGAAACAAACTGTCAACCAAATATCCCTATTGAGTCATCAAACATTTGGATAACCAGCTTTCAAAGAATCAGAATATAGTAAAGTATGACGTATTACAAATAAGCATTAATATAAATAAATATATTATGAATAAAATGTTTGTACTGTGTGTAACCTAATTTAGTCCTTATTTTCAAAGGATATGGTCAGATCTTACAGTGCTTCATTACCATCATTTTGAGTGCCAGCTCTCATTATAAAAGTCTAGAAGATGTAAATGATGAAGAATCTTTGTTCTTACTCAGCTGCACACCATGACCTTCAGAGTACATTCAGTCTATTGTACTTCAGCACCATCTGAAATTAATAATCCTTACCTGTTACCATGCTTTAAAAAAAAAAACTCCATTCTGGACTCTAGTAAAAGTGCTCCATAGTACTGTAGCTTTAGATTCTAAATCTTTAAGTCATAATTTTGCTGAAGCAAATGCCTTTGTTACTATCCTATAAATGTTACCAGACTGTGCTCATTCATTGATACCAGTGCTGGGCATGTACTCAAGGAGGTGAGAGACCAAAGGAAAGATGCCCTAAATACTAGAGATATTATGGAAACACTTTTTGTAGCAGCAAAATGGAAATTAAGCAACTGCCCATAAATTATAGAAGGGCCAGATTATCGTTTATGAATGAAATACAAAACAATTGCTTTGAAAGAGGTAACATGAGAAACTTGTGAAGGCTAGTGTGAATGAAAGCATAACCAAGAGAACAGTGTATTTGATGATCAGAAAGGTTGTAAAGAAAAACAACACTGAAAGACATTAGCACTCAAATCAGTGCAATCATTAATCTTGACTCTAGCTGCCTGATGAGGAAGCATCTTGGTAGAGATGTGGAGGAGCACTAGACAATAAGAAATGCTTGCTAAAACAACAGACTTCTAAAAAGTATATCTGTAGAGAGGCCTATCAGCACACTTACCTTGAATAAGCTGTTTGATGTGCAGTTTTACACTAATCTTTCCTTTTGGCTGGCTGGACTGAACTATACTTGGCATACACCATTGTACCAAGGACTTTATTAAGCTATAGCACAGAATATAAGGTATGTCCTTGATCATCTTGGCCATTTGTGGCCTATTTCTTTGATGCAAAGGTGAGTTTTATTTGAAGGAAAGAGCACAATTTGGAAGCAATAGCAGTGGTTTCTTATAAAAGCATAACCCAAACATTTTTAGAAAAGGAAATGCCCTCATCGTATACTCTAGGGGAAGGTAGGATTATTTCATAGGCCCCACATGTTACAGGGATTTGCAGGATATAGTTATTGGGAGGGGGTTGTTGTTTGTTTTCTGTAACATGCCTACCTACATTACCTTAATTTTCATATCCTGTTACTTAATTTCTTATTCAGATGCCCTTCTAGTTTGTTCAGAGCTTCCTTTGTTTACCAGATCTTTGCAAATGTCCCAAGCCTCCTTTACACCTCAGAGTGTTACCTTATGGTTGAAAGTAAAGCCCTCCATGTGTTCCGGCTGAATCACTATTTTAATTTTTATTAACTTAATAAATTTATTCTGGTAAAAAATCTAATTATCCCAGACTCATCGATTTCCCTTTTACAGCTATATTTTATTTGTTTTTGCCACATTTTTATCTCATCTATTATACAGCTTTTTAATGCTCCAATCTGTCATGTCCAGCATGTAAACCAAAGTGCAAGGAAGTACTACTTCTCATGTGAACAGGAAACCTGGCACCCAAAGAGGAGCTTAATTTCTGCTTTAAAGTAGCGGGGGAAATGTAGCAGTCTACCTATATGAGACAAGACAGAATAAAGGAGAAGAGTGTCAATGAGGACATTTAGGTGGTGCAGTGGATAGTGTCAGGCCTGGAGTCAGGAAGACTCACCTACCCGTGTTCAAATCTGGCTGCAGACGCTTGTTAGATGTGTGACTTGGAGTAAGTCACTTAAGCCTCTGCTTGCCTCAGTTCTCCTGTTCGGTAAAATGGGGCTTGTAATAGCACCTGCCTCTCCCATAATTGTGAGGAACAAATGAGATAATTCAAAGTTCTTAGCCTCGTGCCCGGCAGATAGTGAACTATATATATGAATGTTAGATAGTAGCAGGAGTACTAGTGGTAGTCATGGTGGTGGGTAGTGGTAATGGTAGTAGTAGTTTTTTGTTGGGTTTTTGTTTTAAGTTTAGTCATTTTTTGGTTATGTCTGACTTTTTGTCAGACCCCATTTGGAGTTTTCTTGGCATATATTGAAGAGCTTTGCCATTTCCTTCTCCAGCTCATTTTACAGATGAGGAAACTGAGGCAAACAGTTAAGTGACTTTTGCCCAAGGTAACATATCTTGTGAGTGTCTGAGGTTGGATTTGAACTCAAGTCTTCCTGACTTCAGGTCCAGAGCTCATTCATTGTGCCATCTAGCTGCCTAGTCATAGCAGCAGCCCAAACAAGACTGATCTGCACTTATATAGACCCACAACTCTCAGAAAGAGAGATTGAAGACACTCTTAGTTTGCAAAACACACCACAAAGAAATGCACATCCTCCAACTTAAAGTATAAGTTGCCTGAATATGTTCAAAATGTACTTTGTGTGAAAGAAACTAGAAAAAAATTGTGATCATCCTTCATTTTCGAAGAAGACCATGATGTCAGAGAAATGATGACATGACTTGTACTTGACTTTGTTTTGAGGGAGGGAGGGCTATGCACCAGCCTCACTGTCTCCTCCTGAACCATCTGGATCCATTGACCAGATACTCATCGAGATGACTGCAGACTGCCCAGGATGCAGTGGACAACTTTGGTCTGTTAGGCTAAGACCTTGTCAGGTACTTACTTAAAGTGAGGTAATACCCATTCAGTAAATAGACCTCTTTAAAAAGTAGTCAAGGGGATGGCCCCTTTAATAGAAAAGAAAAATAAATAGATAAATCATGCTGGGAGGGGCAGGAGCCTCAGGGTTGTTGTTTAGAAGAGAAATTGTTACTATTGACATTCGCATTCGCTCTAAGAGGAGGGTTCAAAACAGCCACTGAGTAAAATTAAACTGGTGTGGAAGGTAGGCAAAAAGCTCCCGAAACTTAGGTCTCTTGAACACCAGTGATGAGGGCTAAGATTTAGCAGATTCTAGCAATTATTTTGCCTCTCCTTCCCCAGCCTAATACCCCAAAAGAAGGCACACACCTCGCTAAGATAGTGAACAATAAGCTATGAGCTCAAATACAGTTTTTGGTTGGGAGGAAACTGGTGCTGGTACTTTGAGGGCACTGCAGCAGTCTTTCCCGCTGAATTTTTGCCCTTTTCAGGTTTTCCATTGTTAATGTTTCCATTGTTAACTAGAGTGAACGTTCTTTTAGAACAGGGAGCATGCCTATAATTTTTTTGAAGCCCTGTCCCCCATGGTCAGTAAGTAGGTATGTAATGAGCACTTAATAGATGCTTGGAATCAATAATAAATGCTATATTTGACATGTCAGATTGTCGCACAGTGACTAGTTAATTGTTCTCCCTCTTTTGTTTCTCTACCTTTTAGAATTTGGAATTGTATGCCTGACATTTTTTGCAACAATTGCCTATTTCCCAACACGGCCTCCGTTTCCCCCTAGTGTCGCTGCAGCAAGCCAACGACTAAGCTACAGACGGAGTTTCTGTAGGCTCTTAAGGTAAGGAGGTGTGCTTAAGGTCATTTCATGATTTTATTTAGCAGTTTAAAAGACATTTCCAGGTTTTCTGAGTCTAAAAAATTAAAATTATCTACAAAAGTCCCCCTTTAAGCAATATTGTTAAGCAAGTGAGTGTGAAGTGGGTGGTTGAATATCTAGATGATTTCTTCAGTCAAAAATAAAAAGAAATTTAGTGTGAAAAATCTTACTCTAAGAATTCAGATAATTTTTTTACTTTTTGCTATAATATGAAAAATAAATCATAGTCATGCAGTACTTACAGTCCTCAAGTTGAGGTCTTCTGAAGCACACATAAAACTATCACTGGAAATATTCTGATATACTTCTTAAAAAAATTACACAAATGTGGTTTTTCCCCTTCTATGTATTGCTCGACTCAGTTCTTTTGAGTGATTATGATGTCTTGGAAAGAGCTGTGAATTTGGAGTTAAAAGACCTGAGTTCAAATCCTGGCTCTGCCATTAATAACTCAGGTGACCTTGAACAACTCATTTAACCTCTAAATAGACTAAGGAAAATGAGATGGCCCCTGAGGTCTTTTCTAGCTTTAGTTCTATTTTCCCATGTTTAGTGTGACAGGGAAAGAAACTAAGTATGTATAGCTAATAGTTCATTGTTCAGTTGTGTCCAACTCTTCATGATCCCGTGAACCACAGCACACCAGTACATGAGTTTTCTTGCCAAAGATAATGGAGTGATTTGCCATTTCCTTCTCCAGCAGATGAAGGCAAACACATGTTAAGTGACTTGTCCAGGGTCACACAGCTAGTTAAGTGTCTAGGCTGGATTTGAACTCAGGTCTTCCTGACTCCGGGCCCAGCACTCTATCCACTGAACCATCTAGCTGCCCCTCTCTGTATAGAACTAATAGCTGTCCTACTGTTAATTTCCAAAAACTTATGCCAAAAACAAGGTGCCAGGGTTTTATGTTCTCAGTTTGTTGCCATATCTTAAATTTAATTGTATCGTCCAAAGTGTTCCCAGTACAGAATTAAATTCTTTGGGTCCATATTGTATCATAAATAAAAGTTACATCTTTTACTCTGACTCAGGAAAACAGACTTTATATTGTTTATTAGTGGTGGTGAATTTTTGTACATCATTTCAGTCTGCCCATTGTGATCCATAAACACACATTTGATGAATGGCTGGCAATAGTTAAGACGTCACCAGTGTTAGAAGTGAGTTACTGCTCTGTGCAAAGCTAACTGGCCCATGCAGTCGTCACATCCATGATCTCGTCCTCATTCACACTATGGCAAAAGTGACAAACCCAACCATAAGTACTTGCTAGCTTCTTTTTACTACAACCCAGGAAGGTAATTTCTTCCCCTTTTTTGTAGCTATCAACTTGTTGTGTTTTTACCTAATGAATTGAGTATACACACACGAGCAGGCCAGCCTGCTTGAGACATTAGAGCAAACACAACAAGCCCAAGTTGATCACTGTGCCCACGTGTCTTGTGGCTGTAGTAGTGATGTTTTACCTTTGGTTTTAAAGCTCTTCCCTTGACAGCCTTCCTGCATCCCATGCCTTCCCTTATTAACCGTGTATTAGTTCACTTCTTCAGCTTAGCTCAAATACATCTGCTTAAAATTCTCATTGTCTCCCTACTCCACTTCTGCCTCCAAACCTTCTTTAGTGTAGGACCTTGTGTGCAAAACCTGTGACCTCCAGCCCACCAGCCTCTGGTCTAACTCCCAGCACCTTCATTAACTGATTGACGCTTTCCTTTGCTTCCAGTCATAAAACACTCCCAGGGCTGGTCTCTTGATTTTTCACTCACATTTTGTACTACTTCCATTCTCTATCCTTTAAAATGCATTTACCTATGTGTGTGTTTGTCCTTTGTTGCTGGAGAAGACTATGCCATCGGAGAAATGATGACATGACTTGTACTTGACTTTGTTTTGAGTGAGGGAGGGCTGTGCAAGTCACCAGCCTCACTTCTCCTCCAGAGCCATCTGAATCCAATGACCAGATATTCATCAGGATGACTGAAGATGACCCAGGATGAGGGAACTGGGGTTAAGTGACTTGCCCAAGGTCACATAGTTAGAGTGTCAAGCGTCTGAGGTGAGATTTGAATTCAGGTCCTCCTGACTCCTGCACTGGTGCTCTATCCCCTGCACCACCTAGCTGCCCCATGTACCTATGATCTCAAATGATAATGCAGATGTCATCATAGGGAGGCAGTGCAGTGCAGTAACAAGGTCATGGCATTTAGAGGCAGAGGACCTGGGTCCAAATCCGCAGATCTACAACTTGTCACTTCGTCTCTTGGCCTCGCTTTTCTAATTCGCTTTAAATAAAAAAGTGAGGACTCAACTTCAAGGTTCCTTCCAGCTCTAAATCTCTGATGCTGTGATCTTACTGTGCATTTGTGTATTGGTTGAATGTTTTTATTCTCTGTTTTAAAGCATTGCTCTAATACTTTTTATTCTGTTGCATTTCTAATTCATGAGGTTCTAGTGAGCAAGGACCAGATAGAAATAATTTTTCTTTGAACCATATTTAAACAAAGCATCAGGCATAGTTAGATATTTTAAATCATGACAGTTTGGGGTTTTTTTTTGCTATAATAGGCTCTTCCCCAGTTTTAATTGGGAGGTATTGAAATCTATGTTATCACACTATTAAAGTATTTAATTAATTGGTATTAGTCTAATGCCTCAACATAGCATGAAGATGGTCCTGGACTGAACTTTCTTCTTTAAAGTAATGCCCATGAAACAGAAGTAGCAAAATTGTCAGTTTTTTGATTATGAGCCTGGTGACAGACTGGGTGTCTTTGGGAGCCAGCTTGGCCAAGTTTAGAGAGGCTCTTCAGCAGAAGATGGCCACCAGGGGATAATTCTTTTTGAACACTGAAACTCTTGGAAAGCATTAGACTAAGATAGGGATCAGGAACTTGAGATTTTCTCCCTGAATTCCCCTTTTTGATGCTTTGAGCTCCCCTTTCAATCCTTCCATGCACATTAGAAGATTGCTCTAAAGCACCAATTCTTAACTTTTTTTTGGCTCTGGTGAAGCCTAATATGACTGTGCTGCTAAAATGGACAGAAATTCTAAATTTCAATTAGATGTTTGTGAAAATGAAATTTTTTGTCCTATCCAAGTTCATAGATTCCCTGAAATCTATCCATGGACTCCAAATTAAGAACCAGGGTGTAAAGGAAAAACCTTAAAGTAGACCGGTATCATTAAACCTTCGTGACTTGCTTTGTGATTGTTTCAGTCAAATAGACCTTTACCTACTATAGAGATTTTTTTTTGTCCCATAAACATTTCTTGATCGTATATATTCCCATAGACAGGGCCCTTGAAATAAGTGGCAAAGTAGTCTGAACTATTTTAAGTTCCTTTTGTGTGGAAGGACAAAATTAGGACCAGTATGTAAAGCTTACAAGGGAGGATAGATTGTGACTCAACAGAAAAATTAACAAAGCAAAATATTTTATGCTAAGCTGTCCAACAATGGAATAAGGTGCCTTGGAATCTGTTAAGCTCTCTGCCGCTGCAGTTTTTAAAGCAGATGCCAGATGACCATCTGCCAGCGATTCTGTGGAGGGAATTGTGCTATGGAAGGGAGTGGAACACTTTCTACTTCTAATAGTCAACGTTCTTCCTGCTTGTATTATCCTGTAGCCAGAAATTCTTTTGACAACATTCTGACAGAAACTTAACAGTTGTCATTTTTCAGGTCTACATTTTACTCAAATTTAAACACCTTAGAAAAGTGTCAGATAATTTATCTGCTCTTTTAAACCTTTTAAAAATTTTGAATATGTTGGTCATAGTCTCTCAAATTTTACATAAGTGAATATTTAAAATGATATAGCTTTAACTCTTCCTTTAGTAGCTTTCTCTAATTTATTAATAATGAAAATTAAATCCTTAAAAATGCATTCTCTGTGGCCTCTTCATGGGCTTAATTTTTTTTAAAAAAAGGTTTTATTAATATTCTTTTTAATTATATCGCTTATACTTCCTAGTCTTTTTCCCAGTAGGACTCTTCTAACCAGCCTGAAATGCCAGTCATGTCTGACAGTGCCTGCAGCATTCTGTGTCCTGGCTTTGGTCAATGTACACTGAGTCTTTTATTTCTTTGGGCCTCAAGAAGCATTTTAAGACCCATTCTCATGCATTTATTTAATCTCCCCCACTCCCACCCCTAGTAGTTGGTTTAAAAGTTCTTTAACTGCAAAACTTAATTTACCCTTTAAAAAACATTCCATATCCTAGGTTGATCTCTATTTTACCAGAGTTAACTCAAGGTACTTTTCTCTGGAGACTTCAGCTCCCTGAGGCAGTGAATTAGTTTACAAGTCAAGAGTTGCAAAATTTTCTTCCTCACTTCTTTTCTTCTTGTCTTTTTACCTTAGAGTCATAGAATCTTGGAACTGAAAGGAGTCATCTGGCTCCACATTTTAAAGTTGAGGGAACTAATGCCCAGGGAGAGGAAGTCCCTGTTTTGTTTCAGGTCACACAATAACCCTGTGACAGAGCCAGATCCGTGCTCTTTCCACTCTAACACCACCCCTTGTTTTCTGACAGTAACTGGTAGTGCAGTGGATAGAACATTGGGCCTGGAGTCAGGAAGACCCAGATGTGTAAGTCTGGGCAAGTCACTCAATCTCTGTTTGCCTCGGTTTTCTCAAATGTAAAATGGAATAATAATAGCACCTACTTCCCAGGGCTGTGGTGAGGATCAGGTGAGAGGATAATTGTCACATTCTTTCTTAGCACAGTGCCTGGCACATGGGGGCCTTTAATAAATACTATTGTTGTTATTGTTACCTTAGAAACAGCTGTGAAAGTAATATATGCCTTTTAATTTAAGAAAGGTAGCCCCAGGTGCAGGGTCTGGCCCAGAGTTAACTAGCATGTGCTTTCAAGGCTAGGAGCAAATCTCATCGGTCAGCATCACCTTCAGAGGCTGACTGACCTTTTCAGGATGTGGATTTTAACAGAAATAAGAAGAGGAAGGGTGAGTCACAGTAATTAGTTATTAATATAATAGTATACTATTAATTTCTCTCACATTTAAGTTCAAGGACAAGAAGAGGTCTTCAAAAATAGGTTATCATAAGTTGAGAAAGTTGAGTAGATGATATATAGACCTCCTGAATAGAAATAGAGTTGTTGGTACCTTTTATTTTCTTAAAAAAATGAATATTTTTATAATACTATAGTGGAAATTTATGAGAAAATAAATTGAAATTCAGAATTTGACTTTGTAGTTAGAAATGTATCTCATTTGTTCTCTATATAAGGGCATATTTATATTTTATACAGTTGTAATTATAAAGATCCCTGAGTCTGATAATGGCTCTGTAAAACTCCTGTTAGTACAAGTCTTACTCTCATGTTGGCCACACTGTTGGCATGGAGCTGTTCCTGGATTCTTGAGGCTGTGCCAATTGAGCACAAGCTGTTGCCCATGCTACCTTTTGTAGAAGCTCACAGTATGCATCTGGAAACCCTCTGCAAGTCCCTTGTTGGAGGACTGCTATAAATATTTTCCCAGAGGATCAGTACCAGGTTGGCCTGAAGGTGATGAAGTTTTCACCTATAGCCTTTCAGAACTAACTTTGATAGTGATTGCTGTCTATCTTAATTGAGGTGCTACCCATACTGACAATGTAGTTACAGTTTAGAATTATATATAACTAGAAAATTAAATGTGCATTTGTCTGAACATTCCATCTTATTTTCTGTCTTGTACTCGATAAAAAAAATCTAAATTTTAGAGTTGACAGAGATGTTAGGAATCATCTGTCTTCATTTAACAGAGGGAAAGCAGTAAAGCAGCTTACACAAAGACAGATAATTCATTAATTGCAGAGTTGGAACAAGAATTCAGAATAATTCAAATAGATAAATTTTTCTCACATGTACTCTTGTTATAGCATTCGTTAATGCTAAAATTTCATCTCTATGATAAAATTAACATACCATCATGTAAAAACATTATTGTAAAGAGCTTATTCTAATAAAAACCAAATTTTCAAAATTGAAGGGGAATAGTGATGCTTAGCATTAAGTATTAGCATCTCATAAGAAAGGAGCTTGCTTTTTTTTTTAACCGGTCAAATTTTTTCTATTTCGAACTCTGGTTATTTACTTTTTCCAAACTCTTAATATTTTTTATAAACATTGGATCTTAGATCTATGACAGGAATGAACCTCTGAAGCCTTCCAGTCCACCTTCTTATTTTATAGATGAAGAAACTGAGACCCAGGGAAGAGTTGACTAGTACCTTAGATTCTTTGGCAGCTAGGTGGTGCAATGGACAGAGTGCCAGGCCTGGAGTCAGGAAAACTCATCCTCATAATTTCAAATGAGGCCTCATGTACTTCCTAGCTGTGTGGTCCTGGGCAAGTCACTTAACCCTATTTGCCTCAGCTTGCTCATTTGTAAAATGATTTGGAGAAGGAAGTGGCCTACCACTCTAGTATCTGTGGCAAGAACAGCCCCAATGGAATCATGAAGAAAAAGACATGACTGAAATGATCAAAAAACAAATCATTGACTCTAAACTCCAAGTTTTATTTTTTTGCATTTATAATAACATGTAATTTTTATGTGTCTTTTACAGCAATTTGAGGTTTCTGATGATAGCATTAGCCTATGCCATACCTTTAGGTGTATTTGCCGGCTGGTCTGGAGTTCTGGATTTAATTTTAACACCAGTTCATGTCAGCCAAGTAAGTATTTTTCTTTCTTAGATTTTAGAGGTATTTTAACCTATGTAGATTGCAATATTAATGGTATTCTAACTAAAATAACAAGTAACTTGTCCACTACTGCCATACTGTCATTTGAAAAAACAAAAAAACCTTATACATGCTGAGAACTTCATATAAAGAATTTATGCAACAACAACAAAAAAAATTTTGAGATTTATTTGATTCCTTTGGTTAAAATAACCGCTACTTGTTTCATGGTTCTTTGGGTAATAATAAAGATACTTACAGTTTGTTGGGTTTTTAGGAAAAGAAGGTAGTTTCGTTGATTGATTCTTTTCCCCACCCTAGTTTTCAATAGATGATTCTCATCCCAGGTTTTATGGAGTTGTACTTTGGGAGAATTAACCTGGCCAACTGAAGTAGATGGTGGAAATAAGGAAATCCATTGTACCGTCATATTCTGTTAACCAAAGTAGTGGCAGCAAAAACAAAAAAAATGGAAAGGAGAGCAGAGGTGAAACAGACATTGTAAAGGAACTTTGTTTTTACAAGGTTTAATGAAAGAATATAAGTGAGGGAATGGTAGGAATCTGGGGTTTCTGACAAAGGTGACTAGAAAAAAATATGATACTGTTGAACAGAAAAATAGTAAATTAGAAAAAATACTTTTTTTGGTTGGATGTGAGAAGATACATTGAGGTAATAAATAATCCCTTGCATTTGTATAGTGCTTTACAGTTTTTAAATATTAATATATCCTATACTTTTTATCCTTCTAACAACCCTATAGGGTAGGGTTTATTAACAAAGTATTTTTGTTACAATTTTGAAGATGAAAAAACAGTCAGAAGTTAGATCACTCTTCCAGGACCCCAATAGCTAGTAAGTAGTCAAACCTAGATTTTCTGATTTTCTCATTCCATGCTTAAAGCTTTTTCTTTCTTAAAAAATAAACAAAAATCAATTTTTTTCTTTTTCTCTACATTAAAAAAGAAGAAAAGAAAAGGCAAATCCTCGTAATAAATACACACATAGTCAAACAGAACAAATTCTTATGTTGGCCATGTCCAAAAAATACATCTTATTTTGCCTCCCAAGCCTATCACCTCTCTCTCAGAAATAGACAGCATCTTTTTTTAAAAATTGCTTTATTTGTTTTCAGTTTTCTGCAGTCATTTCCATATGTCTTAGTTTTTTTTCTGCTCCCTCTCGCCTCCTTCCCTGAGATGGTATGCAATGTTATATGCATTCTACACATACATTCTTACTAACTATTAACCACATTTTCACATTAGTCATGTTACATAGAAGAATTAAAATGAATGGGGGAAACCATGAGAAAAAACAAAAAATAACACAAGAGAAAATATTCTGCTTCATTCTGCATTCTGATGCTATATCCACTTCTTTCTCTGGATGTGGAAGACATTTTGCCTCAAGTCCTTTGGGAATGTTTTAGCACCTTGTATTGCTGTGAAGGGCTAAGTCTAATCGAAACAATCCTCATACACTGTGGCTATTACTGTGTACAGTGTTCTCCTGGTTCTGCTCATTTCACTCAGCATCAGTTCGTATAAGTCCTTCCAGGCCTCTCTGAAGTCCTCCTGTTCATCATTTCTTATAGCACAATAATATTCCATTACATTCAAATACTATAACTTGTTCAACCATTCTCTGATTGATGGGCATCCCCTCGATTTCCAGTTCTTGACTACCACAAAGAAAACTGCTATAAATATTTTTGTACATGTGGGACTTTTTTTCTAAAATTTGTAGAGAACTGAGTCAAATTTATAAGAATGCAAATCATTCCCCAGTTGATAAATGGTCAAAGGATATGAACAGGCAGTTTTCAGAGGAAGAATTTAAAGCTATCTATAGTCATGAAAAAAATGCTCTAAATCACTATTGATTAGAGAGATGCAAATCAAAACAACTCTGAGGTACCACCTCACACCTGTCAGATTGGCAAACATGACAGAACAGGAAGATGATGAATGCTGGAGAAGATGTGGGAGAGTTGGAACACTAGTTCATTGTTGGTGGAGCTGTGAGCTGATCCAGCCATTCTGGAGAGCAATTTGGAACTATGCCCAAAGGGCTACAAAAAGGTGCATACCCCTTTACTCAGCAATGCTATTTCTAGGGCTGTATCCCCAAGAAGTCATAAAAATGGGAAAAAGCCAGCATCTTTTATTATTGCTCCTTTGGATTTGTGGCTTGTCCTTGGGTTGATCAGAATTCTTAAGTTTTTCAGAGTTTATTTTTACAATATTACTGTTATTATATAAATTGTTCTAGTGGTTCTGCTCACTTTATTCTTCACCATTTCATGCAGATCTTCCCAGGTTTCACCAAAAGCTTCCTTTTTACAATTTCTTATGGCACCGTAGTATTGCATCACGTTCATACACCATTAATTTGTTCAGCCATTCCATAATTAATAGGTACCCCATTGGTTTCTAGTTCTTTGCTGCTAAATAAAATAAGGGGTACTACAAGTATCTTCTGCATTTGAGTCTTTTCCTCTTTTTTTGATTTCTTTGAACAGCCCCTCCTGGGGAATACAGGGTTTGCAGAATTTATGCTTTCCAGAATGACTGTACTAATTCACAGCTCCATCAGTGGTACATTAATGAATGTCTAGTGCTTTTTTCCATTCTTATGCTCTTCTGTGTTTTAAGTGAAAACATGGAAGTCTGGTGGAAATGCCCTGTAGGTTGTTGGAATTATGAGGTTAGAAGGGTGAGGGCAGAGACAGGTTCAAGGACATCCACAGAGAGGAATTGGACACCGTAAGATTATAGAGTGATACCTTCAGAACTGTAGGGGTCTTTAGGAGCCATCTAATCCAAACCCTGCATGCATTGGACAAATGAGGAATCTGAGGCCTGTAGAGATAAAGTGACTTGCTTAGGTGTAAGTGGTAGGTAATAGAAACAGGATGTGAATCCAGATCGTTTTGACTCCAAATTCATTGCTTCCACTACACCAAATGGCCTTCAGTCTCTGAAGGAAGAAAGGAAGTAGAAAAAGGCCAAGGGCAGCCTGACCTTGGATAAGCGCCTATGTTTTGTTTTATTGTTCTTGACTTTTTAATCCACTGGATATCTTTTTCTTATATAGTTTTTTTTGTAAAATTTTATTGATTTCGTTTTTTAAACACTAAAAACACCTCCTGATAATTCCCATCAGCACAGTGGCAGAAGTAAAGAAAAATGAAAACACTTGTACAGTCTCATAAAGAAGATACACAAGGATATGTCAGATATGTAGAAAGAGAACCAGGATAGCAGAGGGTTATAGAAGCCATTGAAGGAGAGTGAGTAATGGGAAAAGAATCTCTAATGGTGGTAAATATTACAGAGAAAACTCAAGTGGAAATGGGAAACAGCACACTTAATTGAGTGATAAGGCAGAGCTGCTGGTGACCTCCGAGAAAATTGTTTGAATAGAGACTTGGTCTGAAGCTGTATTAGAACAGGCAGATGAAGTTCTTGGTAAGGAAATGAAGGTCAGTGAGTGTCAGAAAAGTTTAACTGTGAAGGGAAAATAGAGTTTCTAGAAGAGCAAGATTGATTAAGAGAACCTTTTTTCATAGACCTCATATTTGAAAACCCGGAATCTACCATGAAGTGTTCCCAGATTACCACAGCCAATATATATGTACATTGTGCATTTATATTTACAATACACTTATAGTCAGAATTGTGTACTTTAATACTAAATTGTTACCTGATCAAGTTGTATTTTAGTTCTTCTCTAGTCATAAACTCCTTGAGGGATAGCAAAATTTGGTTCATAGGAACTAAACTATTTATTTTGATTTGTTTTAAATATTCAGATAAAATGTTAGTCTAGATATTCCCACTAAACTAAGAGTGTGTGTAGATATGTCGTATTTTGAACATGATTTCTTTGTTTTATCAGTATCATTAGAGATAGCCTGGTATAGTGACTATACCTAGGAAAACTTATGTTCAAACCCTGCCTCTGACACTTACTGGCTGTGGCCTTAGGTAAGTTATTTAATCTTTGTGAACATCAAGCAACCCCCTACAATTTATTTTCTGAGTCATAAATTACAGGTCCTCTATATATTCCTGTATTAAATCCTCTTTCCTTCTAGATTTTTATAATTATTTTCCAGTTATCTACCAAGTTGTTGGTCGCTGGAGATCTTTTTTCCATTTATTCTAAATAGTAGTGTAATAAACAACTCAATGCTAAGTATTGTCTTTTTTTTAAATCAGGTTGACGCTGGCTGGATTGGATTTTGGTCTATAGTTGGAGGCTGCATTGTTGGAATAGCTATTGCAAGGTAAGAATAAATTATGCTTTATTTTAAAATTCTTACCTTCCTAAAGTAGACCTTGGATATATTTAGATTTGTCATTGATTTCCACTTCTTTACATCAAGGAAGATACAGATAAACATACATGTTCCTAGTTGTTTACAGCCTAATGCAGCATCATGGTTTTAATTTTTATTTTACAGCTCCTGCACTGTCCTTTGTAACTTTTTTCCCCATAAGCTAGAATTGAATGCTAAATCCCACAGGATGGTGAATAATTGATAAACCACCCATGGGATAAGACAGAGAAGAGGGTTGTGTTTTAGATTGGTGGGGAGGAAATGCAGAATTAGTACAGAAACAGAACTTTTTGTAAAGGAAGCATCTTTTATTGACATGATGGTAAATCAAGAACACAGGTGTTTTTAGTGGTTCACAGCCAACTAACAGAATGAGAGTTAAAATATCATAGCTAAGAGTAAAACACTAAACATTCCAATAACAAGTTCTTCTTTTCTACTGAAATTGCTTTGAAAGGACAAGATATAATCAGGAGAACCCCTAATACCCTTAGAGGCACTTTCCTAGACAGCTTTTACCTATTTCTAGCATTGTGTGTTTTGTAGGTTATTGGGGTATGAAGTCTCAAGGTAGAATATTGTAGAAAATGGCTATCACATGGAAACTAAGGCAGGAAAAACCCACATAGTGGAGCAGTTTCTGGCTGGGCATGGGCCCAGAGAATCACAGGTAGAGACTAGAAGAGTCTATATACAGTGCCTACTCAGAGGTCAAATAATTCTTAGCCAGCCCTGGATGGCTCCAGAAAAGGCCACCCTGGTGCTATTTTATGGCAAGAGTAAAAAGGATCAGAATATCTGTGAACTTTTGACTTTATAGTGTCATAATAAAACTATTAAAACTCAAAACTGTACTAAGACTTAGAAGAGCCTCTCTTGGAACAGAGAGGAGTAATTATTATTGGGCCCAAAGAGATAGAGACGTGCTGGTTATCTTTGCTAGTTAGTGACAAAGCTGGGGCTTGAACCCAGGTATCATTATTCTTAAGCCTGGGGGTTCTTTCCACTACACTAGTAGTTCCCAACCTCTTTGAGCTTCATGACCTCTTTTTCACATCAAAAAAAGTTTCACAGATTCCTCTTTATGGAAGCCAAGTGACAATTTTAGAATATCAGTGCTTGGTGTGCATATAGATTTGAGGACTCCATAGCGTTCAGGTTGGAAACTTAACGCACCATACTTCATTTTCAATGGATAAAAAAGTGATTTTCTAGGTGGACTCATCTGGCCTTATGCAAAAGAGGCACATCTGTAGGTAATTATATGCAGCACTCTGAATATGGGCTGAAATATAGACTTTGTAGCCATGATGAAACAATTGTCACTTTTATATGCAGCAAGTGGCATAGAGGAGGTCTCCTGTAGACTTCATACAAGTTGATTTTAGTAATTAACATCCCCAAAAGATCCTTGATGCTAAACTTGGGTAACAAAGTTTGAAGAAGAAAAGTGCAGTGAACTTTTTTTTCTCTAATCAGGAACCACTGATTCACCAAAGTAAATATGAGGACCATGCAAACTGAACACCAAGTTGGGACAGATAATTAATATGTTATATGACAGAATCAGAATTCAAAATAAGCTAGAAATTCATAACCAAAAGGTAAAATTTAACAGGGATATCTTGTATGTGCAGTATTTATATGTTATTTCCCGCATTAGAATGTGATCTTCTTCAGGGCAGCAGCAGTGTTTTGCTCTTTCTTTGTTTCCCCGTCAGTTAATACAATGACTGGCACTTAGTAAGTCCTTAGTAAATACTTGCTAGCTGACTGACCGATTCATTTAGATTCAAAAGTCAGTTTCTAAGATAGAAGAGATGACAGCAGTTAAATACTAAGGCTTTTAGTTGACTACAGGCTCAGTATGAGCCACTACACTGATGCTTCTGCTAAAAGAAACATATTTTTACCTGCATTATGTGAAGATCAGAGGAAGTACTGGTCCTGGTTCACTCTGTACCAGCCAGGCTGAAACTACAGTATTGTGTCTGGTTCTGGGCACTTTCTCTTTAAAGGGGACATTGAAAAACTGGAATGCATCTAGAGAAGGGTATCCGAGAAGGTGAGAGCTATGGAAGCTCTCATTGTTGTGTTCGTCCTTCGAACCTGGCCCCTTTAGGCTAAGGTCTACGCAGGTACTCACTTAGGGTGACATAATGCCCATTCATTGAAATAGACTTGCTTAAGAAGTAACCAGGGCATGGCCCCTTTAATGAGGCAAAGAAAAGAAAGACATCAGGCTGGGAGGGAAACATCAACAGTTACTATTGATAATTACTCTTAAACAAGGAGGGTCCAGAAGAGAGCCTCTAAGGGACATTTAGCCCAAAAAAACCAAAAGACTCAATGGAGTTTTTGTAGCTGTCTTTCAGTAAAGGGCTGACATAT
The DNA here is from genome assembly GCA_028658325.1 of Potorous gilbertii. Taxonomy (NCBI): domain Eukaryota; kingdom Metazoa; phylum Chordata; class Mammalia; order Diprotodontia; family Potoroidae; genus Potorous; species Potorous gilbertii. The sequence continues at coordinate 279,753,412 of CM053771.1, read as the reverse complement.
GAATGAGTGAGTAGATTAATTCTAAGTTACTTCAAAAGAAAGAACTATAGAGATTGGGAGGATGCAGATGTTAATACTGTATATGGAAGGAAATTCCCAACAATAAATAAAACAGGCAGACTTGTAGAGTGATGAGTTCCTTTCGTTGTGTCTGAGTAAATGCTGGCTTCCCTTCTGTCAAGGATGTAGTATATTTGGATCTCTTTTTACAGTCCATTTCAAGTTTTTGATTCGTGATTTTGAAAAATTAACCAGGTCCTTTTTTTCAAAGCAAGAAATTTTATGTTCTGCTTATCTTCCTTTTAAACTAGATCAGATGTAAAATTTAAAATAGGATACATAAAAGTTTTCTGTAGATATAAGGGAAAAAATAAACTTTGTATCACAAGACTCTGAAACTAAGGTTCAGATCTTGCCTCTCACACTGGCTGTCTGACTTTGGGTCAGTCATATAACTTCCTAATCAGTAGAATGAAGGGATTGACCCTTCCTGCTCTAGAGCTACCAGTATTTTTACTCTATTTTTAACCATTTACAAAAGAGTAATGTTGAAAAGAGAAGGGACAAGAAGACATGGATCTTACTAAAACTGCTTTAAAAACAATAACTACAGGGGGCGTGGCCAAGATGGTGGAGTAGAAAGACGCATATATAGTAGCTCCTCCCCCACAGCCCATAAAATACCCGTAAAAAAAGACTCTCAACAAATTCTAGAGCAGCAGAAACCACAGAACAATGAAGTGGAGGAGATTTCTAGCCCAGGGTGACCTGAAAGGCCGATGGAAAAGGTCTGTTGCACTGGACGCAGAGCAGAGCTCAGCCCAGCTTTGGCTGGAACACCTGGAAGAGGAACCCAGCAGGCCTCAGGGCAGAATCCCCAGCGACAGTAGCAGTAGTTCACAGATCCCTTAACCCACAGGCACCAAAGGTCAATGAGAGGGTTTTTTCAACTGGCTAGGAAGGATCTTCCCATGGTCCTGGCCTCAGGCAATGGCAGCAGAAGTCTCATTGGGAAGCTCCCACAGCAGCCTGCATCCATGGTTGGATCGTAAAAGCCCTGGGGTAACTGAGCAGCTGATCCTTACCTTAGCCCTGTGTGGCAGCCCTGCCCCTACCTAATGTTCCTGGGGGAATTGAGCAACTTATCTGAATCTCAGCCCCCAGTGCTGTCTTCATGGAACTGGAGGCCAGGTGGTTGTGGAGAGGAAACTCTACCACTCACAGATTCTGGGCACAAAAGTTTCTGGTTGCTCCCAGACCAGTGTACAGGTTGTACGCTGTTGATTGTGCCACCTTGGAGAAACTGAGATCTTTCAGATCCCCAGAGTATACCTACTCTTCACAAAGGACCCAAAAGTCAAGTAACTGGTTGGGAAAATGCCCAAAAAAGGGGAAAAAAATAAGACTAAAGAAGGTTACTTTCTTGGTGAACAGATAACTTCTCCCATCCTTTTGGATGAGGAAGAACAATGCTTACCATCAGGGAAAGACATAGAAGTCAAAGCTTCTGTATCCCAAACATCCATAATAAATATTTAGTGGTCTCAGGCCATGGAAGAGCTCAAAAAGGATTTTGAAAATCAAGTAAGAGAGGTGGAGGAAAAATTGGAAAGAGAAATGAGAGAGATGCAAGAAAATCATGAAAAGCGAGTCAACAA
>CM053771.1:279703462-279751254 GCA_028658325.1 Potorous gilbertii | reverse complement strand
TCCACCCCCACCTAGATCCACCCAGCTAATGCTTGGGGTCTGAGATTCAAATGCTGCTTTCCAGTCTCAGGGCTTTTGGTGGCAGGCCTGGCTGCTATTCAGTGGGAGCTTAAGTTCTGGTGCTCAGGTGGGGACAGGGCCGCCTCCCAGGCTCAGTTCCCTGAGGGAGTTTATGCAGAGACCTTCCGTAATGGAGCTTCTGCCTGCTCTGGGAGCCTCTGGCTGCCCACTGCCTCTGTCGCTGCCTCCCGAGGGGGCCCGAGTCATGGAGAGACCCCACTCCCCTCTCAGCCTGTCCAGACGTCTTTCTCACTGACTTGTGTGTCTGTGAGTGGAGGGACCTTCACGGCCGCTGGAGATTCCGTCCCTGGAGCCTGCTCAGATCTGCTGGATCTGTTTCTCTCTGTGCTACGCAGCCAGGGCAGGGCTGGGCTCTGCTCCCGTCCTGTGCGTGACGGACCTTTAGGGTCGGTTTTTCAGGGCTTTCTGGAATGGAAATCTCCTTCATCCCGTTGCTGCACGGCTTCTACTGTTCTAGAGTTTGTTGGGAGTTCTTTTTATAGGTAATTATGGGCTGTGGGTTCGGAGCTAGCATATGTGAGTCTTTCTACTCCGCCATCTTGGCTCCGCCCCCACTCTTCTTGCTAATCCTATATCCTGAGTAACCTATGCTGTTTACCTTCTCTCTGAGTCTCTCAGCACTGAAGGACATCACACAATGGTGCTGCCTAGTTCATTTATATGAAACAACTAACATTCCAATACTATGTTAGAGTTTGCAAAGTGCTTTTCTCATAGTAACTTTATGAGGTAGGTAATAGCAGTACCATTAGAGGCAGCATGGCATACATAGTGGAAAGTGTCCTAGATGTGGACTGTATTCAAAGTGTGACTCTACTACTTGTGTGACCTTGGACATATCTATCTTTGGACTCAGTTTATGAACTATAAAATTATGGACTGCATAATAATCTCCAAGGTCCCTTCCTATTTTAAATATATGATGCCCATATTTTATAGGTGATTAAACTGAGGCACAGGGAGGTTAAGTCACTTGCCTGTGGTCCTATAGTGATCAAGTTCTAGAGCTTAGAATTGAGGCTTCAAGGTCTTCCCTAAGTCCAGCACTGTGTTCTCTTATCATATTCCTCTTACACAAAAACAGGTTTCTAACTTCAACTAGATCCTCTTGTATGGTTGTATGGCAGTCGCTATTCACTTCTGGTTAGCCAGGTGTTAGAAGAGCCTAGAGAAAAGAGACAATCAAGTGTGAAGAGATCGGCAGTGTCAGAGTCTGCAGAGAGTTTTTGAAGGATGAGGACTGAGAAAAGCTCATTAGATTTGATGATTAATAGGTCATTATTAGCAAAATATAAACAACAAAGAAAATGGAAACGGTGAAAAGATGAGAGTGCTCATAAATACATGTGTATTCTTAAAAGAAAAGTGATGTCTGTTCTAACTTTATCAAAGTCGTAACAAAGTTCTGTGTGTTTATTATCATTGATGTTGCCAGCGATAACTTAATTTACACAGATGCCAGTTAATGTGTTCCTTTGGTTCTGCTTTCTGTTATCGATTTATGTAAGTCTGTGTTTCTTTGACTTTATCTCTTATGATACAATATTCCAATTCAATGATGTACCATCATTTCTTGATATATTCTCCACATGTTGGGCATTTAGTTTGTTTCTAGCTTTTGGGGGCATTTCTTTGTTTGATATTACAGCTGGTTCTACTAGAAATATTCCCTACCAATAACATTGCTGTTCTTTTTTAATTAAGAAAAAAATTAAGGACATATTTGAAGGGGCAAAAACATTTCTCAGTACCTTTGTTATATTTTTAGACTCTTCTTTATTTTTCCTTCATCAAGTATTTAATGCCCACCGTGAACAAGATATCCACTTATTGATCTGTTTACATCAGGCTGCCAATCTATTGCAAATAAATGGATTTTGAAATTTGAAATAAATATTTGCAGAATCAAACCTGTGGGCTTATTTTCTTGAGCAAAGATAGAGAGATGATTAGAGTTCTCAAGTTTAGCTTCATGTTTAGTGAAATCTCTTCATCTCTGTATCGAAGGATATTCATAATCATGTAAACTGAGGGAGAACTCAAAGATTCAGAAGTATGCTACTAAAAATCAGGGTACTCTTGTAACATACAAAGTCTTATGATAGAAAACTATAGTAGTATATTTCTAAAACCAAAGCCATAACTTCACTCATCTATCAGAGTCCTTCACAGATTTATGGGAAAATAATTCTTTATTTTAGAAATCTACTTTGAAGTTTGAAAAACAAAGCAAAGATTTATATTTAATTTAACTATTTGATTTTTGGGTTTTGTGGTGGGGGAGGCAGATTGTGACTCTAGTATAAAAAAAATTAAGTAAGTTTTTGAATTAAAAAATAAATCAGACTTTGCATGGGAATGCTAACTAGAGTGCTAGACATATTAGGAAGACCTGAATTGGGCTTGTACTTGTGTTACCAGTGTGTGACCTTAAACAAATAATTTAATCTGTGAAGCTCAGTTTCTTCATATATAAAATAAAGATAGTAATATTGGTGTTATCTGTTCTATATTGTTACCTTATGTTGAGGCTCAAGTACAGTGAACTGTGTGATGCTCTTTAAAGTGCTTATGCATTAGTTATTGTTAGTGCTCTGATAACTACATCCGGATCAGTTATAACATTGACTTAACACTGACCCTGTCATCTCAGTGTCCCATAAGTCTTTTCATTCTTCTACTCTGCCCTCATCCTCTAGTTTCTTTTCTGTGAACAGCAGAGTGAAAGGAGACATTTAGCACTGAAATACAGTGCTTCAGAGTGAAATAAGAACCTCATCATCCTTCTGTCTCCTCTTTCTCTTTTCCCTACAGTTTACTTCCTTTTTCCTCCTGTCTGTGTGTTTGTTTACATTGAATAGTTTAATTTAAAAAAATTAAAGGTGGATAGACTTAAATTGCTGTTTTTTCTGTAGGTCATCAACCTTCAATAGTTAGCCCCTATTTCCGTTTTAAAGGCAGTGTACATATTCATTGCTTAAATGACATTCACTTATAAGATTCTTAACTTGGGAAATCCATGACCAGCATAATAAAACTTCTAGAGACCACATCATAGTTGGCATGGTTGAAAGCGCTGGTTGCATTTATCTTGAAAGAGAGAAGCCTGAAGGCACTTCTGCTAATTATCTTTAAATATTTGAAGAGCCATCATATTGTGGAACAGAGAGAAGACTCAGTTCATAGGACAGAACAGGGTGCAGTGGGTGGAAGTTATAAGGATGTAGACTTTAGCTCAGCAGAAGATAGAAATGTTTAAAAATTCAAGTCTACCAACAATGGAAAAAGTATCCCAATATAAACTGGATGTAGTATAGAGAGATTTGTGCAGTTTAAATTAGGTTACCTTTAGGGTTCCTTCCAGCTCTTAAAATTTTACGTTTTTTGAATTGAATTTGTTTTAATTTTAATTCAATTAACTAATGACTGTTTCCTTACATTATCTGTTATCTAGTACATAGAATATTAACCATCATCTTTTTTTCCCCTGGTTAGGAAAAGATGGCATCTCTTCCCTCCTGAAGATACTACTTTTCTTTATCCAACCAGAATCCCCTATGAAGAATCTAGTGTTTTCAGCAAAGTCAATGTTGTCAATCCTGATTTAAAACACTTTCCTCAGTTTCTGAAAGCTCAAAGGCATATGGTTACACTCTACCCAGGACAGGTAATCCTTTCATTTAAAAGGGAGAGAGGAGATGGCATTCCTTATCCCTACATCCCTTTCCTCTTGTAAGCACGCTAAAAGCCTTTCCTTCTTTTCATTATCCCTGCCTGTCCTGATAGGATGCAATATAATTTATTTGAAGTTAATTCAACATTGTTCTCTTCATTGTCTCATTTTAGCTCTCATTTTTAGCTCATTTTTAGTTCCTGAACGGAGTGTTTACTTGCTATTTGGATAACTGAAGTTATGATGGACAGTTTACTGGGCTGAGACTCCAAGGATATAGGCTAAGCATCAGATCAAACAACATGAATAAATATGAAAACATCCTAGGTGACTGACCCATCTTAGAACAGCCTCGTAGAAAAGGATGAATAGAATGGGAGACAGGGAGAGATGACTAGACAGGTTTCCCTTATCTTGAAAAAGTCTTTATTGTCTCATTCACTTTCAAATGAGAACAGTGAAGACAAAAATGTTGATAGCTAGTATTTAGATAGTGCCTTTATGTTTACAAAGCATTTTCCAGATATCATAGGTTCTGTAATATATAAAGTGCTTTGCAAACTTTGAAAACACTATGTAAAGGTTAGTAGTCATTTTGTTCTTATTGTTATTAAAATGAACTTGGTTGTGAAAAACTGCCAAAAGTGAAATGGGCATCTGAATTAACTTCAAATAAATTATATTCTATTATGTCTTATTGTATATTAATTATATTAAATTATATAAATTGTAGATTTTTAAAAATAGGTTGTTATTTGCCTTCTGGTGTTTTTTATTACTGCTTAGAAAAGTTTTTCTGGTCTCCTATTAATTGTCTTTTTTCCTGAAAAGCTATTCTGAAATCCCCTAAAGAAATATAATTGTCACTAATGTTATTTTTCTATTTTGTTCCCAGACACTAGTGATAATTGAAGTCATCAAGAACCAATACATTATTACAAAGTATATACTTGATAAATAGGCCTGTGAAGCAGAAACTGCCTTTAAATCTCTTTAGATAAAGAAGGAAAAGCTTTTCCTTTAAATAGTGAAGGATAAGCTTTACTTGAGGTGTTTATCAGATTTATAATAAAAATATAAAATATTTCAAATATGCAACTCAAGTAAACCTTCTAAAGATCATAGAGTTTTTAAAATGATTCTCCAGAGTTTATGATATTCAACTGCTTTTTGACATTCCTTTGTCTCTGAGTACATACATGTGTGTCAAACGTGAACAGTAGATTTGATGCAGAAGAAGAGTAGGGGGGCTGTATCATAGATTGATCTATTCACATGCTGTCAGAAAAAGATAAAATGAAAAATATCTTATTTGCATTGCAAGTTGATCCCTACTGGGTCCATTACCAGTAAACCAAAAGAATGTCTAAGCCAAGGTTTCTATGTTGAGCCACAGCTTTCTCCAATCTTAGTATCCCTAGTACACAGCCACAAGATTTTGTTCATGCCCCAAGATGACTGTCAGTCACCTAGAATGTTTTCGTATTTATTCATGTTTGATCTGATGCTTAGCCTATATCCTTGGATCCTCAGCCTAGTAAACTGTCCCTCATAACTTTAGTTATCCAAATAGCAAGCGAGCATTCCTTTCAGGAGCTAAAATGAAGAACTAAAATCTTCAGCTCTTTAAATTCAAAGAAGTTCACTGTCCTATTACTGTGAAATAATGTCTCAAAATTAAATCTGAATAAAAATAGTAAATTGTTTAATTTTAAGAGCTTACAAATAGGCAGTTTTTTCTCTTAAAATAACCTACTGCTTATCCTTCCCCAGCTGCAAGGAAACAGCTCTCCTTCCTTTTCAGTGATAACCCTTTCACTTGTGTTCTTAATTTCTGTCTCCCTTCTCTGGGAGCTTCCACATCTTTCTTTAGTATTTTAAATGTTCCCTTCTCCTCTGCCTCGTAGAAAAGGATGAGTAGGATGGGAGACAGGGAGAGATGACTAGACAGGTTTCCCTTATCTTGAAAAAAGGCTTTATTGGACCTTGTTGTCTTCCTGCAGCTGCTCTCCCATTTTTCTCCCTGTTATTGCCAAATTCACATTAATAGTCTTCATCTGTTCCTTCCATTTCTTTACTGCCAGCTGACTCCTTTAGTCTTAACTTCTCACCTTTCTCCTGAAATAACACATAACAGTCATCACTAAGTCTTTGTTTTCTTTGCCCTCTTTGAAGAATATTTTACTGCAGAACCTCCCGTCTTTCCTCTAACCTTCCTCCTTAATCTTCATGACACCTCACACTGAAGTTCTTCTGTCCCTTTTCCCTTTAGCTTATTTTTCCTCTCACCCTCTGATGGTGTTTGACAAGGCCCTACCTTGACTCAACCCTCTGTTGTCCTTGTTGTATTCTGTCCCTTAAAAGCCCTTTCTGCCATCTTTTAACTCTCAACTTACCTAAAATAGAACATATCACTTCCCCTTCTCCAGGTATGTGAATACTACCCATTCTTTAAGAAATATAGTATCTTTAATCACTCATCTATGAAGCACTTCCTAATTTCTCCAACTTTAGTACCTATTTATTTATCCTCTGATTTTTTTTAGCAACCCGAGTTAAGTCCCTGCTCCTAAATATTAAGAATGTAATGTCTTACTGATATGCTAATAACTGTTTTTCTTATTTTTAGGTCTTGTTTGTTCCCAGACACTGGTGGCATTATGTAGAATCCATCGACCCCATCACTGTCAGTATAAATTCGTGGATTGAACTGGTATTCTTCTTTTTACTTTTGTGAATGAAAATAATTTCTTTAGGGTCAGTGTAGGATATATAAAAATAGAATGTTACTGATGTTTTTATAAACAGGAATTATATAGATGAATGAGGGTTGATCTTTCAAAAAGATCACCTGGAAAGTTACACTTTTTATCAATGCTGCCATTACTCAAAACATTCTTGGAGTCCTCTTAGAATTGCCTTTAGAGCCAGCAGCATATTCCTTTGAAGAGCCATCCTGTCAAGGCATCTTGCAAACCGTCTTCTTTGAATTTATGCAAATCTGTATGTAAGTGTGGAGTACCAGACCAGTCACAGTAGGAAAGAGATTTGGGGCAGATGGTGTAAGTCAGGTGGGGAGGCATCATGAGGCTAAGGGAATCGGAATGGTTTTGAACTAGATTTTCCCAAATGGGTGAGGAATACTTTTCTAGGAAAATAAGATTGTGTTAGAAGTTGGGCTTGCAGAAAAGAGGTTAGTTGAAGCAGAGAATGAGGGCTCAGAAAGGAGTACCAGAGAGGACTTCAGCCTCCCAACTCAGTACAGGAATCCCATCCAAATCATAGCTGATGGAGTTAATAAGCCAGGCCATTCTGTTTGGGGGTAGCTGCAAAGAATCTGGGCACCAGTACCTGGTCAGGAGCCCACAACCTCCAAGGTAGCTTTTTCACTTTTAAACAGCTCTAATATTTTGTGTGTGTGTGTGTGTGCATGCGCGAGCGAGCAAGTGTATGAGAGACAGAGAGAATTTCCTTGCTTGAAGCCTTACTCTGCCTTTTCACAACTTCTACCCATCACTCCAGCTGAGGCAGAACAAGTCTCATCCCTCTTCTGTGTGACAGCCCTTAAAAAACTTGCAGACTGTTATCATGGCTCCCTGAAAGTCTTTACTTCTTCAGGCTAAGACAAGTTGACTTTCTTGATTGGTAACTGTAAAGATTCATTTTGTCTAATTTTCTCTGAAATCTACTTCAGATGTAGTCTGTCCTTTTGGATCCTAATTCTGTCATCAAAAGTTTTTTTTCCTGTAGTTCCCCACGTTTAACATGTTCTATCTGTGCTTTCAACCAAGTGACTAATAAAAATTTTGAACAGCTCTGGTGATAGTAGCCCCTTGAATTTGTTGAGTTAGATGACAGACTTTCAGTTTAGGATATGATTTTGACAACTGAATAGAGTGGGGGAAAGCCTTGAGGAAGGCAAACCCACCAGTAGGCTATTATAGTAATCCAGATGTGAAGTTAGGAGGGCCTGCACCAGAGTGGTGACAATGTCAGAGGAGAGACAGGGGCATATCTAAGAGATGATGCAAAGGTGAAATCAAGCCTTGGCAGCAGATTGGGTATGGGAGGTGAGGGGGTAGGAAGGGGGCGAGAGATAGTGAGAGGATGACTCCTAGGTTGTAAGTCTAAGGAATAGGTGGATAGTGATATCTTGAACAATAGTAGTGAAGTTTGGAAGGGAGAAGGATTTTGGCGGGGATAGGGGGGTACATTGGAAGGGTGAGGGAGACTGGAATAATGAGTACAGATTTGATCATGTTCAGTTGCAGTTATCTACTGCATATTCAATTCAAAATGTCTAATAGGCATATCAAGATGTGAGACTAGAGATCAGCAGAGAGATTAAAGCTGGACAGGTAGATTTGAGAATCATTAGCATAGGGATGATAATTGAATTCTTGGGAGTGGATGAGATCACCTAGAGATGTAATATAGAAGGAGAAAAGGACTCAGGAAAGCCCAGTGGGACACCCACAGTTAGTGGGTATGTCCGAAATGAAGATCCAGGAAAAGAGCCTGAAAAGAAGCCATCAGATGATAGGGAAGAGAACCAGGAAGGAGGAGTGTTTGAAAAACCTAGAGAAGAGAATATCAAGGAGAAGAAATTAATTGAAATTATTAGAGGTTGTAGAGAAGTCAAGAAGGATGAGGATTGAGGAAAGTCTGTTGGGTTTGGCAATTAAGATATCACTGGTAACTATAAAGAGAACAGTTTCAGCGGAATGATGCAGGCAGAATCTGGGCTGTGGAGATGAAAAGGGAAATGGAAGCACCATTTGAAGATGACCTTAAGTTTATCCACAAAAGACAAAGGAGAGAGAAGGCAATAGTTAATGGAGATAGAAGGGTCAAGTGGGAGTGAGAGACGTAAGCATGTAGGCAGTAGGGAAGCAGAGAAGCAGCAGTAGGCTCTAGGAGACAAGGTGGAGTGGAATCTCTTATGCAGGCAGTTTCATGTTGGTTAGAATTGGATCCAGAAATTCAATCCTTCCTGTTGTTTCCTCAGTTTTACAGGGGAACAAAACACCATTAAAGAAGCTTGCAAATTTATCAGCTGTTCTGTTTTAAGAAAAGAGGGCCTCAGCATATGTCCACATCATTAAGTTTCCCCAGTTACTGCAATATCACACTTCTGTATCAGGTTTATGATCTATTTCCCAAACTCCTCACCAAATTCCATCCTCTATTCAGGCTAAAGTATGACCCCCATAGGGTTCTCTATCACCATTCATTGAATCTCATCCAAATGAGTTTTACCATGTTTCCTTGCCTTATTCCTAGACTTCCCTAAAATGACTATATCTTCTTAATATTCATGACTTCTCTACCCCCTTCCCTTTTTATCTGTTCTATTCCTTTTGAATCAAGAATATCCCCCTTTAGACACTTATTTCTGTCATAAGTCTTTGAAACCAAATTTTCCTCTTACACTAGGTTCTCTCCATACTTTACACAAGAAATTTTTACAAGAGGTTTTCCTCTTTACACTAGTTTGCCTTGTTTATTACTTATACCTTGTACATTTTTATATAGACATGAGTCCTTGGGTTTCATAGTTGGTTTTCTTCTTGGATATTGTCACCCATGAATCCTGTGGTGCTCTTTTGTTCCAAAGTTGTACCTGCTAATCTTTATGGCATGTCTTATCACATCTATGTGTGCAGCTTTCTCATTTGCTCCATTTTTAAAGCCCTCTCTAATTAGATTAACAATATCCTAGGCAAATGTACTTTTATTAGCCCTCATTAGCTATATTCCATCTCTTCCTCCCTTAATTCCTATGTTCATAACCATGATTCAGGATTTTAAATCTCATTCTCAGCCAGTCTTTTTTTATATTCATTTATTTGTTTTCAGTTTTCAACAATTACTTCCATAAGTTTAAAATTCCCCTCCCCACCCCACTCCCCAGGACAGCATGCAATCTTATATGGTTCTACACATACATTCTTATTAAACACGTTTTCACAATTTTCATGGTGCATATGGGAGAAACCATGAGAAAAACCAAAACGTAACAAAAAAGAAAATAGTCTGCTTCATTCTGTATTCCAATTTTATAGTTCTTTTTCTGGATGTGCATATCATCTTGCATCATGAGTCCTTTGGAATGTTTTAGGTCCTTGCATTGCTGTGAAGGGCCAGGTCTATCAGAAACAGTCTTCACGCACTGTGGCTCTTTCTGTGTACAATGATCTCCTGGTTCTGCTCACTTCACTCAGCATCAGTTCATATAAGTCTTTCCATGTTTTTCTGACATCTTCCTTCAGCCACTGTCTTAACAGCTGATTTCCAACTGTCCACTTTCCAAATCTGCCTTTTCTTAATTCACCTGCTTACATTCAAGAGCTGAACTGAGCTGAGTACTCCAGATGATATTTTTATGGCACTGTACCATGCTCTTTTATTTATCCCATCACTTGTTTTCCATCTTTCTTTTTTGTTTCCTGAGTTTCTTTTGCATCCATATCAGTTTTTTCAGACAAATACCATATTTCCACATGATTACTTCTTGGAATACATGTATAGATCTGTACTGCATTCTATGGAAAGAACTTGATGCTTATTAAGTAACTCTAAATGTTAGTTGGGCCATCTTCCATTCCTTCTCTGTCTCATTTTTTTCTGCACTCCAGGTGAGAATTTCCTTCTGCCTCTTTACATCCTTTTCCTTTATTTTCTTCTTTGAAGACTCTTTTCTCTCTCTTCCCACCCGTACATCCATTCTATGAATATTAACCTGGAAATCATCATTGATTCTTCACTCTCCCTCCCGTATTCTTCCAATATCTGATCAGCTGCAAGGTTTTGTATCTCAGATCAGTCCTGCTTTTTCTACACCATACTCTACTCTTGTCCCCTCCTTCCTAAACTGTTGCACTAAGCTCCTAATTGATCTCCTTGCCTCTGTTCTTTCCATCCAGTAATACATCCATCACACTACTGCCAAAAGGACATTATGATAGTCCACATCAGCTCTCCTGCTCAGAAAACCTTCCCGACTCTCTAATGCCTTGAGGATAAAAATACAGATTCTCTGACTTTTAAGCTCTTCACAATTTGGTTACAGCCTACCTTTCCATATTGATTTCACATTACTCTTCCTCACACCTTCAACATCCTGGCAAATTGACCTACCTACTGTTCCCCAGGTACAGCCTTTTGTTTTTCAACTCTGCTTTTTCACAGCCTGCCCCTTGGGTAGAATCCTCTCCTCTCCTCTGCTTCCTCACTCCCATCTCTTGGAATCCCTGGCCTTCTTCAAGGCACAGCCCAAGTACCACCCGTTTCACAAGGTTTTTGCTGGTACTTCTACACTTCTAAGTGTCCCATAATCTCTTTATACTTCATATATTTTTATATTTCCTAATTTGTATGTATGCCATCTGTTTCACCTCCAATTATGAGGACTTTAAGGATAGAGATAGTTTCATTTTGTCTTTTATTCCCCAGTATCTAGCACAGCACTTGGCAGTAGTGGACAGTAACAAGGTTTATCAGATTGGATTTCAAGGAAATTATTCCTTGATGTTCCTTGTTATTCCTCCAGTAACTTAGATAGTAGAGATGCATTCTTTCAGACCATTTACTTTCTTTTTTAAGACAGAAGGTCTAGGTAGCTGTTACAAGGTACTTGGTAGAACACAAACCCAGAATGTACCCTGCAGTTAGTTATAGAATTCCCCTTTCTTTCTCTGCTTGCTTGAAGCAGCAGTAACCATTTTTGTCTTTTTTTGTAGCTCTCTTGGTCAAACTTTAGACTAACATCTGTGGAAAATAAGGCATAAGGTACAGATTTTGTGAGATGTACATTTCATTTTGCCATAGATCTTCAGATACAACCCTCTGCTTTCCTGCATGTCAGGTTCTCTGTCCCCATTAAGGGTATAAGGCTTAGTTGATTTCTCAGAGAAAAGAAGACAAGACACATGGACTGTAAGCATGTGACAAAATCTAGTTATCTAACAAGATGTTCTAACCTTATTTCACCTTACTTTCTCTTTCTAGATAATTCCCTTTATTTCCTTGGACTCTTAGGCTCTGTGTCCTTTCTGGGGAAATGAAAACATAATTTACTTAGCAGACAGAAACAGACAAATCACAGGGACATAAGGTGGTGTCCAATTATCTGAGGTCTATCCATATCATTTCACCTCAACATTGATCTTACTTCCCTGGCCTTTAGGTTCTTTGTAATTGTTAAGGGGAAAGAGTCTTTTTAATGTTAAGCTGAAACCTTGTAACTTTCAGTCCAGTTGAATAATCAGTTTCATTTTTAGAATCTCCTTTGCTCTGTGTTCTCTAAACTTTTTGAAATGTATTCCTAAAGTCTGGAGTTTGTGCACTGCATTCTCTTTCCTAACTATTAAAAAGAAGATAAAATTGACCCTTGCTCTTGTCTTCCTGTTCATATCACCAACCACTTTTGTCTTTTCAAGAATTAATTGCAGAGTGGAAGTTCTCGTTGTTGCCTTTTCTACCTTCTGTTATATTACATTAACAAGAAGGTATATTGTTCCTATCAGGGAGGAGCCAGAGATGGGACCCTCAGGCTGAAGCTGAAAGTCTGTGGTACAGAGAAGCCTCCCCATGCAGGGATATTGAGAAAAGACCTCACTGAGGGACCAGAAATATCAGAGTGGTTATATAAAAAGCCACAGTTGGTAGTTGGGGTCATGGATACTGTGTGAAGGCCCAGTGGTGGGAGGCAGTATTTGAATGAGAGTCCAAGCTCAGTGCCAGGACTAAAATGTAGTCCAAGGTTCAAGTGAAAGTGCCTCACATTTTTCCAGAAAGATAGATCCAGAACCTGGAACCTAGGTACAAGAGATATTTTAAAATGATTCCCAAGTTTTGCATATGCATCCACTGACAAAATGAAACAGCTGTTAATGAATACAGAAAGACTAGTGAATAGGAAGATTGGGAAAGCTTCCTGGGAGCCTGCAGTGTGTTAGTGATTGCAAAGAGGTGAAATAGAAATGAGTATCTGTTGATAACTTTTTCTTTTCTTGATTCTCATTTGCATTTAGTTGAAGTGACAAGATCATGCAATATCTTTTCCCATCTCTATTTTAGACACGTAGTATCTGCATATTTTAACTATTTTTTTACATTTAAAATAAGTATTATTTTGTGCCTTTTGTTTTTTACATCATAGTCATTTCAAGATAGACACCCCATGTTCACCAAGTGAACCTTCCTTTGGAACAAAGAAAACAAAAGCAATACCAACCTTCAGAGTGATTTTTTGGTAGTATAGACAACATTTGCACTTGTAGTTTCCCACTTTTCTACCAAAAAAAAGAGAGATGCCTCCTTAGCTCTTCTCCAGGACCAAGATTGGTCATAATCAGCATTTAGTTAAGTTCTTGGGGGTGGGGATGAGGAGAGAGACTTTTTCATACATCAGAGTAGTAGTATGAATATCTAGCATTTTTATAGTGCTTTTAAAGTTTGCAGAGTTCTTTATGAACATTATTTCATTTGATTCTCACAGTAGCCATGGGAGGTAGGTGTTATTATTATATCCTTTTTACGGTCTAGGAAACTGAGGCAGAGTTTAAGTGACTTACCCAGACTCACATAAGTAATAAGTTTCTGAAGCCATTTTGAACTCAGGTCTCCTGACTCAAGGTCCAGGATCTTATTCATTGAGATACCTAGCTTCCTCTTCTAGATGAAGTGTGGTTGAAGTAAGGACTGCCCTCATCCCAGACTGTCTTCAATACTGTAGTCCAAAAGTTTATGAAAGGCTACCATTAATTTTCTTTATTATATGCACTCCCACGCGTCATGTGTCTTAGAAACTTCTAAAATTCTAAACATTTCAAAATGAGAAAAAGTTGGATACATCTGAAATGAGTTGGATTAAATTAAAATGTTCTAAGTTAATTTGTATACAGATGCTTCTGCAAGGAGTATATTACCTACATACATAGAAAGTATGTGTCCATTTCTCCAAGAATTGACTATTTTGTTCTTAAAACACCATGTGTCATTGGCAAGAAGCCAGTAAAACTTCAAGGAAGACAGACACATTTTTTCTGGTATTGGCTATGGTGGCACCATCTCTGTAACAGCTTGTCTTTTTTTCCCGCCTTGTCCATAGGAAGAGGACCATCAGGCTCGGGTGGAAGAGGCCATCACCCGAATGCTAGTGTGTGCCTTGAAAGCTGCAGAAGATCCCACTAATACTAAAGCCTGGTTAAACCCAACAGAAGTAGGGAACCTCTTATTTTTATTGCATCAATTGATAATTTATTGGGAAGATAGCTTCAAATGAAGCTATTCATTTTGTAGGAAAATTGAAGACAAACATAGATCTTAAAAAATTCTTTCCTTTTCCTCAGGTAGTGGGAACATCTCATGAAATCAATTGTCAGTATTTAAATGGAGCCATTTCTGCCTATTTGGAACACAGTAAAGTAGCAGAAACATTAACACCCACAGAGTTGAAAATAAATGGTGAGCACAGAGTGGAGGCTCTCTTGAAAAAAAGGAAATTGGATGTATACACCAGAACAAAAGAGAAAAAGTCACCTCATCGTAAATTAGCTACAGGCAGAGAAAAGCCTGAGGAGAAGATTCCCTTTGGTCTGGATCTAATTCCAGTATTACCCACTCTTCAAAATGAATCTTCAGAAAGAGGAATAGCTGAGAGTGATATTAAAGACATTGTCACGGAAAGTGGGAGACATCTGGGGAAGTTAAATTGTGCAGAAGAGCAACCAGTGATAAATAAAGCTGAAATACCACTTGCTGATAACATTGTTTCTGACAGCACAACGTGCGTTTCCATCTCTACAGATGACTTACTAGATTGTTTGGTGAATCCAGAAGTAATCCATCTAGTAGCACAACTTTTGTTACAGAAAAGAACTTGTAATTTCTAAGTATGATTTTTTAAAAAAATTAAATGATGCTATTTTAAAGGTACTTTTCCATTCTTAATATATATTTTTTTAAGTAACTTACCATGTGCTTTAGCTTTAGCTGTCATTTTAGATGATTTCAGTGTTTGGAAGGGTATGGTGAATTAAGTGGGTGTTAGAATTAGCAAGGGAACGACCAGAGCCAGGGAGCATGCTCAATTCTCGCTTGCTGCCAGGGCCAGGAAGAGACCCAGGAAGTACTCCCAGGGCACCCCCTTGGTGGAAGCCCAACTACTTGGGCAATAGGGAAACCTGCTTTCGATGCCACAAGGAGGGTCACTGGTCCAAGGAGTGCCCCTCCAGGACACCGCCCCCCCATCCCACCCAGAGGGAGCCCCAGGAACCAATGCCTGTGGAACCATGCCCATGTAACCAGGAGGGACATTGGAGGGAGACTGTCCCTCAGGTTGGAAAAGTAGTGGAGCCACCCCCCAGTACCCTGTCCTCCAGTATTCTCAAAACTTGAAATGACAAAAAAGCCTGGGTGCTGGCAGTACTCCCACTTTTTCTACCTCTCTCGCCAAGCTCTGGGCAAAAATAGGCTGAAGGTAAAGTTACTCACTTTAACTTGGCTAAGTTCTCTGCTTTAACCAGTTACTGTGGCCCTACCCTCTCATTGACCCATTGGCTTAAGGGATCTCTCCAGACATACCTGTCCCCAACCTCGTTGAGGATCTGTTATTTAAATGCTCCTTCCTTATGATCTCCTCTTGCCCTACTTCCTTGTTGGGAAGGGATCTGATGGTGAATTGGGGTACCATTTTTCTCTAGTTTAACCTCCCATCTCCCTTTTGCCTCTGTTCACTAGATCTCCCCATGTTTGCTTGAAAGTGTGGGAGACAATCGAGCCAATTGTTTGAGATCCTGGAATTCCAGGGTGAGCTACTTCTGCTACCCCAGCCGTTGTTAGCCTCCCAGACCCTAAAGTGTTCCCCCCATGTCAGTCAGACTCTGATTAAGCATGAGGTCCGGGAAGGACAGCAACCTTCAATTGAAAAATTCCTTAAGTATAAAATCCTTGTCCCTTGTTCATCTCCATGCAACATTGCAATCCTTCCCACAAAAAAGCCTAATGGAGAATACTCACAATTTATTTTTGCCTTTGAATGTACTCTTCCTGGGGAATCAAGTCCATATCAGCTAACATGGACAGTCTTGCCCCCAAAGGTTTCAAGATAACCCTCATTTATTTGGCCAGGCTTTGGGAAGGGATTTAAGAGACCTGAAACTTAATTCAGTATGTGCATGATATTCTTATTTGTAACCCCACCCAGGAGGGTTCTTTGCTGCCACAGAAACCCTTAATTTCTTGGGCACTTGAGGCTGTAGGGTCTCTGAACAAAGTACAAATGACATGCCAGGCCATAAAGTATCTGGGGCATGAACTCACACACACCTTTCTCTTTAACCTCTGAGAGCAAAAGCACTGTCCCTGTTGCAACCACTAAGAAACAAGTTCCAGGCTTTTTAGGCATGGATGGATTTTGTAGACCCTGGATTCCTAATTTTGGTTTTATTGCTAAACCCCTGTATGACTGTACTCAGGGCATTGGTCTGGATAAGGCTAAAGCTTTTGAGACTCTGAAAACTAAT
Source organism: Potorous gilbertii (assembly GCA_028658325.1). Classification (NCBI taxonomy): domain Eukaryota; kingdom Metazoa; phylum Chordata; class Mammalia; order Diprotodontia; family Potoroidae; genus Potorous; species Potorous gilbertii. Next base: position 279,734,970 of record CM053771.1, on the reverse strand, counting down.
TGGACCACCTCCCCAGTGATGGGGTTCAGACTCTGGGAACTTCCTTGAGTTCCCCTGAAATCTCTTCACTTAACCTGGCTTTTCATACTCAAATTGAGCTCTCCTTGTATCTCCCCACAGAACCTGGCTTTTCATACTCAAATTTGTGGCCTTTGTTACCTCTTGATTGCCCCCTGCTTCCCACCTAGGCGCTCCTACAGTCATTTCTGTATTTAAGTTCCATCTTTCCTCTATGAATGTGCTCAGATTCAATCCAACTCAGACTGTGTCTAACCGAGATTCTATCTTGCCGGCTTGTCACAAGCGTTACAAATGCTTAGACTTCTTAAGAGTCAACCCAATCTGGCAAATCTTTAATAAACTTTGTTTTTCTTTGGTTTTAAGAAGGCTTGAGTCGAATTCATTCGAACAGGACCTGACATATCGGTATTTCAGGGTTCCCAGCGCTTCTCAACCTCAACAAACTGTTGCAATAGCTTAGGCTTGACTTGATGAGAACCTGCATCAGAGTGGTAGCAGAGTCAGAGGAAGGATATAAGGAGGGGGGTGAATTTTATAATGTTTCAAAGAAACATTATAAACAAAGAAATCAACAGCCCTTGGCATCAGATTATATTGGGGTAAATAAGAATAAGGAGTTGATGACTCCTAGGTTTGGACCTTGGGTAGGTGTTGCCCTCTACAGTAATAAGGGGGTGGGGGCAAAGTGGAGGGGAGGATTTAGGGGAAAAGATAATAAAACATACATACATATATGTATAAGAGGGAGTGGTGGAAGAGGTAGGAGAAGAAACCAGGGTAGAAGAGACTACAGTGGTCAGTAAAGATGCTGTTTCTTATAAATAGGCTATATGTATTTGTATAGATTTTTTTCAATAAACAGTTGTCAAAATCTGAAAACAGAAATGCAAGATAAACCACTTGATCATAGATTTAGGAAAGACAGCATAGTGTAGGGGATGGAGAGCTGGCCTTTGGAGCTAGAAAATCTGGTTTCAAGTCCAGCACTTAACTCAGTGCCTGGCTGAAAGTAGGAGCTTCAGAAACCTTTATTGGAGACCAGAAGTCCAAAGCTTAATGGCTGTGTGACACCTTCCCCTCTGCTTATCCCCAGGCAATTCACTTAACCTCACACTGCCCCAGGCAACACTCAAATTTCTTTTAAGTTGCAGATCAGCATTTGTTGTAAGGGTTTCCTCACCACAAGTTCTTTCCCTGTGGTTCTGTTCTTTAAGTCAAGTTGAAATCTTCATGACCCCATGTTTTCTTGGCAGAGATGCTGGAGTGGTTTGCCATTTTCTTCTCCAGCTCTGTTTACAGATGATGAAACTGAGGTAAACAGGGTTAAATGACTTCCAGGGTCAAACACCTAGTTAAGTGTGTGAGGCCAGATTTGAGTTGATGAAATTCTTCCTGACTTCAGGTCCGGTGTTCTGTCTACTGTACCACCTAGCTTCCCTGTAGAAGTTCCGTACACTAATGAAATCACAGGACTGGACAAAAAAAAATTAAATATATTTAGCTGGAAGGAACTGTGCCATCCAACCTCATTATGACAGGTAAGTAATATGAGGCCCAGAGAGGTAAAAATAACTTACTTATCATTATGTAGGCAATAATGGGCAGAACTGGGATTCAACCCAAGGGTCTTGATTAAAAATTTAATTCTTTTCCTCCACTGCTAGGCCATGATCCTACTTAACATTTAATTTTTTAAAAATGACAAACTGCTTTCTCTGCAGTTTTTGTAAATTTCGTTTGGCATCTGAAGTCCTCTAAGATGAATCAGGATTTTATTGTAGTCTATGAAGTTGGGCTCACCTTTTTTAAAAAAAATTAGTTTACAACATTCAGTTCCACAAACTTTTCAGTTCTCAATTTTTTTCCCCTCCCTGCACTCTTCTCTCCCCAAGACAGTATGCAGTCTGATATAGGCTCTATATATTCACATTGTTCATGTTACAAAGAAGGCTTATAACTAATGGAATGAACCATGAGGAAGAAGAAACAAAAGAAAGCAAAAAAAAAAAAATAGTAAATAGTATGCTCTGGTCTGCATTCAGATCCTGCAATTTGTTTGTCTGGATGTGGATAGTATTTTCCATCATGGGCCTTTTGTCCTTGTCCTAGGACCTTGCATTTCTGGGAAGAGCCAAATCTATCAAAGTCAGTTCTGCTTACCTCACTCAGCATCAGTTCTTGTAAGACTTTCTCCAGGTTTTTCTGAAGTTGACCTGCATGTCATTTCTTATGGTATAAAAATTTCCATTATGTTCATATACCACAGCTTGTTCAGCCATTACCCACTTGATGGGCATGCCCTCAATTTCCAGTTCTTGGCTACCACAAAAAGAACTTATAAATATTTTTGTACATGTGGGTTCGTTTCCCATTTGGATGATGTCTTTGGGATACAGGCCTAGAAGCAGCTTTGCTGAGTCAAAGGATATGCACATTTTTGTAGACCTTTGGGCATAGTTCCAAATTGCTTTCCAAAATGGTTGGATCGGTTCACAACTCTAACAATGCATTAGTGTTCCAGTTTTCCCACATCTTCTCCAGCATTTATAATTGTTCTGTTTTGTCATGTTAGCCAATCTAATAAGTGTGATATGGTACCTAAGAATTGTTTTGATTTGCATTTCTCTAATCAATAGTGATTTAGAGTATTTTTTCATGTGACTATAGATGGCTTTAATTTCTTCCTCTAAAAACTGCTTGTTTATGTCCTTTGACCATTTATTATTTGTGGAATGACGTATTCTTTGACTCAGTCTCTATATATTTTAGAAATGAGGCCTTTATCACAGATAGTGATTGTAAAAATTCTTTCCCAGTTTTCAGCTTCCTAGCTCCTAATCTTGGTTGCATTGGCTTTGTTTGTAAAAGACAAACTTTTCAATTTAGTATAATCAAAATTATCCATTTTGCATTCCATAATGTTCTTTATCTCTTGTTTGGTCTTTTTTTTTTCTTTCAGTGCACTTAGATTAGTTAATTTGCAGTCTAGCCCTCTACTTCTGATTATGATTGAAAAAGAACCACATTTGGAAGGACAATATGGATTCCAAACTTCAATTTTCAATTAAACTTTTTAATGACTAAAATCTACATAGAGCATTAAAATCAACATTTAGGAATTATTAAACACCCCAAATCACTTCAGCTACTTAAACAAAATTTGGAATATGAGCAATCTTACAACAGCACTTTACTATGGTCTTTCCAGACAAAACTCTGTAATGGAGAAATGGGCTCAGAGAGAGAGAGGATCAGTGACGTTTCTGAAGTGATCAAATTTAATTCATTTTTGTCTTGTCCCATTTTCTGTGACCCCATTTAGGGTTTTCTTGGCAAAGACATTAGAGTGCTTTGCCATTTCCTTCTCCAGTTCATATTCCAGATGAGAAAACTGAGGGAAACAGGGTTAAGTGACTTCCTCAGTGTCACACAGCCAATATGAGTCTGAGCCAGATTTGAACTCAGGAAGATGTATCTTCCTGATTCCTGGTCTAGCACCCTATCCTTTTTGCCGCCTAGCTGCTCCTATGACTATGACAAAGTAAACTATAGATTTAAATTGAATAACAATCTCACAACAATTGAAAATGAATGTTGAGCATTAAGAAGAACAAAGAAGAAATATGTAAAAACCCTCCCTTCCCTTCTCACTTCTTTGCGGAGATTAGAGGTCTGCAGACATGATATATTATTTTCAGGTGTTTGTTTATGTGGCATTGGTTGGTTTTGCTGAATATTTTCTCATCTTCCATTTTTCTCTTTAAAAACATTATTTATTATATGAGATTGCTCCCTGGAAAGGAAGGGAAGAAATACTGGAAGAAATTCTGGTAGGATACAAAACTATCCAAAATTTATTTTGAATATAAATCCAACCTCCAAACCTGTTTGCATGACTCTCTTCCTTGATGGAAATTATTTAATGTTCCATGTTTTGTGAGGGGCAGAGTTAGCAAGAACTTGGGAGAGAAAGTAGACCCTGTCTTCTGGCTTCTAGCTTCAAGAGAGGAGACATGGGGTGCTAGACTTGATTCAGGTCTCTGAAGAAAGAGAAAGACTCTGGGATAAAGTCAACATGTGGAGGAGCCAGCGCTCTTGATCATGTTCATATCCTCAGATTGCTACACTAGAGACTTTGGAGAATTTTTCCCTAGGTGAGATCTGAGACTCTTGATTGAATTGAGTTGTCTTGCTCCCAGGGCGAGCACATTTCTTCTTCTAATTCTGATCTTTAACACAGATACTTTCTGCTGGATACTAGTAGATGGAATGGCTAAAAGCAATGTAACCAGAGAAGAGAAAATGGGAAAACATGATGATTCCTGCATGGGCTATTTGAAAAGAAATCTTCCCTATTTATCATTAAGTTGGTGGCAGCAAAAATTTAACTTGGAATCATTGACATGATGGAATAAACCAGTCCATTTGGCCATCACTGAGCTGAGCTGGGGCTTATCTCTTGATTATACTTTTTGTAACAACAATTGAGACACTTGACAAAATATTCCTTTGGCAAAGGCTTGTTGTTGTTTTTTTTAAAGGAATACTTTATAGCTGTAGCTGATACGAAATTCAATTATGAGAATGTTTTCCATAATAAAGTATGCTTGTGTAACACAGATTATTTATCTAGCTAGGCAAGAGCTTTGAACTTGGGATTCTGAGATGTGGGTTCAAACTTGTCCCTGACACTTGCTAGCTGTCTAAGCCTCAGTGGGTCAAATGAACTCTCATTCTCAATTTCTTCACTTACAGAGTACCCTATTTATAATTCTTAATTCGTAGGGTCTCTGTGTCATGGGTAATATATGTAAAGTGTTTAGTATAGCTTAAAATTCCATAACTTAAAGTGGGCAGCTAGGTGGCACAGTGAATAGAGCACCTGCTCTGGAGTCAGGACCTGAGTTCAAATCTAGCCTCAGACTCTTAGTAGTTGTCTGACCCTGGGCAAAGTCACTTATCCTAGGGCAGCTTGGTGGTGCAGTGGATAGAGCACCAGTGTGGGAATCAGGAGGACCTGAGTTCAAATCTCACCTCAGACACTTGACACTCACTAGCTGTGTGACTTTGGGCAAGTCACTTAACGCCAATTGTCTCATCCTGGGTCGTCTCCAGTCATCCTGAAGAATATCTGGTCACTGGATTCAGATGACTCTGGAGGAGAAGTGAGGCTGGTGACCTGCACAGTCCTCCCTCACTCAAAACCAAGTCAAGTGCAAGTCATGTCATTATTTCTCTGCTGACATGGTCTTCTTCGGCAACAAAAGATGAACATACACTTAATCCTAATTGCCTGAGTACAACTGAGAGTACAAGCAACTGAAAAGAATGGGGAGCATGTCCAGTAGACAGTAAATAGATGGTAGAAGCAAAAAAATATTAGTAATTCTGTAGAACTGGAAGATCAAGTTCTACTTCCAGTGTGTTCCTGAGTCTCTTATGTTCCTTTCAAGTGTGCTCCTCCATGCTGGTGTTAGGGCCATATCTTATATAATCTGTTATATAGTTTTGGTTCACACATGATCCCTGTGCTTATTCATTCTTCTCAGTGGCATGTGAATATTTATGGAAGAGTGAGTTCCAGGTTTATGGAGAGGTTTTTTTTAAATCACCTGTATTACTGTACTATTTTATTAGAGACAGCTAGGTGGCAGAACAGATAGAGTTCAAATCCAGTCCCAGACACTTACTGCTGGTGTGACTGGAAAAATCACTTAACCTGTGTTAAGTAAAATGAAGATGATAACAGTACCTACCTCCGAGGGTTGTCATGAGGGTAAAGTGAGATGTTTGTAAAATACTTTGCATTATATCTGGCACATAGTAGGTGCTACATAGTTACTGATTCTATTCCCTCCATTTTGTTTCCTCTCTTAATAAATATCTTTGCTTTGAACCCAGTGACTAGTAAAAGTTGCACTAGTGCAGCCTTGGAAACTATGGTTTGGAGAGGATGCTGACCCCCAAATTAACTTGAGTCTGGGCTAACTTGAGGGGATTCACGAAGGATGGGGAGTGGTGTATTTGCGTGCTGTATTATTTTACACACACAAAAGGTACAATTGCTTTCTTGTAATCTGGACCATCTGGAAGTATCTGAGACAAAGCGACTGTGTCATCTTAATTGTGACTCTTCCTTGGTCTGCGTGGGCATCAGTTACCTTGTTACAGTTACATCTGTTTACCTTCTGTAAAAGAGTTTCATAGTCATTGGCCAAGAGGGCTAAAAAATCTCCATAATCTTTTTCTTCAGGAGAGAAACTAATTACAATGGTGGATGCAAACATCTTAGTGTTTGAAGGTGATGCTAAAGATAGAGCCTCATCTCAGTGCAGTAGAGTGGGCAGAAGAAGGAGCTGGTTTAAAGAGCTATCTGGAAGTGCTTTTAGCCTGCTTCTAATTCTTCAAAATGAAAAGCATTCATTCCATAGTCCCAAATTCTATCCTAGGTCTGCTGTTGCCAGGTCAATGTTACCCTGGGCAAGCTTTAAATCTGTACTTCTCCGATCTCATTTTTGTTGAATTTTTCCCTTTTTTTGTGGTGATTATATGTATGTATATAAAACAATTATACTATTTCTTAAAGTATTTAATGCCCTCCTCACATTGTATTAGTTTCCTGGTTCTGACAAATGCCCATGTATCCCTCAAAATACCAAGTCAACATCAGGTCAAAATACAACAAATGTGGAATTTTTCAAAAATTATACAGTATATTAAAAAATAACAACAAACATATCTCATAGTAGATTTTGAGCCAACTCAGAACCAAGAAAACTTGGTTTCAAATCTCATCTTTGCAACATACTGGCTTTGTGACCCTAGACAAATCAGTGCCCTCAGTAACTCTTTAGGACTATAAACTGTTGAGAAAGCATCAACCTTCATTGGTGGAGTGAATTTCCTCATTTAGGAGTTACCTATATTAAACAAATGATGAATTTAGTCTCTATCCCTGCACCAAGTACAGAGGACATCATCTTTCCTTATAAAAACAAACAACTGACAAAGGGATTGCTGTAAATAGCCCAGAAATGTTCCCTTATTTGTAAAGAGGCAAGGAGAAATGACCTCTAAGATCTCCTCTAGTTCTATCTTCTAGGGTCTAAGGGCATGTGTGCTTGATGGAGGTCAAGTAAATCTTTACAATTTCAGAGACAAATCACTGCTGCTCCCTTCCTGGGTGGTCTGGAAATGTGTACACTATCCCTAAAGACTGTCAATGGCATCCCATTTTCTCTGTTTTTTTTTCAACTTTACTTTCAGTTATGAATTATATATCTCCTGTCTGTTCTTCAACTCTTTGAGAAGACAAGAGAAACAAAAACTATTACAAATATGTATTAGATAAATATTTGCATTAACCAGGTCAAAGGAAGAAAGGTAGAAAGAGAAAAAAAATATGCTTCAATTTGTGGTCTGAGTCCATCAACTCTCTAAGTGGATAGTGTTTCATTTTGAGTCCTTTGGAATTGTGATTCGTTATTGTATTAATCAGAGTTTACAAAGTATTTAAAAATTGACTACCTTTACAATACTGCTGTTAATACATTCTTTTATGTTGATTCTGCTCATTATATGTTTCATCAGTTTATACAAATCTTCCCAGATTTTTCTGAAACCATCCCCTTCATCATTTCCTACAGCACAATTGAATCCTTTCACATCCTTATACCACAAATTGTTTAGACATTTCCCAGTTCATGGGCATCTCAATTTCCAATTTGTTGCCACCACAAAAAGAGATTTCATCTATCTATATGTATATATGTACCTATATGTGTATATAAGTAGGTATATATATATATATATGTATACACACATATCTGTGTGTATACACACCCACCCCCATACAAAAGCACACAGACTGTACCTTTACCTTTGTTGTTGTTGCTGTACTCTTTGGGATGGAGATTTAGTAATGGCATTTCTGGATAAAAGAGGATGCTCATTTTTAATAGCCCTATAATTATAATTCAAAATTGTTCTCCAGAATAGTTTGCCCAGTCCACAACTTACCAAAAGTGCTTTAGTGTATTTAATTTTTTACTTCCCCTCCATCAGTTTCCTTTACTGTCATGTTAGTCAATCTGGTAAATGTCAGGTAGTACCTCAGAATTGTTTTAATTTCTCTAATTATTACTAATTTAGACTATTTTAGTATTTAGTGTGTGTTCATCCTCTGTTGCTGATGAAGACCATACCATCAGAGAAATAATGACATGACTTGCACTTGACTTTGTTTTGAGTGAGGGAGGACTGTGCAGGTCACCAGTCTCACTTCTCCTCCAGAGACATCTGGATCCAGTGACCAGATATTCATCAGGATGACTGGAGATGACCCAGAATGAGGCAATTGGGGTTAAGTGACTTGCCCAAAGTCACACAGCTTGTGAGTGTCAAGTGTCTGAGGTGAGATTTGAACTCAGGTCCTCCTGATTCCTGCACTAGTGCTCTATCCACTGCACCACCTAGTTGCCCAGTATTTAGTATGAATATTTTAAATGATAATTGATATTGGATTTCTTTCTCTGAAAACTATTCATATTTTGTCCACTTACCAATTGGTATAACTGACTCTTTTTTAAAAATAATAGTAACTAATATTTATATGTTGTTTTAAGGTTAACAAAGTACTTTTACTAATACAACCCATTTTGTCTTCATAAGAACCCTAAGGGGTAGGTGATTATTATTAACCCCATTTTTAGAGATGAGGACCCTGAAGATTAGTGTGGTTTAGTAACTTGCCCAGGGTCAAACAGTTAACAAGATTTGCATTCATGTCTCCCTGAATCCAAGCCAGAATTTTATCCATCACATCACATAGCTTCCTATCTTGATACTTCTTCACAATTTCATCAGCATGAGCATTGTGGTTCTTCCTTTCTTTTCCTTTTTTTTTTTTAACAAAAGAAAATATTCTTCTTCATTCTGTGATCCAATTCCATAGTTCTTTCTCTGGATATGGAAAGCATTTTACATCAAGAGTCCATTTGGAATGTTTTAGGTCCTTGCATTGCTGTGAAGGGCTACATCTATCAGAAAAATTCCTCACACGCTGTGGAATACAGTGTGTGAGAAACAGCAAGGAAGTCAGTGGAGCTGGACTGGTAAGTGTGTGCAAGTAAACTATGAGAGGACTGCGAAGATAGGGAAAGTTTAGGTTAAATGCAAACAAAGCATTTTATATTTGATTCTAGAGAAAGCACTGATGTTGACATTATTGGCCCTCAATTTTATGAAAATGTCTTTGGTGCCCAAGTGGAGGATGGACTGAAGTGGGGAGAAACTAAAGTCAGGGAGATGAGAAGGCTACTGCAAGTATCCGGGAGTGACATCATGAACACCTGACCTACGGTGTTGGCCAAGTGAGTGAAGAGGAGACGTAGATAAGAGAAGTTGTGAAGGTAGAAACATGACTTGGCAACAGATTTGGTGTGTGGGTCAGTATCATATTGTCAAAATGGAAGGACACAGCCTTTCTTTTTGATGAGGGTTCAGAAACAGGAGATACTGGTGAATGTAAGCTTTCTGTCAGTGTGTTGCATCACAACAAAATAAAATATATGAATCACTTTTTAAAAAACCAGCTTTGTAAATTCACGTACTGAAAAGGGAATTGACAATTTGTGTGAAATGGACACAAATAAAAAACATCTAACAGAAATCCTTTGATCTACCACTGAAATTAAATCCCCTTTAAATTTGTATAATTGTGTATTTTGACGGCAACCTAGCAATTATTCATACTTTCTAGGTTTGATGATATTTTGGAGATATTCAATGATGTAGTGGATAAGAACAGAGGATTTAGAGTCAAGGCAGACCTGGGTTCAAATCCTGCCATCTATGATCCCCAGAAAGCTCCTGACTTTCTCTGTGCTCCCATTTCTCTCATAAGATGAGGGGGCTGAATCAGTTTGAAGGTCCCTTCTAGTTCTAAATCTCTATGTCTTTGATCAGTCCTCTCTATGGTATAGATCATAACCCAATTCAGACCTCTTTATTCTTTTCAATTATTGTTCATATCCTCTTCATTGTTGACCGTGTGATACACATTCTTTATCCCTACTCTATGTTCCTCTTTTCACCCACCATGTGTTTCACCCACTGCCTTTTGAGTCACCCATGATTTTGATTGTCTGGAGATTAGTGTTCCATTATTCACAGCCATATATCACCAGGGAAAGGCCATTGAAGGGAAAAAAAGAGGTGTTTTGTGTGTGTGTGTGCGTGTGTGTGTGTGTGTGTGTGTGTGTGTGTAGACACATGTACACTTCTTTAGGAAAGCTGAAGGTGCTATGTGATGGAATCTTGTTCATTTCTGGACCAAGCTCCTTCTTTTTTCAGCTATAGTGCCTATACCAGATTTGTGATTTGATGTACTATGTACAATGGATGAAGATGCTACAATCATCCATTTTAACTTGGCTGCATTACTTTGGGACTTCTCTGACTAACTTCTCCACCATGCTACAGGAATCTCATTATTGGGTTAACCTCATCCTCTTGTAAGATCTCATCAGCCTACCCTCTGGCTCTCTGGTTGGAGAGGGTGTCATGAACTCTGACTCTTCATTTAAGGAGGGAGCTCAGCTCAGACAGCTCCTCATTTCTCACCTACCTACACCATGTTGGGTCTTCTCTTACTTTTCCATCATCCCCCCATACCCTTTTCAGCTTCCTTTTTGTTTTATCTTCCATTAGATTATAAACTCCTTGAGAGCAAGGACTGTTTCTTTTGTGTGTGCATTTTTATCCCTAGTGCTTAGCACACAGTGCATGACATATAGTATGTGCTTAATAAATATTGATTGATTGAGAAATAAAACAGATTCCTTGGTGATACACTTTAAAGTATTCAGATGCTGATGCTGTGAGATGAAAGTCACACCTCACCTTTGAAATTTTTGAAGCAAATAAGGTTCCTCCTGCTTTACTTATCATTTTCCCCAGTATAACTGTGATTAAAGTCTTGTCTATTGACATGGGACACTGAATCAACATCTGTGCCATGGAAGAGGCATCTTTCATTATTTGTGTGTTTGTTTTGGTCATCCATGAATATTTTTTTTGTCTTATATAAATTCCAAAGGCTTCTGTTCTGTATCCTCTGAATCTACAAATTACAAAAAGAAAATCACTTTGGAAATGAGCAGTGTTAGGCATGAAATACTTGTGGAAGTGAATTTTAAAATGATCAATCCGTAAGAAACCATTTTAGATTTCGTGTAGGGCAATTTTCTTTTCAGGATAAAATAATAAACATCAAGTTCAGTGCTAGCTATTTTGTTTTCCAAATATATTCTTATATCCACACAATTTTTTAAACCTAGAGTTTTGTAGGATTATGCTTCAAAAAGAAATATTCCCTCATTTAGTCATTTTGTGGAAATTTTGTTTGTTTTGAATTGCACATCTAATGTCTTTAATATAGGGTACTCTTGGTGAGGATCCTAACCAACACAGATGGGCACCTGCTTGGGAACACAAAGCTGTAGGGAGTCACTTGGAGCCCTGAAACATTAAGTGACTTGCCTGGGTTTATTTTCTCAGTAGGTGTGAGAGGCTCAGCTTGCAACAAATACTTCACAACTCCAAAACAAGCTATCCATTATACCACAATGTCTCTCTCGCTGTCATTTCTGAATCGTTTTTAGCTCATTTCTGATAGATCACACACACACACACACACACACACACACACACACACACACACACATGCACACTCCTCTCCCTCTCTCTCCCTCCTCTTCTCTCTCTGTCTCTGTCTCTCCCCCCCGCCCAGCTCCATCCACCCTCCCCCATACACTGACATAAAATCATTGTGCTCTAAAAGTTCAAGGACAAATGTTGAACACTGTTCTAATCTGCAAATGCTACTTTATTTCATTTTTAATGTAAATAGTATTTTATTTTTTCCAATTACATGTACAATTTTCAACATTCATTTTTATATGATTTTTGTGTTCCAAATTTTTCTCCCTCTCTACCCCATGATGGCAAACAATCTGATATATGTTATACATGAACAATCATGTAACATTTCCATTGCAAATGCCTTTTTAAAATATAGTTTGATCTAGAACCATGATCATGACTCATTGCTCTTAAGTTTGTTAATAGATCTCATGAGAGCTAGGGTTTGGGATAATGGCTCACCCATCATAGCCTCAAGTTCTAATATCTTGCTGTGTTTTTTCTCTTCCTCTGAATTAAAAACAAATGAGTTAAAAACATTCTGAGTCTGATAATAAGCTTGACATTACTGTAGGGTGAACTAGATGAGCTGGAAGAAAAATAAGGTTCCATTTGTCTTTGATAAATATAAAATGATATCATAAGCATGTTTAGACAAAGCATGCTTCATTCTGGTGCAAATTTTATAAGAGCAAGTTGTTTTATTTATATTTCCCCTAAGTTCTGTTACTATTTTGTATTCTACTAAATGTTTAAAAGGAAATTTACTTGGTTTTTTGTGAATGAAAAAGGAAAATACCAACTTCTAAGGAAAGTTTAGTATTTTTATGTTTATTATTGTATCTTTTTTATATTTAAGTTATTGAGGAGGTGGAGGAAGGGTTTATTTGTAAATGTAGTGCTACACCCTTATGGAGCTGTAAATATCACAGACATACAAGCTTGAAAATAATTTTCAAGAATCAGCAATCTTGCTAACATTTTTTCTCATTTACAAGATAGGCTATTACAATGACTTGACCTTTGCAAATTTCTTTTACCTCTTTTCCTAATCCCAAATCTGCCTCTAACCTGTTCCGTTGCTACAAGGAGAGTCCAAAAACAACAGAAAATCAAAAGAACAGGGAAGATAAATAGAAAAAAAAGCTCCAAAGCAAATCATAATTAGAGGGTGTTTTTTGTCTATTATGAGTTAGAAAACACTGAAGAGTGACTATTTTTCCATTGCTGACTCACAGAATGTTATAAGGGGTCTCAGAAATCATCTGGTCTAATCCTCTTACTGTACAGATGAAGAAACTTAGACTTTTAGAGTAAGGAAGTGATTTTAGCAGAGATCACAGACTCCATAGGCATCAGACCAGTGAAAACAAACAGGAAGAAAGCAACCCAGTTGTTGTTTTTTTTCCCTCTCCAGAATTACTTGCGACAGATCTAGGTTGCCTCAGTTTTCCTCTTTTCTCACTCCTCATTTTTCCATCTGAAGATCATCACAGTTTGGAACACATTGTCATTTCTTTTGCCATGGAAAGTAATAAAAAGAAATGAGCCTGTATACTCTAGAAACTATTCAGGAAACTTTAAGTTAGGAAACAAGGTCTATTTACATTTAGGTTTCTGTATTCATTTTAATCTTTAATTAAATCTCATTGTTACTATTTGCATATTCATAGAATCATCATGGAATGATATTAAGATCTATTCCACTAAAATATCAACAACAATATTTTTTAAACCTAATATAACCTATGAAGATGAAGAATTGACTTAGGCCCAAGGTTGATGGATTGATAAAAGATGATGACCAGATGAAAGAATTTCTGAGTTCATGAACATGGAAGTGAAATACTTCTAATAACCATTTCACTCTGATTCAGTAAGGAGTCAAAGAGGATGCCACGAAAGTGAACCTGTAAAAAGTAGGTTCCAATAATAGAAATGTTGGGAAGAAGGGAGGGTGGGGGAAGAAAGAAGATGAATTCTGTTTTGGATACACTGAATTTGAGAAATCTATGGGATAGACTGCTGAAAATGTCCAGTAGGCAGTGTTTAGGCCAAATGGGAAAAAGAAGATGATCTTAGATTAGATACATATGTAAGAAAGAGGAGCAGGGGTGAGGATACAGACAGAACCTAGGAATAGAGGATTAGAAGTCATGACAAGGATAAAGAATAGATTTACCTTCTCTGTTGCGGAGTTAGCACAAGTCTGACAAAACTTGTCTTTCACTTGCTTGTATTCTTCATGTCCTGGAGGTAAATCCACCAAAAGAAGGTTCTGGTCTTTCATGTCATCCCAGTGACTAGGGATCTCAACTGAAAGACAGATATTTGGTGATCAATCATTTCCTCCCACATGGAAGGATAGGATTATGCAATTTAAATTCCTAGGGTTCTATAAAAAGCAAAATAGCATCTGAATTGTTTTGCATTCTCTTAACACTTGATTTTGAGAATTCGATTCAACTGAATAAACATTAACGAAACACCAGTTATATTAAAGATAGCATAATATTAAGAAAAAAGTTTATACCCATGGCATCCTTTGTGAGTTTGTTGTTGACTTGTTCTGCTCACCCTGCTATCAATATAACACGTAACTAATGAACAAATTAATATATCAATTATATCTTAAGTCTATTTTTCTACCTATAACATCAATACAGATTGTATCCCATCTATAACTGAGTCTAAGAGAGTTGTCTTGGGGCATTTCAGTGGCTTGCCCAGAGTCGCACAGCCAGTAAGAGTCTGAAGCAGAATATGTACTTATGTCTTCCTGTCTCCAACTTCTACCTACTATACCATGCTACCTCTTATCATTCAGTTTTCCTTCAAATATTTTAAATCAAATTACATGAATTGCTACTTTATTTTAAAAACACTAACATACAAAAATTTATCTAGAGTTCATCTTCTCAACATATTTTACAGGCAGCCAGATGGTACAGTGGCTAGAGCCCTGGGTCTGGAATCAGGAAGATCTGAGTTCAAATTCAGCCTCAGACATTTGTGAACTGTGAGTCTCTGAGGAAATCACTTAACGTCTATCTGCCTCAATTTTCTCAACTATAAAATGAGGATAACGACAACACTTCCCTTGCAGGGTTGTTGTGAAGATCAAATGAGATACTGGTAGAACTTACACAATGTCTGACACATAGTAGGTGCTTCATAAATACTTCTTTCCCTGTTTCACATCTATTCTTGGATTCACGAGTGTTAAATAGAAAAGCAGGTGCAGCAATGTAGTGGGTAAGACTGGTAGGAAGGACGGGCTGGTATGGGAGGAACTGCCTTCCTCCTCTGTCCCAGGTTCCTATACTTGGCATAGCAGGTTCAGAAGTTCAAGCAGACATGATTTTTGCAGAAATGATTTGAGGCAAAAAAACTCAGAAAACATAGAATTACAAACTGGAAAGCAAACTTATTAATTTACAATGGAAGGTGGGGGGGTAAAGAAGCAGTACTGTATAGTAGACAGAAAGAACTATCCTTAAAGTTAGTAAATTCTTCCTCTGGTACCATAGTGGATGTTTGACAATGGATAAATCATTTCAACTCTCACTCCCCCAGTAACTCTCCTACTCTATAAGTCCATGAAGGTGTTGATATTTTGAAGCCATTTCCTCCCTGATTGCAATAGAGCATTTTCTCACTGGGAGCTCTTTCTACCAATGAAATCACAGTTTCAAAACCAAAGCAAACAAAATAAAATAGGCATCTCTAAACTAGACCCTAGAATATGAAAAAAAATTTAGGATGCTAGCAGCTGAGAACTTACAACCCAAATCTGGGAATCAGGAAGCTACTGTCCATCACCTTTTTATTGTACCTCAGTCTTTTGGCTCCCTCTCATGATTGTACCAGCCTTACTTGTTCTGGTCAGCTAGTGATACCTACTAGGTTTCTTCCATCACCAATCCCCATAGTTGTCTGAGATCCCCTTAACCTCTTTCTGCCATCCCCCTTCTCTGTAGAGGAATGATCATGAAGGCATCCTTCATCCCCCTCTTTCTCCTAATGCCTAGATTAATTCTACCACATATATTCATCATGTCCATCCATGAAGCTGGAGGAAATTGCAAAAGCAAGATGACACTCGATCAACTAAAAGTGTTTCCTAATATCAACTGGACCCTCCCTACAACAAGCAAGCTTTCTCCTCTCTAATCAATTAGGTATCCTGCTCACCAAAGTGGCCATTTCAAATCTTCTCGTCTAACCTCTTCATAGTACTCCTTTCCCCATTTTTTTTATCTGATGTCTTTGCCTTATATTTAATTAAAAAAAAACTTAAGTCATTTGATTATAGCTTTTTCTTCTCATTGCCTTGTCCTCCTCGCCTCATCTTGCCTGACTATTTCCTTTAGCAGTCCTCGGGTGTCACAAAAGTCTTGTTAAGTCTCAGTCTCTTTGGCATTTAGAGACTTTCATAACTGGTCACCTTCCTATCATTTGACTTACACTTGACTCCCTTCCACTCACTCACCAATCCAGCTCTACTGGCCTATTCTCCATTTCCTGTATACTGCATTTCATTTCTGAGAGACTGATTGTCTCTCACACCTGGGATTTTTCCTGCCTTAACTTTGCTGCCTAATTTCTCTGGATTCCTTTCAGATTTAGCTCAAAACTCACCCTTTTTTTAAGGTCTTTCCTAGTCCCCTCAGCTTCTATTGCATTCTATCACTTTCAAAATGGACTTAGAACTACTCTGTATATATCTTGTGTGTTCCTAGTTATTTTATATGTTATGTCTCCTACTAGAAGGGGTGCAGGGAGTCTTTTTGTTTTTCTTTATATCTCTAGCTAGCCCTTAGCATAGGGTCTGGCACATAGTAGGTGCTTAACAAATGCTTGTTGACTGATCAGATGATACCCCAAAACACATAATATTCAGTTGTTTTAAATGGAGATCACTAAGAAGTACTCTGTGTACTTTCCATCTCTGTCCAAAGCTCTGGACATGGGACAGTGGGGATATGGGCACATTTACACTAATAAGGAAGAGTTTAACAGCCATACATGCTGCCCAAATTCTTGGAATTTATTCCTGTTTTTCAGTACTAATGAGAGAATGCTTGACCCACATCACTTCTGCTTCCTAATATCTAAATTCTTAGTTCTCAGGCTTGATCCTGAACTGGCTCAGTCTCTAGTTCTATCAGCCCACAATATCTCTTCTGTTCTCATTATAGGATGCAGAAGCCTTAGGATAGGTTGGTTTTTTCCACTTATAACCACCCTAGCTTCATCATTTTAAAACCACCTCATTTTTCTCTTAACAGGAAGTGCTTGAGCAGCACTTACAGTGTATCTAGTGCTATTTTGGTCCCTGGAGAGATGAATCAAAGGAGGAGGAGACATTGCTTCTATGCTTAGCTCTGTCCCTGAGTCACTCTGGAACCTTGGGCGAGTCAGCTACTCCTTGCTGATTCCTGTTGGTTGATAAAATATAGAATATTAAAAACTCTGTAAAGAGTTAGGGGCTAGATTTATGATTTCATTAGTACAAGGAACTATTGGGTGAGAACATTGTCTTCACCAATGCAAAGTGGCATCTTTTCTACAACTCATAGTCTTCAAGAGAAGTGAAGTGACCTGACCCATTGGCCATAGTATGGAACAATGCTTCTTGCTTTTTTAAACTTCCATCAAGAAACTACCCTTCTCTATTCAGGCTCCAAAGCTACCTTTCCCCAGATTATGGGCCTATTTTCAACTTTCCACACCAGGGGTGTGGAACCTATGGCCTTGAGGTTACATGTGGTCCTCTAGGTCCTCAAATGTGGACCTGTGACTGAATCTGAATGTCACAGAACAAATTCTTTTATTATTTATTTCTCATATGTGGTCTTGAGGCTGCAGCTCCCGTACTATACCCTGGCCCCTGGAAGCTGTTTTCTCTTTCTTATGTTGTCCATCTCCCTTTGTTTTGGCTGGTTTCTTGGAACAAATTATCTTAGTTGAATCTTCCTGGATGGCTTACTCCTTGATAGTTAAGATCCCTCTTTCACCTATTTGTAACCTTTTCTGGTGCAGTCTACAAAGTTGCAAGCTCCTTGAAGTCAAGGACTGTCCTTTGTTTCTTTCTGTATCCCTGGAGTTTAGTCCAGTGCCTGGCATGTAGTAGGCACAGAATAGAAGTTTACTGATTGATAATAGACTCCTTTGGCAGTCTGATAGAAGCTATAGACCCCTTCTCAGAATAACGGTTCTACAAGTCTACAACAAAATATATAGAATTGTAAGGGAAAGCAATTATATTAAAATATAGTGATCAATGTATTTTTAAAACTAAGTTCATAGATCCCAAATTAAGATCTCCTGCTCTAGGAGATGGGTCTGGAGTTTTGAATCTGTTCTTAACTTGTGGATGGAACACTCTGGAGGAGGACTCTTGTCATCTTCACTCTTGGAGCATTTCCCTTTCCAGATCTGTTTGTCTAATTTTTTTGATTTTTTTCTCAATTGTCTCTGGTATTCAGATGATTTTTGCAGCCATATTTCACTTTTCACTGATTAATTCATCAATTATGTCATGAAAGGGTCAAATTTAGATAATACTGTCAAATATCTTCTGGTGAAGACCAAAGATTTAGCAAGGGGCCTCAAAAGCCATTTAGTCCTGAAATGGACAGACCAAGAAAAACACAGGCAAGAGTCAATTGGGAATTTTGAGAGTGTCTTTATTAGCCAGGCCAACGGCTGTCTCATGGGAAAACCCAGAGGAGGCAGCCCCGAACTAATGTGTGTGTGTACCTTTTAAGCATTTCGGCACTTCCTGGTACAGCCTTGTGGTTTTAACAACAAACATATCTCACAGAACAGTTTTGACAGGGGCCCAAGTTGCTGCTAGGCAAGGGGGCCCAACAGAAAGTTGCTGCTAGGCAAGGTTGCCCAACCCTGCCCAGCAACTCAACAGATATTTCTCAATCCAGGGGCCCCAGAGAGGAATAACGTCCACTTCAGTTCAAAAATCTCATTTTATAGTAGAGAAAACTGAAGTCAAGGGAAGGTAAGTGACTGGTCCACATTCACATAGGTAATAAACAAAAGAAGGATTTGAGCCTAGCTTGTCTGACTCCAGATCTAGTCATCTTTTGAGGGTACTATATTGTAAGGGAATTGCCAACCCCCAGCCTCTTGGACAGCATTCACTGGTCATGACTCAGGTAAACTGAGGGCAGACTGGTAAGGCATGAACATGATGGCGCTGGGAGGAAGGGTTCTGACCCTGTTTTGCTCAAGGCTATTTTCCCAGCTTTTCTGATTACATGTACTGTAGAAGAAAAATCTTTTAGAAATTAAGTTGTTAATAAGTTCAAACACTAAATTTAACTTTTTCTTAGGCCAAGGAATGACTACAAGTTCAGATTAAAAGAGCAAGATCTTTTCTGCTTTATAGAGCATTACATATTAATTTATCAACACATTGTCTTGAAAATGAAAATTTAAAACTGTTTAAAATTTGTCCTGTTGTTAACAGTCACTAAACTTTTATAAAGAAACTTAGTTGAAAACCTTCAAAATAATAGTTGTCTTCCCTTGATCTAATCTGAAATGATATGAGTTGAAATTCACTGTAGACCCAGTTGAATGATGAGTTGGGACTGCAGGGCAAAAAAAATCTTAATGGTTCTAACCTTTACTCAAGTAAATTTTATTTCTGTATCCACTTCTTAAGAACTTCTTTGAAAGAGAGGGCTTTTGAAATCCATCAGCTGAAGGGAGGGAGACTTTTGGACAACTGTCCAGTGGCACCAAGTCTCCTCCATGCTACTGGAGAGAACTGCTGAGGTGTCTCTTTAAAATTTATGCGTTTTTCCAATTTGCCTTAGTGCTAAATAATATTATAAATCCTGATCTGTTTTAAACATCCAATTAGGAGAGACATGTTTCACTTAAATATGACCAGAATAACTGCTTTTTGGTTATTTCTCATTATACAAAAAACTTCTCTTTTAGGCGAGGCATGAGATAATGAAAATGCTAATCAGCCTGCCTTTGATATGAGGGGAAAAGTTCCCTGATCTCCTCTTGTCTTTCTCTCCACTTTCACAACCTGGCCAGGGTTAGAAAGTAGAAAGAGAGAATTTTACCAACAACTTTCCAATAATTTCCAAAACTTTTATGCTTTCCTTAAATTTCATATCCATGTTGTTCTCCTAGTGGGCTTTGATTAAAGCCCCTTTAAAACTGCACATATATTATTTCCTTGCATTTCTTATCTAAAACTGCATTTTGCAATCATATAAACTAAATAATATAAGATTAGTTTCTCTCTTTCTCTCTTCCATACTTCTCCCTGATGCTGCAGTCATTGGAGAGAAGGGAGGAGGGGGAGGAAAAGAGATAACATTGCAAATTCCAGCTACAATGGAGCTGGCCATAATAACTCACAAACACATGCACACAAAACATGTAAAGACAGAACACATATACAGACAATGAAGAAGAGTCCAAAAACTGAGAAAAAATTGTCAGAAATTCTCTGCACAAATTATAATTTTGATTTACTTTCTATCACTGTGTAGCAAACATCTGTTTTTGAGAAGGGCCTACCAAGTAACCCGGTTTCTTTAGCATTTTGTAAATAAGGCTTGCATAAGATTCCTTTTCTAGAGTTACTACTGTAATCTTTTTTTAAAATGATCTGTTTTTCCACATTGGTAACACTTTTTTCCATCCTCTTTATCAGTCTCATTTTGATATTGCCATCTCACTTCTTCTTTTTCCTTCCACCCTGTTAACTCCTTTTGTAAATCAAGATATATTCTCTCAGGGCTTTCCTCTCTAGAGCTTTCTGAGGAGCTGGAAGGAAAAAACTGCCTGGCTTATTTATCACGACTCCCTTTTTCTGCCTGGAATGTGCATAAGAAGAAGGTGGATGGTGCTAAAACTTTAGGTTTTTCAGAGGCAAATGCTGTTAATTGCTCTCCTACTACTTGCCAGGTCTGTGTGGAGACTGGAGGCTTTTCAACTACCCAAGGACATATTTCCTCCACTTGTTCCAAGAATTTTCTGATTACTTTTAACTTTAATGTAACTCCTTGGTTCTTTGCTTTCTTGTAAATGAGACCTATGTAAGCTTTCTTATCTAGCTGTTCTGAGGATGTAGTTAGCCCCATAGTGCTAAGAACCTAGCTCACTGCTTAATGAACCCTACAGAACCTAAGCAGGTTACTTACAATTTGTAGTTTCTTCCCTCTCCCAGCAGGCTGAGCCCGAGTCATCCTGTCCTCCTTGTTCGTTTGTTCTCCCGTTCTACCAAGGCACCATCTGGGGAACGCAGGCTACGTCTTTACCTGAGCCACAGGTCTCATGCCTTTGACCCTGCGCTGATACTCCGAGAGATGGCTCCTGTTGATTGATTGTCCCTATTCTTATTTCTTATTCTTATTTGTTCCACGCTCCATGTATGGACGCCAGTTGTTAGGGACCCCAGGAGTTTGGGCCTGATCTTTCAGACCTACAGGCTTTATCTGAGCAGCAGGGGCCTGTAGGCCTTGGTGGAGTTTAGCTGTAAGTAATGACTGAGGCAGGAGATAAGATAGTAAGAACTCCATTTATTCAAGCAGTGAGCGGTGCTTTTATCTCTTTTCTGACACCAGTGCTCTAAGTGAACCTATCAGCAATTACTTTGCCCTTATAAGGAAGTAATTTACCTTTAACCAGGACTGCCCAGGGTGGACATGTAGCCCCTAGAAAGAAAAACATTTTTGGCTTCTTTGTTCTCCAAAAAGCCTGGGAAAATAGCCTTGAGCAAAACGGGGGCAGAACCCTTCCTCCCAGCGCCATCTTGTTCATGCCTTACCAGTCTCCCCTCAGTTTACCTGAGTTGTGACCAGTGAATGCCATCAAGAGCCTGGGGGTTGGCAATTCCCTTTCACTATATTACCTCCCAATGAATCACACTCCCCTCATTCTCCTGCCACCTCTTTATCTACCAAGCCAGTTGTATGCTCATGCTCCTCTTCCTGCTTCACTGTCAAAACTTGACTTCAAGAAAAATAAATCTGTTGAACTCAGTCATGCTTCTATCTGTGTTCTGCTCTGTATTTTTGTTGCCACTTCCAAAAGCTTGATCTTTATAGGTTTCTCCAGAAGAAATTGGTCCCTGTGGTTATCAGTAAAACTAATTCAAGTTAAGAAGAACAGTGCAAACTGGTTTACAAAGTTGAAAGTTAATTTGTAGGGTTTTTTTGGGAGGGGGAAGGGTTTTGTCTTTCTTTGTACCTCCGGAAGCTTAGCACAGTACCTAGGCACATAGTAAGTGCTTGATAAATGTTTATTGGCTGAGTAACAGAGAAGTAGAAGGGGGGTGGGGGGATGGGGGGGGTTGGGGGGGTTGGGAGGAGTGGGAGTGGGGGGGTGGGGCATGAGACATTATGTTAAAAGAAGTAAATCAAAGCTGAACCTACCTTCAGGTTTTTTAGTATGATGAACAGGGAAGCTGTGTCCCTTTGTATTTGTAGCAAGGTGAGTGTTAAAGTCTACTGTGTAGTTTTTATTCTCAATTTTAACATTTATTTGTTATTTTTTTCCTTTCCTTGCATCCTCTAAATGCAGATTAGTTATTTTGTCAAAAGGCTTGAAAATACCATTGTCATTATACTGCCACGTGACGGGTTCTACTGAGCTCCTCAGCCTTAGAGTCCTCACCCATATGTAATTATGTTCTCTTGATCATGCCTTGAATTACATCTTGGGCAGTTCCTGTGACCTCAATTTGAGACCCTCCATGTTTCACATCAAGGGTGATATTTAGTCTTTTTTGCAGCCCATTCAGTTCATTATATTCTTTTTCACCAAAGTTTTGGATGACCTCATCAGAGAAAGTACAACTTTTGTGTTCCTTTAAAATCAAATCTTGCATCCAAGAGATAGTGCTTTCAACATTCTCCTTACTTTCACCACACATCTGGAAAGCTGTTAATTTTTAAATTTTTTCCAAAACCAAATTATCTTGTTTTTTGGGAGACTGGCTTGCAAGACTGAAAAGTGCTTTAAAAATGAATGAGGATATAATGAGAAGTTACCCACAAATATTTTCAAGGTAAATCATAGACACATGTACTTTAAAGAAATATACAACTTACATTTTTCCTTGGAGAACACAGAGGTTGAGGTTTGTGGCTTAGATCTTATTCTTTCTTTTCATAGTATCATGAAAAATTTCCAGTAACTGCGGCAGGAAGAGGACCACTTTCACTTTTTCCACTAATTGGCCAAACCCTTTCTGTGCAAAATTTTCAATGACATCATTATAGATTCAGCAACATTAGTAGGGTCTTTTTTGGCCTGTCCTGAAGGAATAAAATAAAAAAAATGATAAAGACAAAGTAATAAAAAGTAACACTTCCCCCTTGTTCTTAATCTCCCCCTGTCCCAACCTACTATTTAAATGTTGGCAGGTTGGATCCTTAATGCTGCTTTCTCCAAATCAATAATCACTATTTGACGCATTGTCCGTATCTCAAACAAGAGCTTCTATGTCCTGTGGAAGCCTACTGTTCAATTAGCAATGACTGCAGGAATCTGAATGATCTAAAGACTGAACTTGAGTGTTCACTGGATTTAGATGCTCATTTCATGTCCCCCCCTTTTAGATAAGTTTTTTTGTAGTCTGTAAAGTGTCTTAACCACGTGAACTGACAGCCATTTAGAAAGCATCTGAAGAAAGACAAGAAGCCCAATGTGTTGGGTCTCTACCTTGTTTTTTTAATGAAAGGGCATACAATTTCTTTGAATTACTTAAGCATTAAGATAATCATTGGCATTTTGGCCATTCAGGGAGCTACATATCTGACAGTCTGATAAGCATTTGTTGTGGACCAGGTACTAGGGGTACAAACTTCAAAATGAATCAGTATTTGTCTTCAAGGAGTTTCTGTGCTACTTAGAAAAATGCCACATGCACAGATATATAAAAATAAAATATATACAAAGCAAATAATAATGGTAGGTAGCCTTTATATAGCACTTCACGATTTATAATGTGCTTAGCAAATATTATTTAATTTTAGCCTCTCAGCAGCTCTGGGAAATAGGTGGTATTATCTTCATTTTATAGATGAAGTCACTGAGGTAGATGAAGACCTAGGTGAGATTTGAACTTAAGTCTTCATGATTCCAAGTTCAGAGCTCTATTCCTAGTGACACCTAGACGTAATTGTTCTGGAGGGAGAATACTAATGCCAGGAGGGACCAGGCAAAGTCTTAGGTAGGTTAAATCACTTGAACCGAGACTTAATGGAAACTAGGGACACTAAAAAGTAAAAGTGAAGACAGAGGAGAGAGAATTCCAGACATAATAAGAGCCTATAAAAGGATATGGAGGAGACATTGTTACATGTGGGAAACAGCAAGTAGGTTACATTAACATAGAATGTATGAAGAACATGTCATTCTAGAAAAATAGCCTGAAGCTAGAATATAAAGGTCTTTAAATGCCAAGCAGAGGGATTTGTATTTTATCCTAGAGTTAATTGGGAACCACTAAGGTTTTTTGAGTGAGGAAGCAAAATGGCTGTATTATCAGAGATCATGATATTTGGAAATATCAACGGTCAGCTTTGTGGAGGATAGACTGAAGAGAGGAGAGGCTGGATATGGGAAGATTATTTGGAAAGCTAACATAATAATTCAAGTGACAAGAGATGAGGATCTGACTTTGGGTGATGTCCATGAGGAGAGAGAAGGGAACAAATTTCAGCAATGCTATAGAGGACCAACAAGATAAATGCTGACTTCTACATTTGAGTTTCACAAAGTCTATAGTATAGGATGGGGGAGGTATGACTATACAGCATTTCATAGGTATCTGTTTTAAGTGGACTATAGGCTCAATATAAGGGAACAGGGTGGTATGGGAGCAAAACAAAACCAAAAAGTTACTATCATCTTAGGTATTTGATAGGAGGAAGACAGTCAGTCAATAAGCACTTAGTAAGTGCCTACTATGTGCCAGACATTGTGCTAAGCATTCAGTATGTGAAAAGAGGCATAGGGGTAGCTAAGTGGTGCAGTGAGTAAGTGTGACCCTGGACAAGTCACTTAATACCAATTGCTTCTGAGAGAGCGAGAGAGAGAGAGAGACAGAGACAGAGAGAGAGACACAGAGAGAGAGAGATGAAAAGAGGCAAAGACAGACCCTGTTCTCAAAGAGCACACCATCTAATGGGGGAGACAACATACAAACAAATATAAATAAACAATATACAGGATAAACTGAAAATAATAACAGACATAAGAAACTAAGAATTAGGAGGTATTAGGAAAGGCTTTTTAAAAAAATTTTTTAGAAGATGAGAATTTAGCTGGAACTTGAAGGAAGTGAAGGAAGCCAGGCAGTAGGGATGAGGAGGGACAGCATTCCAGGCATGGGAGATAATCTGTGAAAAGGTTTGGAGTCTGGAGATCATTTGTCTTGTTCAATTGACAGCCAGGAGACCAATGTCATTGGATCACAGATTCCATGGTGGGACGTGAAGTGTAAGAAGACTGGAAAGATAAGGCTTTAATATCACTGTGATAAATGAGTGGGAAGAGACTTGTGTGATGTCTCTTTCCTCTGACTTATTATTTGGGGAATGAAGATTACTTCTTTATCAGAGACTGGAGCAAAGAAGGAAACAGTGGGAGATGAAGTCAAGGTGTCATAAGAAGACCAGTGTAAAAGAGGGAGTTCTTTGCAAGTGGCCTTGATTCTCTCTGTAAAATAGGAGGGAAAATCCTCAGCTTAGAGAGAGAGGGAAAGAGCACCATGAGAGGCCTAAAGAGCAGAGGAAAGATTGAAAATGCTGCTGTGAGAATCTTTTAAGGAGGAATAAAGAGACTACCTACCTCCAGTGAAGACCTTATTGAGATTGGATACCATAAATTTGAAGCAAATCTGGTGAACACAATTGTGTGATAACCTTTTCAATTCAAAAGCAGGTACAGAGGAAAGGAGGAGGCAGAGGATGGCAGTGACTCAAGGTGGAGTAATTCATGGCAAGGCAGGAGTGTTACCAGGACATGGGAGCAAGAGAGCTGAATGTAGAGAATGGTCAAAAAGTTTACCTTTATTACCCACCAAGTTTATTCTATAAGAATTACATAAGTGTATAAAAAAGTAAAATAAATGCATAAAAATCACAGATTTTTATAAACAAATCAACTGCAAAATACTTGGCCTTCCCACAAGCAGTTGATTATTACCAGAGATGAAGACTTGTATTGAAATGAAATGGAGGAAAGTTAACTGAGCTTGAATAACAAGATATACTGTGTCAATTAAAAATTAAATAAAGTCAATAAGGAGAGTCCATAAAACTCTGCTCAATTACAAAGTCAGTCTTAGTACCATACTGTCATACTCTTACTTCCTGGTAACAATTGATAAACTCTTTTTCTAGAAATATTCTCTGTTGGAGGATTGTTTGTGTGTACATTGGAAAGTGTTTATTGTGTAGGAAAAAAAAACCTTTCAATTTTTAAAAAAAAAGACTAAATGCAAAATCTTTATTATATTTATCAACATTTTCCCCCCCAAGGAATAAAGATTATCCTAGGACTATACATAACAAAAAAGTGAAGGAAGAAAAGGAGATCATCTAAAAGACTACTGTAGGAATCCGTGTATGAAGTGATGGGGAACTGGGCAATTGAAATGAAGAGTTGAATATGAGGAGTTGAATTTATTATTATTAGTAATTGATCTCAGGCAAGTTGTTTATCTTCTTTAGGTCTTGGCTGAAAACCAGGAAATTAGCTTAGAATTACATAATGTCCTCTGACTATAAAAAGGCAATGATTCAATGATAAGTTCAGTATTTGACGTGAAAAGTTTTAGGTTGCACCAAAATAGAATTGTCTGATAAAAGAGAGATTAGACTAGGGGCTAAAGGTGTTCACAGGTTGGAGCTGCGGATTGAGAAGCTACCTTCATGGAGATAGAAGTTGAAAACAAAAATGAATGAGTGAATTCTCCTAAAGGGTAGATATGTGAGAGAGAAAGAGGGAAGAGAAGGAAGCCAAGAAGTTAAACCAGAGAAACAATAGAAAATGAAAGGAGGTAAAAGAAGAGATATGAAATAGACTGAGAAATGGATCGATTTATTTTCTTTCCACTTTTCCTATCTCTTCCCTACCTTCATTTTCTGTCCTTTAGTCTTGCTCTTTGTCAGTTTATCTTTCTCTCTTTTTCTTTTTGCTTATCCATAGCTTAAAACTAAAGGCAAAACCCAACAGTGCCCAGAAGCACCATGGTACCCACAGTGAAAAAACATTGCCAAGACCTAAAATAAATAAACATTACTGCCATCACTCTCATATAGAGTCAACCTTAATAATTACCTTTATTAGTGGATATGTAGTCTAGGGGAATCTAAGTATTTGAAAAATAATTCTGAAGGAGGTTACAAACCTGTTCCAATGGCTGGGAGGGTAACAGACACGTATTTTTTTGGACTTTAGAGATGGTTTATTTGACATCTTTTCTCCCAACAACATGAATTATTTTCTTGCACCTTAGATTTCCACCCTGTGTTATTATAAAATTTATGGCATGATTCATAGTTGCAAAACAAGAAGACACAAAGGCATGAAACGTTAGCTAAACTGAAACTTTTGGGTAATTGAGAAGAGAGAATATTTTATTTAGAGGACACGAAAACAATAGTCCAAGTTTACAGAATTCCTTTTATTGCCTAAAATTCTTACTGAATCTCAAAGATGAAAGGCACCTAAGGGGTCATATAATGAAATCCTGTCCCATGCATCAATATTTTCCAAAGCATCACTGACATAATTATGCATCCTCTACTTAAACATCTCGAGTGATGGAAAGCTAACTTATAAGGTGACCCATTCTTTTCTTTTCTTTTTTTTTTTAATTTTACCAGTTGTTATATGGAATACTAGAAGGAGTCCTGTCTCTGAAGTCAGGGGATCTAGTTACAAATCCCATTTCTGGTACTAATCACTGAACCTGTCTGGGCCTCAAGTTAGTCATTTGGATATAAGAGGGAATGGACAAGAAGGGCTCTGAGGTCCCTTCCAGCTCTAAGCCCAGAATTTAATGATCAGTTTGTTTCCCCTAAACCTCTAATAACCATACTGTGGTGCATCAGAAAGAACAATGACTTTGGAATCAGAAGACTTGGCCTCAATTTCTGGTTATGCCATTAATGACCTGTGCAACCTTGGGTAAATCAGTTAAACTTTCTGGGTCTCGGTTTGTTTATCTGTTAAAAGAGTTGCACTAGGTGACTACTAACATTTATTCTATCTCTAAGTCTATGACCCTATAGGCTTAGTCATAGTTAATACACTGGATACAATGAAGTGTATCCACCAAGACAGCCCTTGCTCTCAAGGAGCTCACAATCTAATGGTGAGAACATCTTCCCATTGGTCCAGAATACTCCTCTGGAAGTGTAGGGAGTGTCACATCCCTTTTCCACATAAGAAGACTTCAAATATCTGAAGACAATGACCAATTCACATCCCACTCCTCAGGCTTCTCTACTTAAGGTTGAAGAGACACCATCTAAAGCACGGGAAGAGATGTGGGTAGGGCTGTGGCAGGGATTTAAGTAATCTGGTTACAATAGATATCATTTGTAGTAGGATTTCATACTTGCCCGTAAAAAATTAGTTTGTACTTGTTATGCTATACTTTCCAAGAAACACCCAAACATTTCCCTTAAATATACATTCCCCCGATTTGTTAACACAAAAGAAGACTTTGTTATTTAATTTTGATATTATGTACCAACATGGACAGTTGGAATTCTCAAGATTTTTCTTGCCTCTTCATATTGGCATTAAAATATTTATATTATTGTAGCATCTGAGACTATTGTAATGTCTGAAGCCTTTTGAGGCAACAATCTATAGAAGTAATTGTCTTTAACTCCCAAGAAGAGGGTCTAATGGTGAAAGATTTAGATACTGTGATAGATTGCTAGGGAAGATGGCAGACAGAGGGAGCCTTCTGGATCCTTCAAATCATACCATATGTGGTTGTTTCCTACTATAGTCCTGCATAGTCTTAGCTCAAGTTTTGAAGGAAAATTATTATAATCTCACCTTCAGGTCCCTCTCCCATGGAGCACTGGCTCTTAAAAGGTTTCTTACTTGTTTCCCTCCTATTCCACATCCCTTCCTTCTCACTACCAGTTATTTTACTTGCACTGGATTATGGCTAAAGCAAAAGCAGTAATACCATATCTAACGTAGCACACTCTGATTCCACAGCTGGTTTAGCAGCTTCGAAAATGGCTTTAGAAACCCTTGGATAAGAGAATCACAATAGAGATGAACATGAATTGAAGAATCACACAATGTCAGAGATGGAAAGTATTGTAGAGATCATCTATTACACTGTCTTAATTTTATTTATTTTTACCTTAATTCTGTTTTTAATTAGTAAACCCTTATTTTTTCCCCTTCCACAAGTCCCATCCAAAAGAAAAGAAAAATGAAACACTTATAACAAACATGAAAAGTCAAACAAAACAAATTTACACATTGGACATGTCTAAAAATTTATGTCTCAGTCTGCATCTTGAGGCCTTTCAAATTTGTTATGTCATTGTTGTTTTTGAATCAATTATTGTTTTGATTCTATTCATTTGATTGTGCATCAGTTCATACAACACTCCCCAGATTTTTCCAAAACCACCACTTCCATTATTTTTTATGGCCCAATAGTATTCTATTATATTTTTATACCACATTTGTTTAGTCCATCTCAACAGATAGGCATACTCACATCTTTAGTTTAATAGAACAAAAAGTGCTACCCTCTCTCTCTGTCTCCCTCCCTCCCACTCTCTCTCTCTCTCTTTCTCTCTCTCCCTCCACACACATATGTATACACACACAGATTTCTTCTTTCTTCAGTCTCTTTACATCATACCCTTAATATTACAGATGAAGAAACTGAGATCCACAAGGGGGCAGTAAATCACCTCAAATCACACAGTTAGGAAGTGAGCTAGTCCCGGGAGCTTTCTGATTCAAAATTCAATATAGTCATTTAATCATAACTACATGTAAAGCTCCTAATACCTTTCACAAATTCATGCTCTAATGCCTCATTATGATGTAGAGGTAATCCAGAGTTCTTGAATGGGAATTACAATGAAGAAGTCCTGGCAGCTTCAGAGCTTACCATATTAGAAAGACTTTGGATATAACCTGACCACAGCCCATTTCTAGTTAAGTATGAAAAGATACATAACTAGGAAAGGGTACATTTGGTGATGAATTCTTAAACCATGGCAACCCATAAAACCAAGAAAAATATAGAATGGCCTTCATTTCCATGTGACTATCTGGCTTCTGAAATGGATATGACACAAAAAGGATAAAGGGTGCTCAGAATTACACAATTTCTGGACCTGCTACAAATGTTAACTTGTCACCAAGTCCTCTAACTGTGTGATTCTTATTCAGAGACAATGGAGAGGCCATAGCACTCAAAGAATTAAATCTGTACAGTTCTCACATTTTTTTTTTAATGAATGAAATCAGAAGATAAAGGGAATTTGCAGCTAAACAGAGATAGCTCACAGTATCTATTTGGGAGACCACAAACAAGAGATGGTTTTGTCATGCAGTCAAAAACAAGAAGGAAAACCATCTCATGAGATTCTTTTGTTAAAAAATTAATTTATTTAACTTTTCAATATTCATTTCCACAAAATTTTGGGTTCCAAATTTTCTCCCCATTTCTCCCCTCCCCCCACCCCAAAACACCAAGCATCCTAATTACCCCTATCACCAATCTGCCCTCTTTTCTAACATCCCTCCCTTCTCTTATCCCCATCTTCTCTTTTGTCCTGTAGGGCCAGATAACTTTCTATTCCCCATTACCTGTATTTCTATTTCCTAGGAGCAAGAACAATACTCAACAGCTGTTCCTAAAACTTTGAGTTCCCACTTCTCCCCATCCCTTCCTCCCCACCCTTTGAGAAGCAAGCAATTCAATATAGGCCATATCTGTGCAGTTTTGTAAATGACTTCCATAATAGTCATGTTGTGTATGACTAACTATAATTCCCTCCATGCTATCCTGCCCCCCATTGCTTCTATTCTCTCTTTTGATCCTGTCCCTCCCCACTGCCCTCCCTTCTATCATTCCCCCTACCCTGCTGATCCCCTTCTTCCCCACTTTCCTGTATTGTAAGATAGGTTTTCATACCAAAATGAGTGTGTATTTTATTCCTTCCTTTAGTCAAATATGTTGAGAGTAAGCTTCATGTTTTTTCTCTCAGCTCCCCTCTTTTTCCCTCCACTGAAAAGTCTTTTATTTGCCTCTTTTATGAGAGATAACCTGCCCCATTCCATTTCTCCCTTTCTCCTCCTAACATATTTCTCTCTCACTGCTTAACTTCATTTTTTAAAGATATGATCCCATCCTATTCAATTCACCCTGTGTTCTCTCTCTCTCTCTCTCTCTCTCTCTCTCTCTCTCTCTGTATGTAATCCCACTAACTACTCAGATACTGGAAAAAGTTTCAAGAGTTACAAATATTGTCTTTCCATGTAGGATTGTAAACAGTTCAACTTTAGTAACTCTCTTACAATTTTTCTTTGCTGTTTACCCTTTCATGCTTCTCTTGATTCTTGTGTTTGAAGGTCATTTTCTTTTCAGCTCTGGTCTTTTCATCAAGAATGCTTGAAAGTCCTCTATTTCATTGAAAGACCAGTTTTTCCCCTGAAGTATTATACTCAGTTTTGCTGGGTAGGTGATTCTTGGTTTTAGTCCTAGTTCCTTTGACTTC
>CM053771.1:279636488-279702962 GCA_028658325.1 Potorous gilbertii | reverse complement strand
GAAGGGAGAGATGAAAGGAAATAAGTGAACCTTACTCTCATGGGATTAAGCTTAAGGAGGGAATAACACACAGTTAATGGGATAGGGAAATGTATTTTACCCTGCAGGAAGGCAGGGGGAAAGGGGATAGGAGAGGGAAGAGAACAGAAGGGAAAGCAAATTGGGGAAAGATAATCAGAAGCAAACACTATTGTGGGAGGACAGGTCAAGGGAGAGAATAGAATACATGGAGGCCAGGATAGGACAAAAGGAAATGTGTTTAGTCTTTGCAACATAACTATTATGGAAGAGTTTTGCATGGCTACACATGTATGACCTATATTTAATTGCCTGTTTTTTCAATAAAGGTGGGTGGTAAGGGAGGAAGTGAGAGAATATAGAACTCAAAACTTTAATAATGAATATTAAAAATTGTTTTAGCATGCAACTGGAAAATAAAATTTATGGGCAATGAGGTATAGAAATCTATTTTGCTCTACAGGCAAATAAAGGGGAGGGTGATGGAAAAAGTAGGGGGGAAATAGAAGGGAGGACAGACTGGAGGAAGGGGTGGAAGGAGTATATGCTGTTCTGGTGTGGGGCATGAGGAGAGATGGGGAGAAAATTTTGAATTCAAATTCTTGTGGAAGTGAATGTTGAGAACTGAAAATAAATAAGTTAGACATTAAAAAAATAGAATACTAATAAAATTCCGCAGGCCTCCAAATGGGCTACAGATAAAATAATAGTAATGGCGGTGGCGATGGTAACAACATAAATGATTATAATGATTCCATTTTATGGCACTTATAGTATTGAGGACCTATGCTAAGTGCTCTATGAATATTAATTTCATTTGATCCTTACAACCACCCTGGAGTTAGGTGCTAGTATTAATCCTTATTTTATAGTTGAAGGAACTGAGACAGGTAACGTTTCAGTGACTTGTCCAGAGTCAAACATTTAGTGTGACTTTAGAGCCAGGGCAGAATGCAAGGCTTTCTGACTCCAGCCCTGGCATTTGATATCCACTAAAATACTTAGCTGCCAACTCTTCTACGTTCATCGAGGCTATTCATAACCCAATTTCAGCCTATATTTCTAGACTTACTGCATATGATACCCTTTCATATACTCTGTAGCCAAACCAGACTACTGTCTGTTGCTTGTGAATGATGATGAATCTCCCACTTCCATGACTTAGCACAGACTATCCCTTCATGCCTGGAGTATACCCTTAACCCATCTCGACTTTTAAGAACTCCTCAGCTCCCTTCAAAGCCCAGTTTAAATACCACCTTCTATGTGAGGCATTCTTGGACCTTCACTGCTGGTGCCTTTTTCTCTCCAAATTACTTTCATATTTACTTTCTATATATTTTGTGTTTTCTTACATGTGTACATATTTCTCTCCTGATAGAATGTAAACACATGAGGGTAAGGACTGTCTAATATTTTATTTGTCTTTGTATTCCCAACATCTAGTACAATCTAGTACATATAGTAGGTGCTTAATAAATGCTTGTTGATCAAGAGCTTTAACATTTCTCTACCTCTTGTGAATTTCCTTCTCCATCATCCCAAGCAGGAGCATAAATCTGCAGCCCAGATTATAGCCTCTTGTCAGGAGAACTTGACCTGTTTTCACTGACATTTTTCCAAATGTATTTCATTCTTCCTGGAGTTCTGGGCCAGTTTTCCTCAATAAGGCCTGAGAAAGTGGTCCACTGTTAAGATGAAGATTCCAAGGCATGGAATTAACAATAATATCAGTCTAAAATAAAAACAAACCTTGTTAAAAACAAAATCATATCAATAAATTTTTATGTGAAAAGCAACGTGAAATATGCAAAGAGGTATAAGACATAGTTCCTAAATTCCAAGAGCTATAAGTTAGGCTCTACAAGTAAAAAGTTAAATAAAAATAAAATATTTGCATGAAAGTTGAAGAGAACACATAACACATAGGTGAAGACATAGAACAATATAAACTTAATTGCTTAATAATTGTTCAAGTAGTAATTGCTATAGTATAGAGATAATCAATAGCTGCTTCCACCAGATACCACAGTGGCAAGGGGAAGTGAAGAAGGAAGGGAATGAGCCTTTATTAAGCTCCTGTCATGTGATGTCTCTGAATTTGACTGTGCCAACTGATTTACAAATATCTCTTTTTGATCTTCACTACAATCCTGGCATTTAGATGATACTATTATTATTTCCATTTTACAGTTGAGGAAACTGAGGTATCTCATCTTCTACAGGAAACCTTTCCCAACCTGGCACAGAGTACTAATAAATGTTTATGGATTGCCTGAGGCAGGCAAAGTTTAAGTAACTTTGCCAGGGTCACACAGGTAGTAACTATCTGAAACCAGATTTGAATTCTGGTCTTCCTAATTTTAGACCCAGCATGCCAACTTCTGAGTCACCTAGCTTCTCCTGATTCCTGCCCACCTGCACCCAGACCAACAATAGACTCCCAAAAGACAGAGTAGCATCACCTCCTACAAGGGAGGGAAGCCATGAAAGTTTCCCTTCTCATACTAACTCTTAGTGTCTCATTGTCTAGTGTCAACTGGGCTCAAGAGGCCCACTGTCATCTGGATGCTGATTCTCATATCCTTTCCTTTGCTGAATGTAACCCAGAACCCAACTTCACACTCTAGTCTTTGCATCCATTGTTTTCCTGGCAGGGACCATCCATTGTATCATTACTTCTCAAAGGCCTTTGGGTCTTACCACCCAACCCACTACTTTTCTGCTATGAACCAAATAGGACATTAGTGACCTAGTATGAACCTTCATTTATTTGTTGTTTCCCACATTAGAATATCAACTCAATGAAAGCAGAGACTGTCTTTATTCTCTATTTGTGTTATAAATTTAACATAGAGCTTTGCACATAGTGCTGTAATTAATAGTTTTCCATTCCAATCCATCATTTCAGACTGGATAATCTGGGGCAGCTTTGTGGGATTTGAGATGGATCTTGACTAGAAGCACTTGTTGAAGAGATGATTTCAAAGGGAAAGGTTAAGAGCAATATATTTGTAGGCTTGGGTTTTAATCTTTTAAAAATAAAATTAAAATAAATAAAAAAATAAGAACAAAAGCAAGTCCTTAACAGAGATGTGTTCCAAACAAAAATTCAAATATTGAACCACCATATGAGAAAAGCATCATTATATTAATAACAAGAAATAGACTTTATATCCATCATAGAAAAGTTGATTTAAAAAAAAGTCAGTGTTGGAGGAGCTGTGGGAAGCAATGCATACTGATAGGATAAGGGGAGTTGGAAATGTCCAGTCACATGGGAAAACAATTTGCAAATATGTGAAAACAGACAATAAACTGTTCAGACCTTTCGATCTAGCAAAACTATTGTTGGGTTCAGACCTTATGGAGGTCTGAAATCCCAAATAGAACAAAGTAATCATGGCCGCAATCTTCATGATAGCAAAAAAAGGAAAAATGGGAAATGTTTGAGTTATTTAGAGCCTATGAATATAATAGAATATTATTATCTATAAGAAGCAATGAAAATGAGGAATTATTTTAAACACTACTTAGCATTTCTGTAAGCACTGTACAAATATCTCCTTTGATCTTCAAAACAACCCCACGAAGCAAATGTTATTATTATTTCTATTTTATGGATGAGCAAATTGAGGCAGATAGTGGCTAGGTGACTTGCTATTTAGAGCTTGAGGGTAGATTTGAATTCAGGTCATTTTTTCTCCAGATGAGTGTTCTGTCCACTGTCCATCTAGGTGCTCAAAAAAATACAGCAAAACCGTAATCAACTAATGTAGAATGAAGAAAGCAGAAACC
This sequence comes from Potorous gilbertii, assembly GCA_028658325.1. Taxonomy (NCBI): domain Eukaryota; kingdom Metazoa; phylum Chordata; class Mammalia; order Diprotodontia; family Potoroidae; genus Potorous; species Potorous gilbertii. Next base: position 279,699,146 of record CM053771.1, on the reverse strand, counting down.
AGAGTTGCTGGAGAAAGATAATGGTAGAAAAAATAATGCAAAAATGAAAAATAGAGAAAGGGAAGAAGAAAACATCAATGAAACATTTAAAAGACACACAGAAGGAAGTTCAGATGGGGAGCGAGACAAACAGGGAAGTTCTGTTACAATAGCATTAAATATAATGTACATATAAAAAACACACTTTCAAACTACCTAATAGAAAATCACAGCTTCACATATAATTTTTGTGCCTCTTCATATGTCAACCTATTCGTGTTGCTTGCTATTTGTGAAGATCTTAATAAAGAAGAAAAAATTTTTTAAAGATAAAGTAAAAATATGACTGGGGAAGCTAGGTGGTTCAGTGGATGGAATGTTGGCCCTAGAGTCTCAAGTTTCCTCATCTGTAAAATGAGCTGGAGAAGGAAATGGCAAACCACTCTAGTATCTTTGCCAAGAAAATCCTAGAAAAGGGTCACAAAAAGTTAGACATGACTGAAACAATGGAACAACACCCCAAAATATGACCAGGCTTTTTAAAAATATGTGTTTCCTTCTTTAGAATAGATAGTTTTCTAGATAAAGTTGGGCAACTAGGTAGTCAAGTGGATAGAGTGGTGAACCTAGAGTCAGGAAGAATCATGTCTTCATATCTGATCTCAGATCTTTTGTAGCCATGTCATCAAGTCATTTAACCCATTTGCCTTAGTTTCTTCATCTTTATAAAATGTTAGAGAAGGAAATGGCAAATCGCTCCAGTACTTTTGCCAAGAAAACCCCAAATAAGGTCACAAATAGTTAGATAAAACTGACTAATTGTAACAATTGGAAGGAACAGATACTAGATCATATAAAATTTCTTTAGGAAGGCAGCATAGTATCATGAATAAGTCACTGGATTTGCAGATAGGAAGCGCTAGGTTGAAATATGTCTTCAACACTTATGAGCTATATGACCCTAGGTAAGTCATTTGACATATTTAACTTTCAGGCACTCAAGGGAGTAGAATTTTACCCTTAGAATAAATCTGCATTAATCTTACAAAGATCATATGATGATAGTATATATCATCTCAGTTACATGGGAATTAGGCTACTTAAATTTCAAAATATCTTTCAGAGGTGTTTGGTGAAGGGCAATACCCACCCGCACATCCTGAACATCCCCTCTCATCAAGATGATGTTCAACTCTTCGCTGGTTTGGAAGGAGTCCAGTCATTTCTGTGTTCAGTACTTTTTCTCAAGGTGGTTTTCTGGCTTTCTAATGGTGTACAGGATATTGAATTGTTGCTAAGTAATGCATCTTTAAAGATGGCCCTCACAGCTTTGGAAATAGCCTGAACTGTCTCCTCAAATGAATCAACAAGATGAATCTTTTTCAAGCTATGTTTACTTTGGAAGTTCTGGAAGTTTGATGAACAGGATGATGGTCTCTGCACACTCTTTTAAGTCTCCAAAGGTAAAACCTGGGATAGCTACTGAAGCATGCCCATCAAGTTCAGCCAGATAAAGATACTCTATGATAACATTTTTCAGTAGCTGCACACATCTGTGAGTATGTTCTTGTGTCCACCTGGGGTCAACAGCATGAATCACTCGCTTATATGGGAGTTGTCCAGTGCCTGAGAAAACACTACAGCCAGGAAAAATCATGCCCCTTTCCTGGATTATCTGGTCACAGTCCCTCTGTAGCTCTGGGCCTGCTGCTTTAGAGAATGCAGCAGCCAGGCCACCATAGGCTTTAGGTCCTCATTGGCTACATCCACCACCATATCTGCTGAAAACTGGGTTAAGTCAGCTTTCTGAACAGTTAATAAAATGCCAGATTCTAAGGTTATCTTGCAATGTACCTTCTGTCCAACAATACTGCTCCCATTGCCCTCTTCTCCATCTTCTTGTAGCCAAATTAAACAATTATACCTCTGTTTGGCCTCCCTTGTACAATAATCTTCTTTGTCTTTGAATAAGGATTTGGTCCCTCGTTTATCAATGCTAAAATGTCTAACGTATTGAAATAGTGCTTGTTTAACTTTGGCCCCTCCTCTTATCACTTTTCTTTTGGACCACTCAGTGAAATGCCTCTTTGGTTGGCAAGAATTTTGAAATTAACCTTCACATCTTTTTCTTTAGTTTTTTCCAGATTTGCTTTTTTCCTCCTTAATATACTGGATAACTGATACTCTATCAGTTCACAGTAACCAACTCCTGTATTTTTGTGTTTTTTTCTATAAATTCATAAAGTTCTCAATAGCTTTCACATACTGGCCTCACACAACCAGCAATAATTACCTGAACACCAGTATCTGAATTTTGTTGTTCTATTATTATGGTACTTGAGGAGCAGTTGTATTTCTCATTTAATTCACCAGTGAGTTTCTTCCACCAAAAATCATTAAGAATCTCACTTTTTACCTCACTGATGCACTTTAAGTCCAAGACTCTCTTCATATGTTCCTCACCTTCTGAAAGAATTTGGGGAGAGGAACCAACTAGCATAACTGATTCGCCCTCCAACTCATAAGCAGCAGAAATTTTCTCTGCTCCAAAAAGAGATTCAGAGAATGTCTCACAGTTTACCTGCTGCAGAAACTGAATGATCTGAGGAGGAACATGGAGGGATTTCTGAGCCAAGCTGTGCAACTTCTCCAGAATTTCACTCTTTGCTTTGTATACATCTGCAGCCAATCCACTCAGGCCAATATTCTTTGTAAGGGCATTGATTGTAAGTGACTTCCAGCTCTGGGTATTCCTTGTGGAGTTTCTCTTCTAACCCACTGCTGGATGAAATGGAAAACATTCCAGAACCAAAGGTCACAAGAATACTTACACTTTTTTCCGCTCTTTTTATTTTATGGGTGATCCTTTCTATCAGAGTTCTCATTTGTGTTTCCATTCTTTGCACATCCTCCAGTCTCCCTGCTATGACTACTGTCTCCTGAAGCTTATCAAACTTCATCAAAATACTTTTATTTTCTATGCTGTTTTGAATGGTTTCCCACATTATAGGGTCTGCTTTATACTTCCTAATCTGGTATTTAGAAATGAGACAAGAGAATTCCATGGAAACATCCTCACTCCATGTCTTGATTATGCTGCTCTTTGTTCTTTGGCTGACTAAGTTGGCTGAAGGACTGAGTATAATTTCTGGTTCTTTACCATGGGGTCTAGGCCATGTTAGCTCACAATGATAGCTCTCCATGGTGCTAGTTATCTCTTCAACTTCTTGATCTTCTTTCTGTAAGAACTTCAATAGATAAGGCTCTAGTATTGTTAAGGGCTCTGGCAGCTTCACTGGTAGTTTTGCATTTCTATATAAAGCAATATCCAAACTATGGTCGTATGGGAATATTGAAATGGAACTGTTCTTGAAAAGAAACTTCTTTGTCAATATGGTTTTGACCACTAAAAGTAAAAGAAACAGATAAATGAAAATTTTTTTACAATTCACAAAAACTTAAACTATATTCCATCTAAACGCAGGCAGAATTTATTGTTGTAGGGAAAAAACTAACATTCATCGAACTTTTGAAATAATTGCCTTTATTCTAAAATAGTGCTGTTATTAAAGAGTCATAGTAATGCAATATAGGTATTCCACTTAAACAATGAACTATGCTCTCATTTATTGTAAAGTGGAGTTCTGTCAAGGGATTATTTTACAGTTGAATCCCATTAAAACACTGGGTAGTTAGGTTTTATTAAGTAAAAAGTACTGACTGTTTTTAAATAAAAAAAATCATTTTTAATACTATTTTTTAAAATAAAATTTCAAGTTCCAAATTTTATCCCTCCCTCCTTTCCCTCACCCCTCTCTAAGACAAACAGCACTTTGACCTAGTTTATACTTGTGCAATCATGTAAAACATATTTCAATAATAGACATGTTGTAAAAGCAGAAACATGATAGAGAAGAGGAGGGATTGAGTGAGATGAGGAGATTGTGAAGACTTTTCTTAATAAAAATATGGGGCTAAATAAAATGTCTTTTCCATAATGCCTCTTTCTCTGGATACCAGAGTTTCAGGTATCCAGGGCCTGTAGACAGTCAGTTGGCATCCCTCCGCCAGCCACCAGCTTTCTTTGTGAAAGTAAAGATAAAGATTTTCAGACTTATCAACCCCAAAACACCAAAGGAAACTTGAAAAGTCTGTCAGATCTGCCTGAGAGAGGAGCATGGTCCAGACTCAGACACAGGGAGGTGGTAGTGTGGTGGCAACTGTAGCAACTGCTGCTGGGGTTCTACAGACAGTGGGAGGATTGGGTAACTGATCACAGGATGACTGCAGGGATGTCTTTACTGACTCTGAGGCAAGATTTTCCTGGTTTTCGCTGCTTAGATCTGGCTTTCAGTGTTAGGTGATGGTCCTAAGGTGAGGAAGAGCACTGGTGTGGTGGAGCTTGTGGCAGCAGTGAAGAGGGGTTCCTCCTCACAGTTCCAAGGCAGAAAAGAGTGCTTCTGGTCATTCACAGATCAGAGAAGTCCAGGAGAGAAGTAAACACCTTTCCTTTGATCCCACAACCTTGGAAGAACTGAAAATTTACAGGTCCCTAGAAATATCTCTGAAAACAGCTGCACAAAACCTCTAAGGCTTGGGACAATACACCTTTCACCCTGAAAACAGAGTACTACTCAAACAAAAACTCAAAAATCAAGTAATTGGCTAGGAAAATGAGCAAACAGTTACAAAAAAATGATAAAATGATTGATAGGATGATAGATGATAGAATCTTACTTTGGTGACAAAGAAGATAAAAATGTACAACCAGAAAAAAACAAAAAAGTCAAAACTCCTACATCCAAAGCTTCCAAGAAAAATATGAATTAGTCACAGGCCATGGAAAAGGTCAAAAAGAATTTTGAAAATCAAAAAAGAAAAGTAGGAGAAACATTGGAAAGAGAAATGAGAGTGATGCAAGAAAATAATGAAAAACAGCTTGCTAAAGGTGACCCCCTAAATACTAAAGGAAATAACATCCTCAAAAATAGACTAACTGAAATGGCAAAAGAGGTTCAAAAAGTCAATGAGAGAAGAATGCTTTATAAAGCAGAGTTAGCCAATTGGAAAAGGAGGCCCAAAAGCTCACTGAAGAAAATAATTCCTTAAAAATTAGAATGGAGCAAATGGAAACTAATGATTTTATGAAAAATCAAGAAATTATAGAACAAAATCAAAAAAAGTGAAAAAAAAATAGAAGACATTGTGAAATATCTCACTGGAAAAACAACTGAGCTAGAAAATAGATCCAGGAGAGGTAATTTAAAAATTACCAGACTACCTGGAATCCATGATCCAAAAAAGAGCCTAGACATTATCTTTCAAGAAATTATCAAGGAAAATTGCCCTGATATTCTAGAACCAGAGGACAAAATAGAAGTTGAAAGAGTCCACTAATTACCTCCTGAAAGTAATCCCAAAAGGAAACCTCCTAGGAATATTGTAGCCAAGTTCCCAGGTCAAGGAGAAAATATTGCAAGCAGCCAGAAAGAAACAATTCAAGTATTGTGGAAATATAATCAGAATAACACAGGATATAACAGCTTCTACATTAAGGGATCAATGGGCTTGGATTATGATATTTCAGAAGTCAAAGGAAGTAGGATTAAAACCAAGAATCACCTACCCAGCAAAACTGAGTATAATACTTCAGGGAAAAACTGGACATTCAATGGAATAGAGGACTTTTAAGCATTCTTGATGAAAAGACCAGAGCTGAAAAGAAAATGACCTTCAAACACAAGACTCAAGAGAAGCATGAAAGGGTAAACAGCAAAGAAAAATCATAAGAGAGTCAGATTGGGGGAAGGGATAATCAGAATGAATGCTATCTTGGAGTAGGGGGGAGGAGAGAGATGTGAAGAAAATTTTGAATTCAAAACTAAAAATAAATTAAAGTAAAAGTAATTAAAAGAAAACAAAAAGTATCAATAACTTCTCAGTCATATATTCATTCATTCAACAAACATTAAATATCCAGGAAAAAAAAGAAAGTTTGTTCAGGAAAATGATAAATGTTGGAGAAGATGTGGGAAAATTGAACACTAATGCATTGTTGGTGGAGTTGTTAACTGATCCAACCATTCTGGAGAACAATTTGGAGTTATGCCCAAAGGGCTTTAAAAATGTGCATACCCTTTGGCCCAGCAATACCGCTTCTAGGACTGTATCTCAAAGAAATCATAGAAATGGAAAAAAGACCTACATGTACAAAAATATTTATAACAGCTCTTTTTGTGGTGGCAAAGAACTGGAAATTGAGGGGATGTCTATCCATTGGGGAATGGCTGAACAAGTTGTGGTATATGAATGTCATGGAATACTATTGTGCTATAAGAAATGTTGAGCAGGCAGACTTAAGAAAAACCTGCAAAGAGTTATATGAACTGCTGCTGAGTGAAGTGAGCAGAATCAGAACATTTTACACAGTAATAGTCACATTGTGCAATGACTAACTTTGATAGACTTAGCTCTTCTCAGCAATGCAAGGATCTAAGACAACTCCAAAAGAACCATGATAGAAAATGCAACCCACATCCATAAAAAAACTATGGAATCTGAATGCAGATTGAAGCATACGCTTTACTCTCTCTTTTTTTGTTGTTTCTTCTTTCTTATGGTTCCTCCCATTGTTCTAATTCAAATTTACAACATGACTAATCTGAAGATATGTTTAATATGAATGTATAGGTAGAGCCTGTATCAGATTGAATGTCATCTTGGGTAGGGAGGGGGAGAAAATTTAGAATTCAAAATCTTATGGAAGTGAATGTTGAAAACAAAAAAATTAACTAAAAAATTTTTTTAAATGAATCAACTGCCCAGAAAATAACAACAACAACAAAAAATATTTATCATCCACACCTTTATAGGCTAATAATGTTCTACAGTATTTCTTACCTTTATATTTGCTTCACTGTCTATTGTTGCTTCTTCTATTCTCTGACCCTGTGTTGGTTAGAATCTTAATGTAGAGGTAATTGAAGGTTTCAATGTTTTCTACTTCATTATTATTTACAGCTGGAGCTTCACTGAATTTGAACCCCAAATAATGGCCTATATGAATGAGAAGGGGTAGTCAATCAATCCTGAGAAAACCTAGAGTCCAGCCCACTCTGTCAGGGTTTGGGGAATACAATGGATGTGAGAACCCACATGATCCAGACATAATCTTTGTTCCTTTTTCCCTGTCCCCTCACCCCTCAGAGAAACAGCTCAGGTCCCTCTTAATTTGCAGTTCTCTTTTTCCACTGGGATGATTCAGCCACCTTCTTCCAAGAAAGAGTTTGTGGCTCAAAGGGTGGTATTGTTGGCAGATTTCTAGCTTTCTAACAACATGGAGGTGAAATTTTGATACATGTATATTGACCTGATACAAAGATGATGGATTCCTCTCCTTTGGTGATAATCCTGAGATCTTGAATAAAGATGAGAGAGAGCCCCATCCAACCCCAGTGAAATAAAGAAGCAGACCTTCATAAGAGGTCTTCAGTAGGGACTGCTAGAGGGTGCTGTGCCCAGAGTCAGGAAGAACTGAGTCCCAAAGTGACCTCAGACATTTATCAGTAATGTGACCAGGGGCAAAGCACTTTAGCCTCTGCCTCAGTTTCCTCAGTCATAGGATAGGAATAATAATTGCACCTGCCTCCCAGGGCTATTTGCAGGATTAAAGGAGATATTTGTAAAGAGTTCAGCACTGTGCCTGGCACATAGTAGACTTTATACAAGTGCATGCTATTATTATTCTTAACTCAAGTCCTGTTTCCTAGGGCCCCCTCTCCTCTGCCAGGTTGGCCTCCACTTTGGTGCCCTCTCCGAGCTCACCCGTCTCCCCGCAGCCTTTCTTCCTGTGTGTGGGGGAAAGCATGTACCCCCTGACTTAAACTGACTGCTCAGAGGCATCTCAAGGTAAAAACAGAAAATCTCCTTTATTTGGTTCTCCAGAGAAACCAGGCGGTCCCTTCCCCAGTAAAGCTGGGGTAGGGAGGAGCCTTACAGAAGCAGAATGGTAATTTACATAGACCCTGACACGAAAATCCCCTTCCCACCACTGACCATTATTCTCATTGGCCGAGAAGCAAGTCTTACATTGTAGGCGTGAAATCTAACCAATTCCTTTAGAAACCCGGTTCAAATTTCCCACTCCTGGACTTGCAAAGCCCACGAAAATACACATCATTATATGCAAATTAGGCATTGAAAATATATGCAAATTGGGCATTGAGAACTTATGCAAGATCAGGTGGACCTGTTGAGGACTGCAGACTGTGGGCACATATGCAAACTAGGTATTGAGGAATTAGTGAATCATATCCAATCATTGATCCTAAAGCAATACATAGCCTTATATGGAAATCACCTGACTCTGGAGGAATGGAAACCAGGGCCCAAGGTCTCCTCCACTCTAGGGAGAAGACTCCATATTCCTGAGAAGCCTTCACGGAATCTGTTCCCATTCACTCCCCTACTGGCCTCTGTCCAGAGGCTCCCCCAGCCTCTTCCTGTTCACCTTGTCTTTCCAAAAACTCTACCCAGAAAGTGCCTTCGGTGGGGCCGGCCTTGACCGTGCACTCGCCTCCCCCGGACTTCTTCGGGCTCTGGAAATACTTTTGCAGTTTCCTCTCTATTCCAGAACAGAGCTTGGGCACCTGGACCAGGACCCGGTACTGTGGCACGGAGGCAGCGCCGTAAGTGGCCATCGAGGCAGGGTCGAGACTCGTGAATCCAGAAGCTGGGGCTGCGTCATTCCTTCGCTGGGCTCTGGAGGGAGTAACTGGGGAGCAGAGAGGGCAGAAGCAGGGGTGCAGTCAGCACTCCCTCCTGGCTCCTTAGACCAACTTCTCTCCCCCCGCCCCGCCCCAGATGGCTTGCAAACTTTCAGTTTCATTTCCCCAAAGCTCCTTTCTTATTCCCACCTTCACAATGGAAGGCTGCGCTGGGGTCCTAGGGCGGGAGGAAAGAAAGCCCATCCTGGACCTGGCACGCAGCACCTTCTCCAGGCTCCCCGCCCCAGCCCCTCCGGGACCAACACATCCCTGAGACCAGGACCCCCTGATCACTTCCCTTTAGGCTGATGAGAGAGCGCTTGGGAAATGGGGTCCGCTCTGCTTTCAGGGTCTTGTTTGGGGGAAGGGGATTCATATATAAAGCTGTGAAAATTCCAGAAAACTTGTAGTGACAAAAAGCACCAACTCGTGTCTCCTCCTTTTAAAAAAAAAGACAGCACGTGTGTATTGGTAGACTCATTCAGAATTCAGGCAGAGCTTTACAAGACCCCCCAGGAGCACCTTTCAGCCCCAGAGCTGTAAGTGTTGTAGGGTCACAGATTTAGACGTAGAAGACACCTTAGGGATTAGCGAGTTCAACGCCCTCTTTTTAAAAAGAAGGAAAATGAAATTCAGAGAAGTTACAATTCACGGAATGTCCCACGAGGTAGGGAACAAGCATTTCTATAGCGCTTACTGTGTGCCAGTCACGTGCTAAGTGCTTAACAAATATTCATTTGATCCTGAAATCCCTTTTGAGGGAGGTGCTGTTATTCTTCCATTTTGTGGTTGAGGAAACTGAAGGAAAGAAAGGTTAAGCGTCTTACTTAGGGTGACGCAGCTCTTGTCTGAGGCTGGATGGGAATTCAGGTCTTCCTGACCTCAGACTTTTTGCTGTCTCCACTGAGCCACCTAGCTGCCTCTGGGACTGAGGAGCTGAGCCATGATTTTCAGTCAGGTCATTGGATTTCAGAGTCACTGTCCCTCTTTCTCACTTTTGTCCTTGTCACTCACTCCCTATCTTGGGCCTTTGAGCAAGTTTGGTAGGCTTAATAGTGATAAGGTCTAGGAACGAATGAGGGTCTTCTTCTGATAGTGTTTACTCTTCTTTGTTGGAGATTTATTCAAGGATAGAACGATATCCATGGATTTTCAGTTACACACATACTCTCACACACACATATGTGTGTGTAGGTATATATCTATATCTTTATCTGTATCTATGTCTTTTTATCTATCTGTCTGTCTATCTATCTATCTATCTATCTATCTATTTACATAAAGCAAAAAGAAGCCCAGAGAAAATTCTTTCTTCTCTTGTGAAAATGTCATTTCCTTTTTGCCCAAAGGGCTATAAAAATGTGTATACCCTTGAACCCAGGAATACATCTTCTAGGGCTGTATCCCAAAGAGATCATAAAAGTGGGAAAAGTACCCACATGTACAAAAATATTTATTGGAACTCTTTTGTGGTGACCAAGAACTGGAAACTGAGGGGATACTCATCAATTGGGGCATGACTGAGTAAGTTGTGGCATATACATGTAATGGAATACTATTGTATTATAAGAAGTGATAAACAGGTGGATTTCAGAAAAACTTGGATAGACATACATGAACTGATGCTGAGTGAAGTGAATCAAACCCAGAGAACATTGCACATAGTTAACAGCCACAGTGTCTGATAGACTTAAACCTTCTCAGCAATGCAAAGACATAAAACAATTCCAAAGGACTCATGACAGAAAATGCCATTCACATACAAAGAAAGAACTATGGAATCAGAATGCAGAATGAAGCATACTATTTTCTTTTTTGTTTTGTTTTTGTTTTCTTTCTCCTGGTTTCTCCCATTCTTTATAATTCTTCTATGCAACATGACTAATGTTGCTTAATAGAAATGTGTTTAGTAGAAATGTATGTGTAGAGCCTACATCAAATTGCGTACCATATTGGGGAGAGAGAGAGAGGAATTTAAAATCTACAGAAGTGAAAGTTGAAAACTAAAAATAAATAAATTAACTAAGAAAAAAGGATACATTTAAAAAAAAGAAGATGCCAGTTCCTCCAAGAAACTGGACTACATCTGGCTTTTGAGAGATAGCAGAGTGGGACAGTGTTGGGCTTGAGTCAGAAAGATTCTTCTTCCTGAGTTCAAATCTGGTCCCAGACACTTCCTAGCTGTGTGACCCTGGTCAAGTTACTTAACCTGTTTACCTCAGTTTCCTATTTGCCTCAGTTTTATCATCTGTAAAATGAGCTAGAAAAGGAAATGACAAACCATTTGCAGTACCTTTGCCAAGAAAACCTTAGATGGAGTGTTGAGGAGTTTCACAGACTTAACAATGACAAATTTTCTCTAGAATTAAGTTGTGTTGTACTATTTGTGTATGGGAATGAACATTGCATGCTATAAGCACTTTCACATAGAATTCTATGTATTCCACTGTATAAAAATCTTTGGGGTGGGGAGAGGAGAATAAAAGTGATATACTAATCAATATACGGTAATAACTTAAAAGTGCTTCAAAGGTTTTTATTCCATCTGGTCCCATGAATTAATTAATGGGGGAAAGTTATTCTTCTTATGTAAATAAGTGGATGTAATTTAGATAGGTCCCTGGAGCACGGAGGCTCTTTGATCTTAGCATATACCCAGTAAGACATGACTTGCACTTGACTTTGTTTTGACTGAGGGAGGGCTGTGCAGGTCACCAGCCTCATTTCTCCTCTAGAGTCATCTGACTCCAGTGACCAGATATTCATCAGGATAACTGGAGATGACGCTGGATGAGGCAATTGGGGTTAAGTGACTTGGCCAAGGTCACACAGCTAGTGAGTGTCAAGTGTGTGAGGTGAGATTTAAACTCAGGTCCTCCTGACTTCTGTACTGATGCTCTATCCACTGCACCACTTAGCTGCCCCAACAGTGATAAGGTAATTTGTTTAGGGTGACCCAATTAACAGCACATATGGAACGAATAATTAATCTTAAGCACTTTATTCACAATTCTTTTTTAAAAATTATAATTCAGTATGTTCTTCAAATTCAGTTAGTCAGAGAGGGGCTTCTTAAATAGATAAAAAAAGAGGTCTTGCGGAAAAGTTTCCTAAAAGTTACCAGTTTTAAATTTGAACTTTCACAGTATGTAATCATATCAAAGGTATTACTCAGATAGTAATGTATATTCCTCACAAACACATATACATTCCTTAACAAAAAAAGAAAGAAAAACTGTGTATTAACAGGCAGTAGGATAGGCACATACATATATTTATGTGTCCTGTTTTATGTGTATGCAAATATAAATTTATCAAGCAGATAATGAGATGTTTTGGACATGTTAAATTTCAGATGCCTTTGGGACATTTAGGTCAACATGCACAAAAGAAAGTTGGTGCTGTGGAATTGTTGCCCCAGAGAGACATTAAGCTTGTAGATAGAAAATCTGGAAAACATCTGCATATGGATGATGATTGGATCCAAAGGAACTAAGGATATTATCCAGTGAAATAATATAGAGAAGAGAGTAGAGTATTCCAGATAGCACTTTGAGGGACACATATCTACTGGGCATGACAAGAATGAAGGTTCAATCCGGGAGATTGAGAAGAGGTCTGGCAGTGAGGAGAAAAATTAAGAGATGGCAGTGTGATAAAAATTTTGGAGAGGAGAAAATATCTAGTACAAAAATGTGTTCAACAGTGTCAAATATTTCATAAGTCAAGAAAATTGAGGACTTTTAAAATGTCTTTAGGTTTGTTAAGGAAGAGCTCATTGGTAACTTTGCAGAAAGCAATTTCAGTTAAATGATGAAACAAGGAGTCATATTTTCATTACAATAGAGTAGCAAGAGAAGAAGGGGAATCTATGTAGTATCTATAGCCTTCTGAAGGAATTGAACAGAGAAGGGAAGAAGAGACAGCTTGTAGGGGGTGGTACAACCTAATGAGGGTTTTTTGAGTTTGAAGTGGAGGGAATATGAGAATGTTTGTAGGCAGCAGGGAATGAGTTAATGGATAGGGGAAATGGAAAGTTAGAGAGATATCATGGTGGTGTCATCACCTGGAGAAGATGGAAGTGGATGGGATCAAGGGTGAATGAAGATAGTTTGGCCTTGACCAGGAGAAGGGCTATCTCATCAGAGACTGAAGTGAAGGAGAAGTAAGGAAGAATAATGTTGGAGAGGAGTCAGATGTGGGACAAGGGGGAATCTTCCCCTAAGAGAACAGGAGGGGATGCTTTGGGAAATGTGAAAGAAATAAGGAAAGTTTAGAACATCATATTTCTCATATTTCTCCCTCTCCCCTCTCTTCCCACTAGGAGTCAATTGGCAGCATGTAAAATTGACCTTTTAGAAAGATATCCAAAAAGTTAACAGAGGAAAAGAGGAGAAAAGAGTGGGGTAAAGAGAGTCAGTCATTTTTTGTCTTTGTATCTCTAGCACATGGCACAGTGCCTTATTCATACTGGGCACTTAACGAACAGTTGTTTATTAGAAGAAAATCTTTTTTCAGCCTTGCCCTCAATAATGAAGCATACTCAAGTATAGGAAATTGAAAGGAAATTTATTAAGCGTCCCAAGGCAGCAAGGCATTGAGAGAGACTGGATAACAATTTCAAACCTCCTACTCTTTTTATAGACAATTTCTCATAAGAAAGGGAAGATAATCCTGATAGGTACATGATTCCCAAAGGGGACAGGCCATCATGTTTCAGCTCCTTCCCCACTACTGCCTCTTAGGGAAAGGAGATGAGAGACAAGGCTATGTGTGGACTAACAGTTGACAGCTGATACCAACGACCAGGAGATGAGATCCAAGTACTTGCTGCCTCTCCCAACAGACTGATTCACATGTACCCCAAGACATGTGAGACTGCAAATCATGGCATCACTCAGACTGATTCCACAAATTTCAATATATTGCAGAAGTGTTTACCTCATACATGCATATATATGTATATATCTATATTTATCTCTGTATATCCATATCTATATATATGTGAATAGCAGAGTTGGATAGTTCTACAGTTCTGAAGTTTTCTAGTTTTCAGACTAGTTTGGCAGTTAGGAAAACTATGGACTGTTGATCCACTCACTACCCCCTGTTGTTGTTCTCAAAGTCAAGTAATCATATCCCAAGGGTGATATCTTGACTTATGGGTGAATTGGATTTAAGTGAGACAGGGCTGGGAAAAGTCAACCTCACTCTCATCTCCAGAGTCATCTAAGTCTAGTGACAAGAGAAAAGTCTAGACAACTGGCAATGACATGGAATACAGGGGGTCATTTTGGCCTTTCTAAATTAAAGGCTTTCCCAGGTCTGAATTTGTCTGAGACAATGCCCATTCAATGACTCAGGGCTAGATAAGAATTTGGACAAAAATGGCATTATTTAACATAAAAATAGTTATTTATACTCATTCTGTGTCATCAGACCTAAACAGTGAGCCAACTAGGCTTGAATTAGGGGCTATTATTTGCCATTCAGTAAAATCCAAAGTGATTTGATTTGACACAGATGATAAAAGGTAGCTAGGTGGCCCAGTGGATTGAGCTCCAGTCTCAGACACTTTACTAGCTGTGCGACTCTGAACAAGTCACTTAACCCTATCTGATTCCTCATTTGTAAAATGAACCGGACAAGGAAATGGCAAACCACTCCAGTATCTGCAACAAGGTGCCAAATGAAGTCACAAAGAGGTGAACAAGACTGAAAAATGACTAAAGTACTGATATTAATAGAATCAGAAATCTAGAGCTGGAAGGGATGTGAGAGGCCATCAAGTCAAAGACTCCACATTACAAATGAGGAAACAGACTTCCCACAAGTTGGAGGAGGCAGCAAAGTTGGGATTCAAAGTCAGGTCCTCTGACTCCAAATCTAGTCTGCTTTTTACTATGTACTATAAGAGATGAATTGAATTTATGTTTCCTCAGAAAATATGTAATATCCGTAATACCATGATAATCATTTAATATCATTTTTATCCTTAATAAGGGTCAGGAAACTAATCAACCAGAAGAAGGGCCTAAATCTAACAGCTTCTTTGTTCTCTGAGTTTACTCAGAACAAACTCTTCCTATGTTAACAAGGCCAGATGGGGCTGACTTAAGAGCATTATTTATGAGACCCTTAATCTGAGATACTATCTTGAATAATGGGACTTTTTCTTCATATTTGGTATACACATATTATGTCATGGCATGTTGATGGTAAAGAAAATACAGATATCCTGGGCCACAATTTCAATTGACACTTTGTCAACTCTCTTATCTTACTGCATTTACCACTCACTCAATTAAGGTATTACCTAGCTTTGTTTGCCTCTTTAACCAAACTTTCACGTCTGTGCTAGAAATATGGTGCATCACTTAAGGAAATTCCTTTGAAAGAATTTATGACTTGTCAAAATATAAAGGGAGTTAGAGTGGGGGGAGGCTGAAATATAATCAGAGGTAAAGACCCACATGGATGGGTTTTAGGTGTCTTCCGATAGACTGGGAACCCTACTACTATCAGCTAATGGAAGTAAGGGAAGGAAATGTGAATTGGGGTGAGGTATAAATATTTTATATTTGTCTGAAATAAGTGTGCCTATGTTTAGTTTAGCCACTCTTGCAAGAATGAAATGAAATGCCTTTCTAGGTTCATTAGTTAATGTCACATTCTTTTGTGAGCACATTTCTCATAGCACCATGTGTAACACCTAACACCAAATATTTTTTGATTTCCTTTTCTTCTTCCCCTCCATTTTTCAAGTAGAAAATTATAGCAATATATTTTATATTTATGTAGTCTGTCTACCCTTTCCTCCAGATTTTTTGTGCTTTTTAGTTGCTAATCAGAAAAAAATTCAGAATTATAATGAATATATTTGAAAATCCGGCCCAATCCAGTTTGCAATGCAGATTTTTTCATATCAATGCTTCCTTGTTTCTTTTTCCTCTTCTCCCCCAGGCCCCGTGGTCATTTTTATAAAGTAATGATCCAAGTCACTCTGTTAATATTGTTTTCTTTTAATATTCTAGCATAGAATCCACTTACTGTATGTACTTACTTGTTCAAGATTTCAAAAATTATTTTATTGATTCCTTCTGTTTTTTTCAATTAAGACAACAATATAGATACGACTACCTTAGGATATTTGGAATCTATGAGATCTGCTAAAACTGAGAGAAGTATTCATAGCTGCTTCTTCTTGTGAAACTGGTGCTGTAAAGGACCTCTTGTGGTTAGTGACAATTGTTGCCAAGGTACTGATAGATACAAATGGTGCCATAAGGGCTACTTTCCCAGGCCTTCTGAAAGGATTTGAGGCTTATTCTATAGCTCATCCTGTAACTTGTAGGTATCCTAATGTCCATTCCCCCTTATCTTGAAATATCAGGTACCTTTTGTCTTCCTTATCCTGGGTTCTCTATCCTGTCATTCATCTTCCTCATTCTTTGTCATGACAACTTTTTCTTATCTTGTAAGCAACCAGCTTTTTCTCCTTCTTTTTACTTATCTCCAACCCTCATTAGAAACTCTAAAAATTATATCATCATCCTACAGGCTGTATAGTTTTCTGTCTATTTAAATCTGATTCTTTTCCTATATCAGTGCCTTTGTTTAGCAACTTGCTCAATCTCAGGCCCGTATGTTTTTTCATTAACAAAGTTTCCAATGGCTACAGAGAAGGTCTATGTGAATTCTTTCACACCTGAACCAGCCCTAACAATTCTAAACCTTTTCAGTGCTATCAGTACAGTCACACCTAGGAGAAACAGCTGGTGTGAAAAATTCTTTTCTTATTAATCAATATCTTGGAAACTCAGATTGTCACTCAGACCCCTTCTTCCAAAGCTGAGATTTTTCTTCAGGAGCACATTTCTGATAACAAGTTTGCTTTGAGCCTGGTAATCCTGGTCAAATCCCAACCCAAGCTCAGAAGTAATTTAATCAAGGGTACCTGAAGCTCCTTTGTGTTCTGCTCAGGCATAGGTGGAAACTGATTCTTTTGTCTAGATAGCCCAAAGCATAGAACTTCAGATATCAGAGCAATAAAATAAAAGGACAGAGCAAAAATCTTCATACAGGATCTGAACAATTTATTATCCTCATGGTGATAAGATTTAAAAATTTAGGGAAAAAAACCCATATTGTAATTCATCCATATAGAGGATGCTGAGTAGTGATGATTGCTTCCTTTCTATTCATTTTGAGAACTGGATAACTAAATGTAAACAGTAGCCTTTGATCTTGGTCATGAATGAAAATATTTACATTTAAAGATTCTGGAAAATATTTTTCAAATTAATTTTTTTCAGTTGACAAAAATTGACATTTTCTCCTCATACCTATTCCTCCAAACACATGATTGGTGGAGGAGAGTAACAAATGTGCATAATCAAACCTCCCAAAAAGATCATGCGGTGATCGTGCCTCATTTTGCCCTGAGTCCACCATTACTCTGATCAGAAATTCTTAAATGTTTTTAAGTCTTTGTCAGAGTTCTCAGTCTTTCCAAGCTGTTTGTTTTTGCAATGTTGTTACTGTCCAAAGTGTGCATGTGATTGTGCTCACTACATTTGGCTTCATTTTATATAAGTTTTCTCAATGCTGGGAGATTTAGAAGATAGCCCCTTCCATGGTAGCTTGTCTAAATTTATATAAACTAAGACCTTTGATCCACATGTGAGAGTTTTTCTGTGATAATAATGGAGTCTAGCTACTTTCTCCAGTCCCAATATCGAACTTCCTCATATGCTTCACTAGAACAGCAGGCATGTATGTGAATTCATGCCTCACTAGAACAACAGGTATATCAATAGCATCCATCTAGTTTTGGGCAAGACCACAATAGGCAGCCCAGTCATCTGGTATCATATAGGACCACAACAGCCAGCCAATCAGAAAGCAGAATGAACAGGCTGCTGATCAGGATGTTTGACTATGAAATCACAGAAGAAACTTTCCCTAAATGGACACCTGCGCAGTAATAACAAAAAATTATCCTTAGGGGAACTTATGACATAGAAAGGCTTATAATAATATCATTGTCCTACATTAATGCCCCCCCCCACAAATGGCCTTTTCTGTATGCATTGTGGGTAGCCATATGTCTAGTTCCACCGCGACTAGGACCCACCCCAGATAAGTAAATTCCTTCTATATTTTAATATTCACATAGTCTTTTATGTAATCAGTATCATTTATGCTATAAATATTTGCTCTATAAATATCTTACTTTGCTAGTTGTTGGTTCCTTCTAGGAGCCTAACCCACTCTGAGAGTGTAATCCTCAATAAATGCCTTTGCTTGGGTTGGAGATGGTCTGAATCTGTGAATTCTTTCAAAATGACCCTGTAACACACCTTGACATCACAACAATAGTAAGACACCTGTCAATCACATATGGCATTCATGTTAGATAGCTTAAGAAAGTTTTCCTTTTTGTTCTTTTAATGATTGTTGTTCATCCTTCATTCTCAGACAAAACCAATGACATCAGCAGAATGGATGTCTTGACTTATAAGTGAATTGGATTTAGGTGAGCACAGCTGTGTAAAGTCATGCTCACTTTCTCCTCCAGATTCACTGGGGTCTAGTGGCAAGACAACAGTCAAGATGAATTCTGATGGTCTCATTTTGAGGATTAGAATTTGTATCATTTGCAAAAGGATTAATTACAAAGATATTCATTTAGTCAGCAAATCTTATAGAAAGTTGAATGGTTTTGTAGGTAATATAACATTCTCATTCTCTATGCTCACAAAGAAGGAGTTTTAAATTCTGTTTCATCAGTGATTAGAACCTAGATTTTCTCACTCTCTCTTCCAAAACAACAGATTGCTCATGTCATTAACTCTTATTTAATTTTCTTATATGTTGAGTAACAAGAGCACTAGCTTTAAAATTTCAGAAACACTGACCAAGACCTTAAAATGTGATTCCAGTGCAAAAAATATTGTCTCCTCTGAAGTAATTTGAATGCCCTTGAGCCCTTCTGTGGTACTGGAGAGTTATAATCGTGCAACAAGGGTACTACTCAATTAGTTGTCTAAGGTGGAATCTTTCACTTTCAAACTGGTGGTCTCTTGGAGCTGGAATTCCTCAGCAGAAATCCCAGACTACAGACTGCCTGTTTCTGAAAGAGAAATCAGTTTTGGATGGGCAGGGGCTCAAGACCAGAGTGGATTTGTATAGTGACTTCTGGTTACATAGCTTCACTGAACTATAAGAGAACTAACATCTCATGCTTTTCTTAGAGACCATGGTAACTCTCTTCATGACCCCATTTGGTGCTTTCTTGGCAAAGGTACTGGGATGTTCTCTTTACTTCACCAGCTTATTTATAGAAGAGGAAACCAAGGCAAACAGGGTATTATGACTTGTCCTTCTTGCTATACAGCTAGCAAGTGTCTGAGGCCAAATTTGAACTCATCAAAAGGAGTTTTCCTGACTCCAGGCCTGATATTGTGTTCACTGTACCACCTAGCTGCCCCAACAATCAACGCCTAATAGCTCCTTTCAGTTAGGTTATGATTTAACCTCTGGTTGACAGAGTTCATGCCATGCTTGAAGAAGGTCTTTATTGAAACAATATTGCTAGCCAGATAAGGGAATTCCTATTTTGGTTCCAGCTAATCTAGAGACAAAATTCCTCAGAGGAATCCCCTCATTTGCCAAATGAAATATATGAATAGTAGAATGTATGTAATAGGCAATCACAAAACTGAATTGTCTACCCATCAAGGACTCCAGTGCATTGTAATTTAATCAACACAATTTAATTTGCCAGTTAGCAAATGACTTGACCTCTCTTATCAAGGCAATTTGGTGGATTGAACATTGAAGCCAGAATCAGGATATTTGGGTTTGGATTGTGGTTGGTTTCCTACTAACTAGATGTGTGATTTGAAGCAATTCATTTCACCTTTCTGGGCCTCAGTTTCATTATGTATAAAATTAGGCATTTAGATGCCTAACGATGACTGGCAAGGCTCCTTCCAATTCTATGATCCCATCTCTTACTTTTGTCATAATTTTAAATACTGTGTTCTGATTGCTCTGTGTCCACAGTTTTCATCTTTTCTCTCTCTTCCTTGTTCTATGTAGACTCCTTCTAACTGCCCTGATAATGAGAAAGATTTTAGGACTTACATAGACCTTCTTCCCATATAGGAACATAAACGTTTTAATCTTATTAAGTTCCTTATGACTTCTCTTTCATGTTTGCCTTTTTATGCTTCTCTTAGATCTTGTGTTTGAATATCATATTTTCTATTTAGCTCTGGTATTTCCATCAGGAATACTCAATAGTCCTCTATTCCATTAAATATTCATTTCCCTGGTATGATTACACTCAGTTTTGCTGGCTATATTATTCTTCGTTGTAATTCCAGCTGCTTTGCCTTCTGAAATATCAAATTTAAGACCCCCATTCCTTAATGATGTAGATGCTAAAAATTGTGTTATCCTGATTGTGGCTCCATGGTATTTGAATGGGTTCTTTCTGATGCCTTGTAGTATTTTCTTCTTGACCTGGAAGCTCTGGAATTTGACTATAATATTCATAGGAGTTTTATCTTAGAATCTCTTTCAGAAAGTGATTGGTTAATTTTTTGTTTCTGTTTTACCTTTTGGTTCTAAGATATCAAGGCAGTTTTCCTTCACAATTTCTTGAAATATGATGTGTAGGCTCTTTTTTGATTATAACTTTCAGGTAGTCCAAAAAATTTTAATGACTTCTCCTTAACTTATTTTGCATATAAGTTATTTCTCCAGTGAGATATTTCTCATTTTCTTCATCTTTTGACTGTGTTTGATGTTTCTTGGTGTCTCATAGAGTCATTAATTTTCACTTGTCGAGTTCTAATTTTTAAAGTATAATTTTTTTGTTTCCTTTTTTCTTTTTTATTATTTTATTTGTTTTCAGTATCCTACAATAACTTCCACATAACTTGGGGAGCGAGGTGGTGCAGAGCACCAGTGCAGGAGTCAGGTGGACCTGAGTTCAAATCTCATCTCAGACACTTGAGACTCACTAGCTGTGTGACCTTGGGCAAATCACTTAACCCCAATTGCCTCATCCTGGGTCATCTCCAGTCATCCTGAGGAATATCAGGTCACTGGACTCAGATGATTCTGGAGGAGAAGTGAGGCTGGTGACCTGCACAGCCCTCCCTCACTCAAAACAAAGTCAAGTGCAAGCCATGTCATGATTTCTCTGATAGCATGAAGGATGAGCACACACATACACACACACAACTTAGATTTTTCCCTCCTCTCTGCCTCTCCTTCCCCTCTCCCTCCCTGAGATGGCATGCAATTTTGTATAGATTCTACACCTACATTCCTATGAAATACATTTTCATCTTATTCATGTTGTATGGAAGAATTAAAATGAATGGGAGAAATCATTAACCAAACCAAAATGTAATACAGAAGAAAATGATCTGCTACAATCTGTGATCAAATTCCATAGTTCTTTCTCTGGATATGGAAGACATTTTGCCTTAAGAGACATTGGGAATTTTTAGTTCTTGCATTGCAATGAAGTTCTAAGTCTACTTGAAAAAATCCTGGCACATTGTGGCTGTTGCTGTGTATAAAGTTCTCCTGGTTCTGCCCCTTTAATATGTCTTTCCAGGTCTCTCTGAAGTCTTTCTGTTCATTATTTGTTACAGCACAATAGTATTCCATTACATTCATATATCACAATTTATTCAGCCATTCTCCAATTCATGGGCATCCCCTTGATTCCCAGCTTTTGGCCACCACAAAGAGTGCTGCCATTAATGTTTTTGTATGTGGGATCCTTTCTCATTTTTATGATCTCGTGGGAATACAGTCCTAGAAGTAGTATTGCTGAGCCAAAAGGTATGCACATTTTTATAACCCCTTTGGGTATAGTTCCAAATTGCTCACCAGTATGGTTAGATCAGGTCACAGCTCCACAAACAATGAATTAGTGTTCCAACTCTCCCACATCTTCTCCAACATTTATCATAATCCTGTTTTTTCATGTTAGGCAATCTGATAGGTGTGATGTGGTATCTCAGAGTGGTTTTGATTTGCATCTCTCTAATCAATAGTGATTTAGAGCATTTTTTAATATGACTGTAGATAACATGAATTTCTTCCTCTAAAAACTTTCTCTTCATATGCTTTGACCATTTGCCAATTGGAGAATGACATATTCTTGTACCTTTGACTCAGTTCTTTATGTATTTTAGAAATGAGGCCTTTATCACAGACACTAGATGTAAAAATTCTTTCCCTCTTTTCAACTTCCTTCCTAATCTTTGTTGTTTTGGGTTTGGTTGTGCAAAAACTTTTCAATTTAATGTAATCAAAATTATCCATTTTGTTTTTCATAATGTTTTCTGCCTTTGGTTTAGTGAAGAATTCTTCCCTTCTCCATAAGTCTCATAAATACACTATTACTTGCTCTACTAGATTGTTTATAGTATCAATCTTCATACCTAGATCATGTACCCATTTGGACTTTATTCTTGTGTATGGTGTCAGGCATTGGTCTATGCCTAGTTTCCAATAGAATTTTATCCAGTTTTCCCAGTAGTTTTTGTCAGACAATGAGTTCTTATCCCAGAATCTGAGGTCCTTGGGTCTATTACACTGTAGATTGCTATATTCATTGACTACTGTGTCATGAGTACCTAAACTATTTCACTGGTCTACCCTTCTGTTTCTTAGCCAGTACTAAGTGGTTTTGTTAACTGCTGCTTTATAATACAATTTGACATCTGGTAGAGAGCTAGGCCATCTTCTCTAGCATTTCTTTTCATTAGCTCCCTCGATATTATGGACCTTTTGTTCTTCCAGATAAATTTTGATATTATTTATTCTAGCTCTAGAAAATAATTTTCAGATAGTTTGATTGGTATGGCATTGAATAGGTAAATTAATTTAGAATTGTCATTTTTATAATATTGGCTCAGCCCATCCACTAGCAACTCATATTTTTCTTATTTATTTATTTATTTATATCTGAGTTTATTATTACAAAAAAAGTGTTTTTTAATTGTGTTCATATAGTTCCTGGGTTTGTTTCGGCAGGTAGACTCCCAAATATTTTGGTGTCTAACGTGGCTTTAAATGGAATTTCTCTTCTATCTCTTGTTGTTGGGCTTTGTTAGCAATATATACAAAGGCAGAAGATTTGTGTGGGTTTATTTTGTAACCCACAACTTTGCCAAAGATATAGATGCTGCTTATTAATTTATGGAAAGTTCCATTTATTCCTATGCTCTCTAACGTTTTCAATAGGAATGTGTGTTGTATTTTGTCAAAAGTTTTTTCTGCATCTATTGAGATAATCATATGAGTTCTGTTAGTTCTGTTGTTTATATGATCAATAATATTAATAGTTTTCCTAATATTGAACTAGTCCTGCATTCCTTCTATAAATCCTACTTGATCATAATGTATTATTCTCATGATTATTTGCTGTAATCTTTTTGCTAAAATCTTAATAAAAATTTTTGAATCTATATGCATTGGAGAAATTGATCTATAATTTTTCTTTCTCTGTTTTGGCTCTTCTTGATTTAGGTATCAAAACCATATTTGTATCATAAAAAGAATTTGGGAGGACTTCTTCTTCCTCAATTTTCCCAAATAGTCTATATAGTATTGGAATTAACTGTTCTTTAAATATTTGATAGAATTCACTCGTGAACCCATCTGACCATGGAGATATTTTCCTAGGGAGTTCATTGATGGCTTGCTCAATTTCTTTTTCTGAAATGTAGTTATTTAAGTATTCAACTTCCTCTTCTGTTAGTCTGGGAAATTTGTATCTTTTAAAATAATCATCCATCTCATTTAGATTGTCAAATTTATGGGCATACAGTTGGGCAAAGTAATTTCTTATGATTGTTTTAATTTTCTCCTCATTGGAGGTGAGTTCATCCTTTTCATTTTTGATATTGTTAATTTGGTTTTCTTTTTTCTTTTTTAAAATCAAGTTGACTAATGGTTTATCAATTTTATTGCTTTTTTCATACAAGCAACTCCAATAGTTTTGTTAATTTCAATTTTATTAATCTCTCCTTGGTTTTCAATATTTCTAATTTGATATTTACTTGGGGATTTTCAATTTGTTCTTTTTTGATTTTTTTCAGCAGCATGCCCAATTTATTTATCTCCTCATTCTCTATTTTATTCATGTAGGCACTTAGGGATAACTAAGTGATGCAGTAGGTAGAACACCAGTGCAGGGGTCAGGATGACCTGAGTTCAAATCTCACCTCAGACACTTGTCACTCACTATCTGTGTGACCTTAGGCAAGTCTCTTAACCACAATTGCCTCATCCTGCATCAACTCCAGTCATCCTGATGCAAACATGATCATTAGATTCAGATGGCTCTGGAAAGAAGTGAGACTGGTGACCTGCACAGCCCTCCCTCACTCAAAATAAAGTCAAGTGAAAGTCATGTCATTATTTCTCTGTTGGCATGGTCTTCTTCAGCAACAAAGGTTGAACACCCACACACACACACACAGGCACTCAAAGATATAAAATTTCCCCTAAAAATTGCTTACGCAGTATCCCATAAAAGTTGATAGATTGTCTCTTTGTTTTCATTCCCTTGAATGAAGTTGATTGTATCTATAATCTCAAGATTAACAAGTATCATCCTCCCTCATATGGATGTAAACAATTTGCCTTTTTATGCCTCTCTTAAGACTTGTATTTGAAGATCAGATTTTCTATTGTGCTCTAGCCTTTTTATCAGGATGGTTTGGAAGTCCCTTATTCATTGAATGTCCATGTCTTTGCCTGAAATATTATGCTCCCTTTTAATGGGTAATTGAGCCTTGGTTGTAGTCCAAGTTCATTTGCCTTGAGGAATATCATAATAATATGTCTCAAACATTACTTTCAAAATAGCCCTTGCCTGGACTTCCTTCTTAACTCTGGATTTTCAGATTAATTACAAGGGTTCCCATCTCTGAAATTGCTAGTTACCTATTCCAAACAGAAGACTTCCTTCCAAATTTAAAACCAAGAGAAAAAAGAAACCTCCTTACAGTAAATGAGCCTATTCAAGAAAAACATCCTCACAAGGTCCATATCCAATAATGTATTGTCTCCAACAAGGTCCTTCACAGGTATTTTGGAGATATCGGTGGTATGGGAAACAAAAAATGAATTTTGTTTCCAGAGGATTAAAACTCTTCCCAGCTTTAAATGATAGCAATTAATCAGAGTTGTGACCTAGCATGGTTAGGTAAAAAGTCAGAAACTTGTGCTTAGGTTTAAGCTATTTGAGGGAGAGCCTATCAGAGAGGAGAACATGAAGTCATGTAGTCAAGAAGTTTCACCAGGTCAATAGATGGTGTATCAGGAAGTTTAAACTTGGAACAGTATAAAGGGCTTGCGTTGGTCCGAACAAATCGTGGCTTTCCTGTGAACTTCCTTGGGAGCTGCCCATTCATTTGGCTGGGGAGGGGCATGACTGAACGTTAAAATTAATAAACACTTTCCTGATTACACAGCAACTATTGCTCTTTGTTTAAGGTGAGAATGTTTCTCACAGTTAGGTGCTTGTTGGGCTCATTTCTCACAAATGGGAGCTCGTCCAAGATCTGTAGCATTGGAAGATTAGTTTTCAACACAACCATAGACAATTTCCCCTTTTCAGAATGCTAACTTCCCCGGGAATATTTGGAATTTTTGTGATCCCAGGGATGCAGGTAAAGTGATAGGTTGAACAGCTAGAGACAGTTTAAGTTAGAGACTTGAGTAACTGCAGGAAAATATCATTGGCTAAGTACCCCTTTGTCTGTCTTGGGATCCTGGACTGATAAATGAGGTTTCCCTAGGGTTAGAATTGAGCAATCTTCTAGGATGAGGGCCTTCAGAGGAAGGACTTAACATAAGGAATCTCAGTCATGACCAGTCCTTTGGGGACCTTCAGAATATAAATCCTAAGATGGGAAGTGAGTACTGTTAAGATAATGGTACCAGGAAGGTGATAAAGAATCCTCTAAGTATAACTTCAGAAACTTGTTTGAAAGAATGCTGGCTGTATTCCTTCCCCCATCTGCTCCTGAGACCAGTCCTATGGAAGGATCTTTGGAGGAAAGAGAGTAGAACCTAGGTTCAAAAGGATCCTTCTGAAATTGGCTAGAAATCAGTCAGAGTCAATTACAACTCTAATTTTTTGACCAATTTGAATTTGAATGCGAAATTGGTGTGTACTCTATAATACTCTGTCAAATGTCTTGTCTGTGTGTGTTTGTGAAGTGTTTCATGTTTCGTAGTGAGCAATTTCTAAGTTCTATAATTAGAGAAAGAGAATATTGGGAGAGAACTCCCACCTTAGGTTTTCAGTGGGAGATTAAGATTCTTTCCTTTGGATTCCAATACTGGTCAAGTTGGAATACCAAACTAAAAATTAAATCATAAACAGACAAGAGCATTTTAGAACTGATACAAAGTCAGAACCCAAGAACCCCAGAGAAATTAGGGAATGAGAGGGAAAATAAACTAAAAGTTGTGCAAAAAAAAGGCAGGGAGGAACTCTGCTGGAAATTGATGAAAATTAACAAGCTCTTTGCAGAGGCTAGAAAAAATATGGCTCTTTTGATATATAAGTTGTTAGGTATATAACTTCTAGGGCTTTTAAGGAACAAAGAAGCTGGATGAAATTGATAAGATTTTAGTTTATTTGAAATGTAAAGGAAGCAGATATGGATGGGATAGCAGTGTGTTGATGTGCTGGGATCTTGTGCTTTCTGCAACTCCCTTAATCCCATCTCACTTCAGAAAATGTTTAGTCTGATTGGAAAACCAACAAAGTTTTGAAAAGTTATAGAATTAAAAAAATTAAAAATGGGTACTGCTGTAAAGGTATTATTTACTATGATTTGTCATTGTTACTATTATTAAGTTCCAAAGATATATTCTTGGGAGGAAAGTGGGCCACACCTTATTCAAATTTCTTTGGCCTTTTTTTTTCTGGGCTAGGCTCTTTAGTTAATCTGATTCAAAACTAGAAGCCTAAAGCAGCTTTTTTCCCCCTGAAGCTTTAAAAAAAAAGGAGACAGGTAGGTTTTCAGCTCTTTAAGGAAGTAGAGAAAAAAAAATATTCAGAGCTGACTATTGTCACCATATGTTCCTTCAAGGGCATATGTGGAGCTATGGATAATATTTTCTTTAAGGCCCAAGAGCATTTGATTTAAAAGAAAAAAGGGGTGGTTAAAATATTTACCATTAGTAATTATAAATACAGATTTAAAATGATTCATGGCAAAATTTATCTTGAAGAAATAGAGAGAAGCATCTGAGAGTGCTCTTCCTATCACGATTAAGCAGAAAAAGATAGTGTTCTTTTGCATTTATGATTGTGAAGTGCTTGAAACAAGGACGGGCATGTGTTAGCTTAATGTAATTGTTAACTTTGAAGTAATTTTTAAAGACTGTAAAATCTGAGAAACCAATGTGAGGTAGAAATTGTATTAACACAATTTTTAAATTTGGATTTTGTTTTATATATTGGGGATTTAAACAGATGCGATAAAAATTTAATAGTTTGAAACTGCCATGTTTGATTATAGCATAAGAATGCTATTAATGTTTCATATGATGAAAAATTTTCCATTTGAAATCTTGGCTAATATAAAACTGTGGATACAGTGGTTTAGGATGATAGTGTGTGTCCACATGTTGATGAGGATATGAATTTCTGGGTAAGGTGATTTGGAAATGCATTCACCTAAACTGATAATGGGTTTCTTCAAGTTTTAAATATACAATAAGGTATATTGTTGAAAAATTGATTTGTTTAAATGTTGTTATGTTAGGAATGGCATTGTTAAATAAATGATGAATAGGTTAAAAAGCTGTTATGAATTCTCTGTTAGAGTTGCTGTGTTGTAGAATTACTATTGAGAAAATGAGAATCTTTGAAAAAAATATATTTATGTGTGTGTATATGTGTGTGTGTGTGTGTGTGATTTTCAAGCCTATTCCATCAAAGATTGTATTAAGTATATTAAAATGTTTATTTATGCTAGGAAGAAGGAAGTTTCAGCTAAAATTGTTTTTGATATAAATCAAGCACTTATGAAAGTATGTTTGTGAAAGGAAACTTGTAATGATGCAACAGCTTTGGTTTTAGATATTTTCTTGTAATTCTTGTGAATTGGGTTTAGGAAGGTTTTGAAATAAATGGTAAACTCTTTAAGGAAGGGAAAATGCTTTTACAAAAAATGTTTTGTACAATCTTTTGTATGATTTTTAGAAGGCCTACAGAACTTCTATTTGTAAGCTAAATTATACTATCTAATACAGAAATTTATATTCAAAGCTGTGAATCAGGCTTATATAGAGGTTTTATAGAGGTTGAAAGATTAGGGACAAGATAAGAACTCTTGGATAGTGGGAAGCTATGTGGTATTTTTTCTAAGACAAACAGTCTCCTGGCAGTGTCCTCATTCACCTTAAGCTTTCTTAAGATCTAATCTGAACTCAGAGCTACTCAGACAGGTCTGGAAAAAAATGTTGACTCTTCTATTGTCAAAGGAAAGGAGGTGCCTCAGCCCCACCATGGGACTCTAAGGCTGGAAAAGCCTGGAAGCATCACCCAAGTGGCAGGAGCCTAGAAGGCAGCATCTCAGATTTGGGCACACTTGCTTTGTTAAAGTTATAGAATCTATGTAAAGTGTATCCAAAAAAAATGAAGTGTATCAAATTGGTAAATTTTTGTATATGGTGTTCCTAAACAAGGAATTGACTTTTTACAAAGGATCTCTAGTGATTGGCTTTAAGGACAAATTTCACCTTTAATATGTTAAGTCCTGGTAAAATTGTTGAGTAGTGGAACTTACCATCTGATGTTAAAGCCTCTGGAACAATATTGCATTCTACTACTTAGAAAAGAAAGTGACTGTTACAGCTAGAGGTTTGCCTGAGGGGAAAATCCTGGTCTTGGCCTTCTGACTCAGTTTCCCTCTTGTGTTCTTCTGAAAATGAATGTTTTCCCATCTGACTGGAAGGTGGAGATGCTATCTAATTATGTCCTTGCTTTTCATCTTTATGGCAGGTTTATGTAATCAAAGCAGTTAATTTAAGATGTGATCACAAAGCTAGTAGTAGAATCTTGGCATTTTCAATATGATTTGGTAGTCTTGTATAGTCTTGTGAAAGATAAAATTCCTGGAATAGAATATTCTCACTAAATGTTATGGGAATAATGAGATAAAGGAAAGAAAACAGAAGTGTAAATGTGATGTTGAATCATTGTTCCATAGAACAAGACTGGCATTTAAAATTAACTTTAATAAAGGTGTATCTGTATTGCATTGTTGAGGTTAGGGGTGCTTGGGACCCCAAAGTAGCGATATGCTGGGTCCTGTTTGACTGGATTAAACTCAAGCCTTCCTTAGATCAAGGAAAATCAATGTTTATTAAAGTTTTTCAATATTGGAGAGACTCTCAAGGAATCTGAGCCTTTGTATCACTAATGCCAGTGGCCAGATTGAACCTTGAGTCTTTATAAAGCTAGTGCAAGCAGGCTAGATATAGTCTGAGCACTTTCATGGAAACAGGATGAATCTTATTTACAGAGGAACTGAGGGAAGAGTCTAGGGGTGACAGGGTGGTCTGGGGGTTCCAGGGATGGACTTGATGGGAGTGGACAATAGCCTGGAGAATTGGATTGATAGCATTCAGGGTGGAGAGGTGCAAAGTGATTTGGGTATAGTAATCAGGAAAAGTTTATGGGCTCAAGACAGTCAGATCAAGTGAGAAGATCCAAGGTGCTTTCAAGGTGAGGTTTTTCAGGGTTCTTCAGATAAATGGGAGTAAAACTCTTTTGGGGTAAGGGGCAAAAGTCCTGACTTGGGCCCATCCCAATTGGGATAAGGTTCTTGCAGGTTTCAAAGTGATGTAAGAATAAGTAGATATTAATACAATTGACGAAATTAATTACTGAGACTAAGTCAGAGACATTTTTAGTTTGGGGAAAAGAATTTCTGTATAGGTTTCATAAAGGTAGGTAACCTCTGGTAATCTTTTGCATTACCAGAAAATTTAAATGTTTTGGTGTTGATTTGAATTCATTTTGAATCGAACTTATCCTATGTGCAACTCATTCTTTTATATTGAGCATGGTTAGAAAGGAATAGAGAAGCTTGGGAAACAGATGTAATTTATTAGAGCAATAACTTACAATTTTAATGGTAAGTTTGATTTTATGATTGTTATTTAATGTGGAACTAGAACAAGCATAGAAAGACATGCAAGGGACTTAAGACTTGCTTTAGAGATGTTCATCAGACAATGTGAAATTATAGTCATATCTGAAATTGTTCATTGGAGCTTGCTATTTTAAGATTTTATGGGATTATCAAATGACTACTTTTGAGTCTAACTCCATTTGTAGTTTATTAAGAAAGGCTGTCTGAGTCACTGATCCATGATTCCAGCAAACCTGAGAAGAGATGAACTACAAAAGGTGATATCTCATGGGAATGCTGGGAGAACACTTTTTCTGCCTGAGCAGAGGTAAGATTCTACTAACTCAGTTTCCCCACTGACACATGGGAGACTTTAAGCTTGGCTAAATGCCAATTGACTCTCTACTTTTTCCTGGAATTGGCATGAATTTAGGGAGATATTGTTATGTCCTGCTATGTCCCTACTCTTAATCCAAATTCCTATAATCCAAAGTTTTGTGAGCATAATACCATATCTATTAAATAACAGGTTGGCAAGGGAACAGCTGAGGTTGAGATGTAAGTCTGAAATTAAGCTACTAGGTTTAGGATTTTAGATCAAAAACAATGTTAGGGTCCTTTAATTCTTAGTAATAGTTTGGAGACAATCAGGTCGAGGGTTTGTGGAATCAGATATTATTCTGTTACTTTTCTCAGTCTTGTTACAATTAGTTAACATTAAAAGAAGAACAGTTTGTGGATTATTTTGTAAATGCCTTAAAAAAGTATAACATGACCAGAAGTTGGAATTTTTGACTACTTGATATGTAATGTGTTAAAAAATTACTTACTGTGTTTGTGTATGTATTGGAGCTTGTTGTTAATTACTTAGTGAAATCTCATCCTCCTAATGGGGAAATGAAGAATGAATTAATGTAAAATAAAAAACTAGGTTCTAATGTGACTTTCTTAAACATGATAATTGGCCAAAGTTCCAACTTTGATTTTGTAAGAATGATAAGGGTATAAGGTTCAGGAAGGGTAATATAAAATTGAATCAAGGTCAGGAGAATGAACATCTGGATTTCCACAAGAAGATAAAGGGAAGAATGTTCCTCCCCAGATTACTGTATGAGATGAAACTTCCAAATGGACAATTCATTAATTTCTCTTTTTCTTTCAAGTCTCTATATCTGTAATTATAAGAAGGGGATTGTCCCCTTGTAATCTGTCAATGCATCCATCAATTTTCCCTTCCCATATTTTCCCTTCCCATATATACTTGTAGAGGAGATAGATGAAGGAGATAGATGGGAAAGAAAGTGAGAAGGTATTAATTGGATTTGGGTGTGGAAATAAAAATTTTGATTAAAAAGGGGGAGAGTTTGTGGGAAACAAAAATGGAATTTTGTTTCCACAGGGTTTAAACTCCTCTCAGCTTTAAGTGATAGCAATTAATCAGAGTTGTGACCTAGAATATCTCAGTCTCTGTCTCTTTCTGTATGTCTCTACACATGCACACACACACATACACACAAACACACACACATACACACTCCCTCCAACTATCATAATACTGAGAAAAGTCTCATGAGTTATAAATATCATCTTTCAATGTAGGAATATAAGTAGTCCAACTTTAATAAGTCCCTTCTGGTTTCTCATTCTTGCTTACTTTTTCATGGTTCTCTTGATTCTTGTATTTGAAAGTCAAATTTTCTATTTAGCACTGGTCTTTTCTTTCTTTTTCTTTTTCTCATGTTGACTTATTTATTTTTAATTTTAAAAATACATTTCCACAAAATTTTGAGTTTTTCTCTTTTGACCTTTCCCCTCCCCAAAATTACTTCTAATTACTCCCTTCTTGCATTTACCCTCCTTTCTATCATCCCTCTTACCTCATTTGTCCCATTCTTCCCTATTTTCCTGTAGTGGAAGATAGATTTTCATATCAAATTGAGTGAGCTTTTCTTTTCTCTTTTATGAATGATGATTTGCTCCATTCCATTTCTCCCTTTCTCTTCCCAATATATTTCTTTTGCACCCTTTAATTTTATTTTTAGGGTATCATGCCTTCTTATTCAATTCACTTTGTACTCTCTGTCTCTCTGTCTCTCTCTCTCTCTATGAGTATATGTGTGTGTACATGCACATGTGTGTACAATCCCTCCAGCTATCCAAATACTGAGAAAAGTCTCAAAAGTTACAGATATTATCTTTCCATGTAGGAATTCAAACAATTCAATGTTAAAAAGTCCTTTATCTCTTTCCTGTTTTTCTTTTCATGTTTCTCTTGATTCCTGTTTAAAAGTCAAATTTTCTATCTTGAAAGTCCTCTATATCACTGAATGACCATTTTACCCCCCTGAAGTATTATACTCAGTTTTGGTGGGTAGGTGATTCTTGGTTTTAATCCTAGTTCCTTTCACTTCTGGAATATCATATTCAGACCCTTTGATTCCTTAATGTGGAAACTGTCAGAACCTGTGTTTTCCTGGTTGGATTTCCACAAAATTCAAATTATTTCTTTCTTGTTGTTTGCAATATTTTCTCCTTGACCTGGGAACTCTGGAATTTGGCTACAATATTCCCAGGTGTTTCTCCTTTCAGATCCTTTTGGGAGGTGACTGGTGGATTCTTTCAATATTTATTTTGCCCTCTGGTTCTAGAATATCAGGGCAGATTTCCTTGATATTTCATGAAAGATGATGTTTAGGCTATTTTTTTTTATCATGACATTCACATAGGCCAATAATTTTTAAATTGTTTCTCCTGGATTTATGTCCCAGGTCAGTAGTTTTTCCAATGAGATATTTTACATTATCTTCTATTTTTTTCATTCTTTTGGTTTTGTTTTGTAATTTTATAGTTTCTCATAAAGACATTAACTTCCATCTGCTCCATTCTAATTTTTAAGAAATTATTTTCTTCACTGAGCTTTTGGACCTCTTTTTCAATTTTTCCACTTCTGTTTTTTAAGTAATTGTTCTCCTTGTTGACTTTTGGACCTCTTTTGTCATTTGGGTTAGTCTAATTATAAAAAAATTTTTTATTATTTTATTTGTTTCAGTATTCTACCATTGCCTCCCTATAACTTGGATTTTTTCCCCCTTCCTCCTCCTCCTTCATCCCTACCTCCCTGCTCCCTCCCCAAGATGATGTACAATTTCATATAGTTTATACATATACAATATATTTTCACCTTAGTCATGATGCATAGTAGAATTGAAATGAATGGGAGAAATCATAAAACAAACCAAAATTTAATACAAAAGAAATTGAACTGCTACATTCTGTGATCAAATTCCATAATTTTTTGTCTGGATGTGAAGGCATTTTGCCTTAAGAGACCATTGGGAATTTTTCAAGTCGTTGCATTGCAATGAAGTTCTAAGT
The DNA here is from genome assembly GCA_028658325.1 of Potorous gilbertii. Taxonomy (NCBI): domain Eukaryota; kingdom Metazoa; phylum Chordata; class Mammalia; order Diprotodontia; family Potoroidae; genus Potorous; species Potorous gilbertii. The sequence continues at coordinate 279,665,824 of CM053771.1, read as the reverse complement.
CTACCAGAAAAAAGTTCTCACACATTGTGGTTGTTGCTGAGTACAAAGCTCCTTTCACTCAGCATCAGTTCATATAATCTTTCCAGGCCTCTCTGAAGTCTTCCTGTCCATCATTTCTTATGGCACAAGAGTATTCCATTACATTCATATACCATAATTTATTCAGCCATTCCCCAATTGATGGACATCCTCTTGATTTCCAGTTTTTGTCCTTCACAAAGAATGCTGCTGTAAATATTTTTGTACATGTGGGACCCTTTTCCATTTTTAGGATCTCTTGGGGATACAGTCCTAGAAGCGAAATAGCTGGGTCAAAAGGTATGCACATTTTTGTAGCCCTATGGGCATAATTCCAAATTGCTCTTCAGAATGTTTGGATCAGCTCACAACTCCACCAACAATGAATTAGTGTTCCAAATCTCTCACATCATCTCCAGGATTTATCATCATCCTGTTTTGTCATGTTAGCCAATCTGACAAGTGTGATGTGGTACCTCAGAATGGTTTTGATTTGCATCTCTCTAAATCAGTAGTGATTTAGAGCATTTTTTCATATGACTATAAATAACTTGAATTTCTTTCTCTGAAAACTGCCTGTAGTATTTTCTCCCTCATCTGATATTTCTGGAATTTGGCAACAATATTTCTTGGTGTTTTTAGTTTGAGGAACCTTCCAGGAGGTGTATGCTGGATTTTTTTGATGACTATTTTGCCCTCTGGATCTTGCACTTCTGGACAGTTTTCCTTGATGATTTCTTGGAAGATATTGGCCAGGCTCTTTTCTTCATCATCGATTTCTGATAGGCAAATAATTCTTAAATTTTCTCATCTGAATCTCTTTTCCACATCAGTATTTTTCCAGTTAGATATTTTACATTTTCTTCTATCTTTTCATTCTTTAGATTTTGTTTGACTGATTCTTGATGTCTTATAGAGTCCTTAGCTTCTACTTGCTGAATTTTTTCAAATTGTTTTCTTCAGTTAACTTTTGTATCACCTTTTCCATCTGTTTAATTATGCCTCTTAAGGAATTATTTTCTCCAGTTAGTTTTTGTACTTCCTTTTTCATTTGTTCAGTTTTTCTTTTAACACAGGTGTTGTCTTCAGTGAATTCTTTTTTAATACTTTTAAAATCATTGACCAGTTTTTCTTCTATTTCCTTCTTCAACTCTTCCAAGAGTGCTCTTTGTGCATGCAACCAGTTCATAGTCACTTCTGAAGTTTCAGATGGGAGTATAATCTCAATACTGACTTCTTGGTATTAGTGTTTTGGTCCTTGTCCCCACAGAAAGATTCTATGGTCTTTTCTTCCTACTTTGCTTCTTACTCGTGATGAGGATGCATTCTGTGTTGTGGCCTCTGGTTCTTTCAGCTAGAAGCTAAAGAACCTGATGTTGAGCTGGTTGGTGTGAGAAAGCGATGGCCAAGTGAATTCTTTCTTTTTGTGTTTCCCCAGATTATCCCTGGAGTGAACTTGTTAAGTGTGAGGAAGAGGTGGTGTGGTCATGGGAGATCTTCTCAGCTGACCTAGAGAAAAGGCAAGCTCAGCACTTGGTGATCCTGGCTGCCTTTGTGTCTTCCCATTTCCCCTGGTGTGCTGAGGCATGCCTGGGTCCTAGTGTTGGTGGTTGCAAGGCTCCACCCACCAGGAGTTCTGGATCTCCTCCTGGTTTGCTGAGGTGGAACCATCTGGGACAGCTCTGGTCCTCTGACACAGCCACAGGAAACCTCCTTAGTGGTTGTCCTGTCCTCATGTGCTACGAGACTGCCTCTTCTGTGGATCCCACTGATACAGCATTTTTCTGGAGAAATATTTCATCATTCTTTCAAGGTCCACCAGGGAGAGGGAGAGAGCATTTATCAATCACTCTGCTATTTTGGCTCCCAAAAGTTCAAGTAGGTGACATAGAGATATTTAATCTGTGGGCCAATAGTCTCAGGAGCAGCTGCCGCTGATACCTGGGGCACTGGGACTCTCAGTTGCTCGGCTCAGGTGAACTCCCACAATGGGCTACTATTCTGCAATGTTGTTGCTGTCTGAGACCACCCTGGGGCTTTCCTGCACATCCCTGCCATGGCGGCAGGCACTGTACTATGTTCTGTGTGCTCCTCCACCCCTGTTGAAGAGATCCTTCTTGTTGACCTTCCAGTTTGTCCTGGTCTATTAATTTACCACAGTCTATCTCCTATTTGATTCAGCACCTCCAAAATTTGGTCAAATTTTCTTTTCAGAGGTGTCTGGAAAGAGTTTGTCTAAGAACTTAGGTAAGTAGTTGCTCTCACTCTGCCGTCTTGGCTCTCTCCCTCCAAGTGACCTAATTTCTTTGAGTCTCAATTTTCTCCTCTATACAATGGGGAAATAGCACCTACCTCCCAGGTTTGTGATTATCAAATGAGACAGAAACTTTAAAGTGTTTTGCAAATCTTAAAGTGCTATATTAATGCCATCTATTATTTTTAGTGAGTTCTCCACATGTGTCTGGCTGTCCATGAATTTGGGAAACTACAGTAGGGATTCCCATATCAGATCTAGATGACCTCTGTTCCTCCTTCAAGATCTAAGCAGCTGTGATTTATTCATTTTGTTTGGGGTGCTGAGTTTTGTTTCTCAGTACAGTCAAAATTTCTAATTGTTCTATGTATTCAAGAGGAACAATCCCACAACCTTAAAAAGAACTTCTCTTGGGGGAAGAGACAAGATGGTGGAGTAACAGCATGGACTTTCCAGAACTTTCCCCCCCAAACCCCACCAATTACTTGCAAAAATGACTCTAAACAAATTGTGGAGTTGCAGAACTCAAGGAAAGATGGACTAAAGCAAATCTCCAGCCCAAGACAGCCAGGAAGGAAACTGGGAAGTGTGTATCATGCCAGGCTGGGAGCAGAGCACAGTCCAATGTGGGCCAACCTGAGCAGGCCCTGGGGGACTGAATCTCTCACACCTGTGGTGGTTTCCAGACTTCATAACCACAAAATGCTGAGGACAAACTGGAAAGTCAGTGGAAAAAACCTGTGGGATGTGTGCCAGAGAGTAGAGTGATCTGGTCCCGGCCCCAGCCCTAAGGTGGCAGAGAAGGGAAGGGTGGAGAAACCCTCAAAAAGGCACAGCAACAGCAGAGGCAGCTGCAGCCACTATTTCTGGAGCTCTAGGTACACAAATTGTGCAGGGATCGAGTGGCTGACAGTACATCCCCCACCCCCACCGGAAGCAGAGAAGTACCTTGACAAAGAGCTCAAAAGTCAAGTAAGTGACAGGGGAAATGAGCAAAAACCAGAAAAAGAAGCCGACTATAGAATCTTTCTTTGGTGACAAGGAAGACCCAAATGTGCTAACAGAAGACAACAAAATCAAAGCTTCTCCACTGAAAGTCTCTAACAAAAATATGATTTGGTTACAAGTCGTGGAAGAGAAACTCAAAAGGAGTTTTGAAAATCAGGTAAAAGTAGTAGAGCAAAAATTGGGAAGATAAATGAGAGTTATACAAGAAAATCATGAAAAACACGTCAACTGCTTGCTAAAGAAGATCCAAAAAAATGCCAAAGAAAATAACACTTTTAAAACGAGATTAACCCAAATGGCAAAAGATATCCAAAAATGCCCTAAAAAACAGAATTGGCCAGATGGAAAAGGATGTCCAAGAGCTCATTGAAGAAAATAATTCCTAAAATATTATAATGGAGGAGATGGAACCTAATAACTTTATGAAAATTCAAGAAATTATGAAATAAAACCAAAGGAATTAAAAAATCAGATTGTGAACTATCTCATTGGAAAAACGACTGACTTTTAAAATAGACCCAGGAGAGACAATTTTAAAATTATTGGACTAACTGAAATCCATGATCAAAAAGAGCCTAGACATCATCTTTCAAGAAATTGTCAAGAAAAACTGCTCTGATATTCTAGAATCAGAGAGTAAAATAAATATTGAAAGAATCCACTGATTGCCTGCCTCCTCAAAGCAATCCCCAAAGGAAAACTCCTAGGAATATTTTAGTCAAATTCCAGAGCAATGAGGTCAACGAGAAAACATTACAAGTGGGCTGAAAGAAACAATTTGAGTGTGGAATTATAATCAGGATAACATAAGATCTAGCAGCTTCTACATTAAGGATCCCAGGGTTTGGAATATGATATTCCAGAGATCAAAGGAGCTAGGATTAAAACCAAGATTCAGGGGGAAAATGGTCATTCAATGAAATAGAGGACTTTCAAGCATTCTTTTTTTGTTTCATTTGTAATTCCATATATTTTTATTTTGTACATTTAGAAACATGATTTTGAGAAGAGGTCCACAGGTCTCATCAGATTGCCAGAGGACTCTATGACACAGAAAATGATAAGAACTCCTACCCTAGCCCATCAAGATTTCTTTAGATTCTCACTTTTTTCATTCACTGTGTTAAATATCCCTGATACTTTTATGTCATCTGCAAATATGGTGAACAACATTTGCAATTATTCAATTGTGCCCAACTCTTTGTTTTGTTGTTTTTGTTTTACACAAGAGAAAATGGTCTGCTTCCTTCTGCAATACAATTTCATAGTTCTTTCTCTGGATATGGAAGGTATTTTGCTTCAAGAGTCCACTGAAAATTTTTAGGTCCTTGAATTATTGTGAAGGACAAAGTTTACTAGAAAAATTCCTCGCACATGGTAGTTGTTGTTATGTACAAAGTTCTCATGGTTCTGCTCCTTTCCCTCAGCATCAGGTCATGTAAGTTCTTCCAGGCCTCTCTGAAGTCTTCCTATTCATCATTTCTTATAGCACAATAGTACTCTATTACATTCATATACCACAACTTGTGGTATATCATTTATCATTTTCCTGTTTTGTCATGTTAGTCAATCTATAGGTGTGATGTGACAGTACCTCAGAATTATCTTGATTTGCATCTCTCTAATCAATGTGTTTTAGTTAACATTTCTAGTACCATATTGAATAACAGCAGTGATAATGGACCTAAAACCTTCCCAAAGAATGGTAGAATTGGAACACAGAATGAAGGAGAATATTTTCTCTTGTGTTATGTTTTGTTTGGTTTGGTATTTTTCATGGTTTCTCCCATTCATTTTAATCTTTCTATGTAACATGATTAATGTAAAAATATGTTCAATAAGAAGGTTTTTGTCAAACCCATATAAGATTGAATGCAGTCTTGGGAGAGAGGAGGGAGCAAAGGGGAGAAAATCTAAGACTTATCAAAGTAAATATAGAAAACTGAGAACAAATAAATTAAAAATAAAAATTTTTTAAAAAGAAAATACACATAAAGTAATACCTAATGTCTCCTGGATGCAGTTAACTCACAGAAACTTTATGTATATATATATATATATATATATACATATATACATATATATATATACACATACACACACACATACACACACATACTATACATATATACACATATACACACAATGTATATATACCTACACACATACATATATATACACAGACACACATGTATATATACACATATATGTATGTATGTATAAAAGTTAATTATTTCCAATTACACATAAAAACAATTTTATCATTCAAATTTTTCAAATTTTCAGTTCAAAATTTTCTCCTTCCTGCCTTTACCTCCTCCCTGCCCTAAGATAGTAAGCAATTTTATATAAGATATATATGTGCAATCATATAGAACATATTTCCATATTAGTCATGTTTTTTTCCCAAATTTATTAACTCATCTGTTTTCAGTTTTCAATAATTACTTCCATAAGTTTAAAATTTTTCTCCCCCTTCTTCCATCCTCCCTCCCCTAGATGGCATGCCATCTTGTAAGGACTCTACACATACATTTTTATTGAACACATTTTCACATTAATCATGTTGCATAGAAGAATTGAAATGAATAGGAGAAACCATGGGTAAAACAAAAAAAAAAATAACATAACAGAGAAAATATTATGCTTCATTTTGTGTTCTGACTCCACAGTTCTTTCTCTGGATGTGGATGGCATTTTGCATGAGTCCTTTGGAAATGTTTCAGGTCACTGCATTGCTGTGAAGGGCTAAGTCTATCAAAAACAGTCTTCACACACTGTGGTTATCATTCTGTGTAATGTCCTCCTACTTCTGTTTACTCAGCATCAGATCATATGTCTTTCCAGAATTGTCTGAAGCCTGACTGTTTGTCATTTCTTATAGCACAATAGCATTCCATTACATTCATGTACCACAACTTGTTCAGCCATTCCCCAGTTGATGGACATTCCCTTGATTTCCTATTCTTGGCCACCACAAAAGAGCTGCTATAAATACTTTTGTACATGTGGGTACATTTCCCCATTTTTATGATCTCTTTGGGATATAGTCCTAGAAGTGTTAGTACAGGGTCAAAGGGTATGCACATCTTTATAGCCCTTTGGGCATAGTTCCAAATTGCTCTCCAGAATGGTTAGATCAGCTTACATTTCCACCGACAGTGAATTAATGTTCCATCTCCAATATTTATTCCTGTTTTGTCATGTTTGGTAATCTGATAGGTGTGATGTGAAACCTCAGAGTTCTTTTGATTCACATATCTCTAATCAAGAGTGATTTAGAGCATTTTTCATATATAGATAACTTTAATTTCTTCCTCTGAAAACTGCCTGTTCATATCTTTAACCATTTGTTAATTGGTTAATCACGTGTATTCTTGTAAATTTGACAGTTATTTATATATTTTAGATATGAGGGCTTTATCACAGACACTAGTTTTAAAACATATCAGTCATGTTGTGAAATAAGAAATAGAGAAAGAAGAAAAACATGAAATAAATAAAGTGAAAATAGTATGCTTTAATCTATATTCACACTCCATCAGATCTTTCTCTGAATGTGGACAGTGTTTGACATCATGCATCTTTTGGAATTGTCTTGGGTCATTATATTGCTGAGAAGCACTACATCATTCACAATTGTTCATTGTATAATATTTCTGTCATAGTGTACAATATTCTCCTGGTTCTGTTGACTTCATTTTGCATCAGTTCATGTACGTAAGTAAGGGAATACACAGTTTTGTAGCCCTTTGGGTACAGTTCCAGATGGCTCTCCAGAACATTTGACTCAGTTCACAACTAAACCAATAGTGCATTAGTATCCCAATCTTCCCACATCCATTTGAAAATTTATCATTTTCCTTTTCTGTCATATTAATCAAACTGATGGGTACAAGGTATTAGCATAGAATTGTTTTAATTTGTATTTCTCTAAACAATTGTGATTTTGAGCATTTTTTTCATGTAACTATAAATAGCTGATCATCTGAAAACTGCCAGTTCATATCCTTTGATTACTAATCAATTGAGGAATGAAAACAAGAAGCAGGAATTAAAAATCTCATTGATGATTGTGCAAAAATTACTAATTTTGGCAACACGAATGAACATTGTGACCTAAAAAGTGTACTGAATCATAAAACAAGCTTCAAATAAATGTCTATATAATATGTCTTAGATGAGCAACCAAAATGTTATCTCCTGAAAGTAATAAGGTACTCTGGATAAGCCTGATTATCATAAAATATGACAAATAAACTTGGCTTTGTCATATCATCGGTGACACTGTCATATAGAACGAGAGCATTTTGATTTGTTTTTGTTGGAGGGACAATCAATGATCCATTACCAAGTGTGTAATCACCAGTAAGTACTCGCACATAATACATATGCTTCTTCCCATTGATATCTGGTTTGGAGTAGGTATCATCAGCTGAATATGAGGCATCAACAGCAAAATAAGTTCCTTTTCCCCATGCTGCAGCTGTGAAAAAGAAGAAAATATTTTAACAAAATTAAGATTATGAAATGTGTATTTTTATACCAATGATGATGATGCCTGGACATATGATCAAAGAAATAAAATCTTCATTTTTTTTGGAATGTTCTCTTCACAGTCATCACATTTAATCTTTCATTTTAATCCACATTAATATTTTTATGTAACACATTTTCTTACTAAATTTTTTAAAATGTGGGTCTTTGCCTTATTTAAAAATTGCATTCTTCTATTGTAAGAATTTACACAAATACTTCTCTAATAAATGTTTTATTAACTTTATTTTTTATTTTATTTGTTTTCAGTGCTCCACAAACAATTCCATGTAACCTAGATTTTCTCCTCTCCCTCCCTGTACTTCACCCCTACATTCCCCCTCCCTCCCTGATATGGCATATAACTCTATATAGGTTCTACAAGTACATTCCCACTAAATACACCTTCACCTTAGTCTTTTGGCATAGAAGAATTGAAATGAACAGGAGAAATCATAAAACAAACCAAAATGTAACACAAAAGAAAATAATCTGCTACATTTTAAGATTGAATTCCATAATTCTTCCTCTGGATGTGGAAGAGATTTTGCCTTAAAGGGCTATTGGGAATTTTTTAAGTCCTTTGATTGCAATGAAGTTGTAAGTCTAGCAGAGAACATCCTTGCACATTGTGGTTGTTGCTGTGTACAAAGTTCTCCTGGTTCTGCTCCTTTCCCTCAGCATCAGATCATATAAATCTTTCCAGGCCTCTCTGAAGTCTTCCTGTTCATCATTTCTTATAGCATGATAGTATTCCACTACTTTCATATACCACAATTTATTCAGCCATTCCCAAATTGATGGACATCCCCTTGATTTCAGGTTTTTGTCCACCACAAAGAATGCTGCTATAAATATTTTTGTACATATGGGACCCTTTCCTACTTTTATGATCTCTTGGGGATACAGTCCTAGAAGCCATATTGCTGAGTCAAAGGGTATGCACATTTTTGTAGCCCTTCAGGTATAGTTCCAAATTGCTCTCCAGAATGGTTGGATCAGCTCACAACTCCACCAACAATGAATCAGTGTTTCAACTCTCCCACACCTTCTCCAACATTTATTATCAGCCTCTTTTGTCATGTTAACCAATCTGATAGGTGTGATGTAGTATTTCAGAGTGATTTAGATTTGCATCTCTCTAATCAATAGTGATTTAGGGCATTTTTTCATTTGACTATAGATAACTTGAATTTCTTCCTCTGATAACTGCGTGTTCATATCCTTTGACCATTTATCAATTGGGGAATGACTTATATTCTTGTACATTTGACTTAGTTCTCGCTATAATTTAGAAATGAGGCCTTTATCACAGACAATAGTTGCAAAAATTCTTTCCCAGTTTTCAGCTTCTCTCCTAATCTTGGTTGCGGGTTTGGTTGTGCAAATCTTTTAAGTTTAATATTATTGAAATCATCAATTTTGCATTTCATAATGCTTTCTATCTCTTGTTTAGTCAAAAATTTTTCCCCTTCTCCATAAATATGATAAATACACTATTCTTTGCCCACTAATTTGTTTATAGTATCAGGCTTCATACCTAGATCATGTACCCATTTTGACTTTTTTCTTGTGTGTGGTATCAGGCATTTGTCTATGCCTAGTTTCTGTAATATGAAAAAATTCTCAAAATCACTACTGATTAGAGAAATGCAAATCAAAACAGCTCTGAGATACCATATCACACCTATCCGATTGGCCACCTTCCCCAGCTTTTCTTTTCAACAGTTCCTTTGATATTCTGGACTTTTGTTCTTCCAGATGAATTTTGATATTATTTTTTTAGCTCTAGAAAATAACTATCTGATAGTTTTATTGGCATGGCACTGAATAAGTAAATTAATTTAGATAGAAATTTTCTATTTCTATTATATTGGCTCAGCCTACCCATGAGCAACTGATGTTTTTCCACTTACTTAGATCTGACTTTATTTGTGCAAAAAGTGTTTTGTAATTGTGTTCATATAGTCCCTGGATTTGTTTTGGCAGGTAGACTCCCAAATATTTTATAGTGTCTAATGTAGCTTTCAATGGAATTTCTCTATCCCTTGCTGTTGGGCTTTGTTAGTAACATATAGAAATCCAGAAGATTTTTGTGGGTTTATTTTGTAACCTTCAACTTTTCCAAAGTTGTTTATTATTTCAAGTAGTTTTTTACTTGAGTCTCTGAGATTCTCTTAGTATATCATCTTATCACCTTCAAAGAGTGATAACTTATTTTCTTCTTTGCCTATTCTAATTCCTTCAATTTCTTTTTCTTCTTTTCCTGCTACAGCTAACATTTCCAGTACCACATTGAATAATAGTGGTGATAATGGACATGCTTGTTTCACCCCTGATCTTATTGGAAATGCATATAGCTTATTTCCATTGCATGTAACGCTTGCCGAAGGTTTTAGGTAGATACTACTTATTATTTTATGGAAAGTTCCATTTATTCCTATGTTCTCCAGTGTTTTCAATAGGAATGGGTGTTGTATTTTGTCAGTAGCTTTTTCTACATTTTTTGAGGTAATCATTAGGTTTCAGTTAGTTTTGTTGTTGATATGATCAATAGTGTTAATAGTTTTGCCAATATAGAACCAGCCCTACATTCCTGGTATAAATCCTACCTCATCATAATGTATTATTCCCATAATAAGTTGCTATACTCTTTTTGCTAAAATCTTATTTAAAATTTTTGCATCTGTATTCATTAGAGATATTGGTCTATAACTTTCTTTCTCTGTTTTGGCTCTTACTGACTTAGATATCAAAACTATATGTGTACCATAAAAAGAATTTGTGAGTACTCTTTCTTCCCCAATTTCGCCAGATATTCCATATAGTATTGGAATTATTACTTCTTAAAATATTTGTTAGAATTCACTTATAAATCTTTTCGATCCTGGAGATTTTTTCCTAGGAAGTTCATTGATGGCTTGTTCAATTTCTTTTTCTGAGATGGAGTTATTTACGTATTCATCTTCCTTTTTTGTTAATCTGGACAATTTATAGTGTTTAAAATAATCATCTATCTCATTTAGATTGTTGCTTTTATGGGCACAAAGTTGTGCAAAGTAATTTCTAATTATTGTTTTAATTTTATCCTCATTGGAGGTAAATTCACCCTTTTCATTTTTGATACTGGTATTGACCAAAGGTTTATCAATTTTATTGTTTTTTTCATAAAACCAACCTTTAGTTTTATTTATTAGTTCAATATTTTTCTTAATTTCAATTTTATTAATCTCTCGGTTTTCAATTTTTCTAATTTGGTATTTACTTGGAGATTTTCCATTTGTTTTTTGTTGAGCTTTTTCAGGTGCATGGCTAATTTATTGATCTCCTCTTTCTGTATTTTATTCATGTAGGCATTCAAAGATATAAAACTACCCCCAAGAACTACTTTTGCAGTATCCTATGAGATTTGGTAGGTTATCTCATTATTGTCTTTCTCTTGAATCAAATTGTTGTTTCTATGATTTGTTGTTTAACCCACTCCTTCTTTAGGATTAGATTAGTTTCCAATTAATTTTTGATATATCTTTCCATGGCCTTTTATTACATGTAGTTTTTATTGCATTATCGTCTGAGAAGGATGCATTAACTATCTCTGCCCTTCTGCATTGGATTGGGAGGTTTTTATGACCCAGTACTTGGTCAATTTTTGTATGTGTGCCATGTACCACTGAGTAAAAGGTATATTTCTTTCTATATCCATTCATTTTCCTCCAGAGATCTATCATATCTCCCTAATCCAGAGTTTTATTCACCTCCTTAACTTCTTTCTTGTTTATTCTGAGGTTAGATTGATCAAGTTCAGAGAGAGGGAAGTTGAGGTTGACCACTAGTATAGTTCTGCTGTCTATTTCTTTCTGTAACTCCCTTAACTTTTCCTCTAAGAATTTGGATGCTATACCACTTAGTGCATATATGTTCAGTAATGATATTGCTTCATTGTTTATAGTGCCTTTTAACAGGATACAATTTCCTTCCTTATCTCTTTTGATGAGATCTATTTCTGCTTTTGCTTTATTTGAGATTAGGTTTGCTATCTCTGCTTTTTTTACATCAGCTGAAGAACAATATATTCTGCTCCAACCTTTTGCCTTTATCCTGTGTGAATCCTCCAGTTTCAAATGTGTTTCTTGTAAACAACATATTATTGAATTATCTTTTTATTCCATTCCACTATCCATCTCTGTTTTATTGTAGAGTTCATCCCATTCACAGTTATGATTACTATCTGTGTCTTTCCCTCCATCTTCTTTCCCATCATTTGTGCTATTAGTTCTCCCTGCTTCCCCCCTCCACAATATGGTTTTAATTTTTGAACACCACCCCTTGTAGTCTTCTCTTCCTTCTTTCAGTGTCTTTCTCTTTTACTCCCCTTTACTGTTACTACTTCTTCCCTTCCTTTTAGCCTCCCTTAACCTTTCTGTCCCCCTTCCCTTCCTACTGCCTATATAGCTAGTCAAATTGATATACTTAATTAAGTTTGTTTTCTCCTCCCTCAACCAAATCAGATAAGAGTATCTCTGAAACAATGATTATCTCCCTCCCCACTTTCCTGGTACTGTAATATAATTTTGTGCCTCTTCCTGTGATTTATTTTACCATTTTCTTTCTCCTCCTTTTCTCATCTTGATGTCTTATACAGTTCTTAGCTTCTCCTTGCCCAATTCTAATTTTTATCAAATTGTTTTCTTCAGTTAACTTTTGCATCTCCTTTTCCATATGCCTAATTATTCCTTTTAAGGAGTTATTTTCTCCAGTTAGTTTTTGTACTTCCTTTTCCATTTGTTCAATTTTCATTTTAAAGGAGCTATTCTCTTCAGTGAATTTTTTTTTCATACTTTTAAAATCACTGGTCAGTTTTTCTTTTATTTCCTTCTTCACCTCTTCCAAGAGTGGTCTTTGTGCATGCAATCCGTTCATAGACCCTTCTGAAGTTTCAGATGGGAGTATAATCTCAATACTGACTTCTTTGGTATTCATGTTTTGGTTTTTGTCCCCATAGAAATATTCTGTGATTTTTCCTTCCTGTTATGCTTCTTACTCATGATGATGATGCATTGTGTGCTGTGTCCTCTGATTCTTTCAGCTAGAAGTCCTGGTGCTGAGTTGACTGGTGTAAGAAAGCAGAGGTCAGGTGAATTATTTTTGTTTGTTTGTTTTCTCAGATTAGCCCTGGAGTTAGTGTGTTAAGTGTGGGGGAGGGGTAGTCTGGTCACGGGAGATCTTCTCAGCTGACCTAGAGCAAAAGCAAGCTCAGTGCTTGGTGATCCTGGCTGGCCCTGTGTCTTCCCATTTCCCCTGGAGTTCTGAGGCACGACTGGGGTCCTGGATTTGGTGGCTGCGAGGTTCCACCCACCTGGAGCTCCAGATCTCTTCTTGCTTTGATGAAGTGAGGCTGTCTGAGACGGCTCCAGCCCTCCACCATAGCCAGAGGAATTCTCCTTATCGATTTTCCTATCCTCACTTGCTATGAGATTGTTTGCCATACTGCTGATTTCATTGTTCCAGGATTTTTCTGGGGAAATAGCTTATGGTCTTTTTATGGTAAACAAAGGCAGAGGGGAAGAGCATTTACCAATCACTCCACCGTTTTGACTCCTGGAAGTTCAAGTAGGTGACAGAGAGATATTTAATCTGCGGGCCAATAGTCTCAGGAGCAGCTTCTGCTGATACCTAGGGCACCAGGGCTCTCAGTTGCTTGGCTCAGCTACACTCCCACCCTGAGCTGCTATTCTGCCATGCTGTTGCTGCCTCAGACCACCCCAGGGCTTTCCTTTTTGATCCTGCTGCAGGGGGAATGCACTGCATTGTGCACTCTGTGCTCCTCCATCCCTGCAGAACAGATTTTTCCCCTCAACATTCCAGTCTGTCCTGGACTGTGAATCTCCCACATTCTGTTGCTTATTGAGTTCTGCCCCTCCAAAATTTGGTGAGATTCTATTTTTAGAGGTATCTGAAGGAGTTTCTCTAACTCTCATTCTGCTATCTTGGCTCTGCCTCCTCTAATAAATATTTGTTACTTGAATTCAGAGTCTCCCTCATTAAGGTAATACCACTTTATAACCTGTCTAGAAGTCACTTTATTAAAAGCAGAAACTTCTGTATAGACAATGACTACAACCAAGTAAGCAAAGTCAACATAGAGAGGCAAGCAATCTCTAGTCAACCTCAAGGTGAATGATTAACCAGCCTGGACATAGACAAGCATTTATTAAGCACTTGCTATATATCAGGCATTGTGTTAAGTATAGGTATAAAGGGAGAAACAGGTATAAAATAGAGGTAGGTATAAAATAAAGAAAATCAGTCCTTGTCTTTAAGGAGCTCACATTCTTATAAAGATGACATCATGCCAACAGTCATGTAGAATGTATATCTCAAATAAATGTGAGGAATTTTCAGAGGGGAAGTCATAGCAGTATGGAGGACCTCATTCAGAATGTGGGGTTTAGCTGGGCCTTGAAGGAGGTTTGAGAAGCCAGTTGGCAGAGATAAGGAGTGAGAACATTTGAGGCATGGGGCATAGTTAGTGCAAAGACCCAAAACTGGGAGATGGAGTACAATACATGAGGAAAAGCAAGGAAGCCAGTAGAACTGGACTGGCAAGTGTGTAAACTATGAAAAGACTGCAAACACAGGGAAAATCTAGGTTGTAAAGGACTTGAAGTGCAACTAAAAAATTTTATATTCAATTTTGGAGAAAACAAGGAGCTACTGATGTTCATTGAATAGAGGAGTGACATTGTTGATTCTGAGTTTTATGAAGAGGAGGATGGACTGAAGTGGATAGAAACTTGAGGCAGGTAGATGAGAAGGCTACTGCAACTCTCCAGGAGTGATGTGATGAAGATCTGACCCAGGGTGTTGGCTGTGTGAGTGAAGAGAAGGGGATATAGACGAGAGATGTTGTGAAAACAGAAACATGACTTGCAATGGATTAGATGTGTGGGGCAGTATCATACTATCAAAATGAAAGGCCACAGCCTTCCTTTCTGTTGAGGGTTTAGAAATAGGCTATGCTGGTGAATGTAAACTTTGTTTCAGGGTATTTGCTGCATCACAAATAAATAAAATATATTGATCAATTTTTTCAAAACCAACTTTGTAAAGTGACAATTCATGTGAAATGGACAGAAATAGAAAAAATACCTAGCAGAAATTCCTTGATTTATCACTGCAATCATCACCTTTAGGTTTATATTATTGTGTATTTTAGTTACAACCTAGCAATTATTCATAATTTCTAGGTTTGATGATATTTTGGAGATGTGGCATGGTGTAGTGGATAAGAACAGAGGATATGGAATGAAAATACACTTGGTTTCAAATCCTGATGCAGAAATTTTCCATCTATGATCCTCAAAAAGTTCCTGAACTTCTCCTTCCTCCATTTTTTTCACATGTGAAATAAGGGGGCTGGACCAATTTGAAGGCCCCTTCTAGCCCTAAATCTCTAAGTCTTTGATCACTCCTCTCTATCCTGCAGATGGCAGCCCATACAATCCTCATTCTTCAATTCTTGTTCATATGCTCCTCATTGATGACTGGGTGACACATGCTCTTTATCCCCACCCTATGTCCCTCTTTACACCCACCATGTGTCTCACACACTAACTTTTAAGTCACCCATAATTTTGATTGCTTGAAGATTACTGTCTTCCATTATTCACAGTCATATATCATCAACAAAAAGCTATTGAAAGAAAAAAAGTGATGTGTGTGTGTGTGTGTGTGTGTGTGTGTGCGCGCACGTGTAGACACATGTAGACTTCCTTAGGAAACCTAAAAGTGCTCTGTGATGGAATCTTGTTCATTTGTGGACTAAATTCCTTCTTATTCAGCGATAGTTCCTACCTCAGAATTCTGATTTGATGGACTGTGTCAACGGATGGAGACAACACAACCATCCATGTTAACCTGGCTGCACTACTTCCAAACTTCTCTGACTAAATTCTCCACCATGTCTCAGGAAGCTCATTATTGGGATAAGCTCATCCTCCTGTAAGATCTCACCAGTCTCGATACTCCACCTCATTAATAACCTTTGGCTCCCTGGTTGGAAGTGGTAGGTGAGAGGGGGTGTCATGAACTCTGAATCTCATTTTAAGGAAGCTCAACTATCTCCTTATTTCTCACCTAGCTCCATCATGATCAGTTTTCTCTTACTTTTCTACCCCTACCCTTTTCAGCTTCCTTTTTGTTTTATCTTCTTCCATTAGATTACAAGCTCCTTGAGGGCAGGGACTACTTCTTTTGTAAGTGTATTTTTATCCCTAGTGCTTAGGACAATGCCTGACATATAGTATGTGCTTAATAAATGTTGATTGATTGAGGAAGAAAGCAGATTCCATGGTGACACCATTTAAAGTGTTCAGATGCTGATGGTGTGATATGAAAGCCACACCTCACCTTTGAACTTTTTGAAGCAAACACTGTCACTACTGTTTTACTTACCATTTTTCCCAGCATAACTGCGATTAAAACCTTGGTTATTGACATGGGACACTGAGGCAATATCCGTCCCATGGAAGAGGCATCTTTCATTATCTGTGTGTTTGTTTTGATAATCCATGAATATTTTCTTTGTCTTATAGAAATTCCAAAGTCTTCTGTTCTGTATCCTCTGAATCTATAAATTAAAAAAGGAAAATCACTTTGGAAATGAGCACAGGGATAGGCATGAAATACTCATGGAAGTGAATTAAAAAATGATCACTTCATAGGAACCCATTTTAGATTTTGTGTTAGGCAGTTTTCCTGTGAGCATGAAATAATAAACATCAAGTTCAGTGCTATCTATTTTATTTTTCAGATAAATTCTTAAATCCAGACAATTTACTAAACTTAGAGTTTTGTATGATTAAGCTTAGAAAAGAAATATTCCATTATTTGGTCACTTTCTTGAAATTATGGTTTATTTTGAATTGCACATCTGATGTTTTTAATATAGGGCACTCATGGTGAGGATCCTAACCAACATGGATGGGCACCTGCTTGGGAACACAAAGCTGTAGGGAGAAGCTTGGAGCCCTGAAAGGTTAAATGACTTTCCTGGGTTTATACAGTCAATGGGTGTGAGAGGTTTACTTTGAAACCAAGACTTCTTGACTCCAAAGCATGTTGTCTGTCCATTATACTACACTGTCTTGCTCATTGTCACTTTCAAGTTGAATAGTTTTTTAGCTCTTTTCTGGCAAATGACATTTGCTAAAGATTGGGAAAAGTTATTTATCTTTTCCCACCCTTAAAACACACACATACTCTCTCTCTCTCTCTCTCTCTCTCTCTCTCTCTCTCTCTCTCTCTCTTTGTCTCTGTCTCTCTCTCTCTCTCACACACAGACACAGACACACACTGATATATAATCACTGTGCTCCAAAAGTTCAAGGACAAACGTTGAACACTATCCTAATCTACAAATGCTTATTTATTTATTTTAATATAAATAGTATTTTTCCCATTACATGTACAATTTTCAACATTAATTCTTTATAAGGTTTTTAAGTTCCAAATTTTTCTCTTTCCTTACCTCCTCTTTTACCCCCCTCTTCCTCATGATGGCAAGTGATTAGATATGTCATATGTGTGCTATCATGTAAAACATATTTCCACTGCAAATGCCTTTTAAAAACAGTTTGATCTAGGACCATGATCATGACTCATTGCTTTTAAGTTTGTTAACAGCTCTCACAAGAGCTAGAGTGTATGAAAATGGCTCACCCATCATAGTCACCAGTTTTAATATCTTGCTATATTTTTTCTCTTCCTCTGAGTTAAGACATAATTGAGGGATCACCATTCTGAGTCTGATAATAAGCTAGACATTGCTATAGGGCAGACTAGATGAGATAGAAGAAAAATAAGGTTCTAATTGTCTCTGATAAATAGAAAATAAGACATAGTAAATATATTTAGACAAAGAATACTTCTCTGGGTAGAGCGAATTTTATAAGAGAATTCATTTTAAATATATTTCTTCTAAGTTCTGTAAATATTCAGCATTGCACTAAAATTTTAAGGAAAATTTAGTTGCTTTTTTAATAAAAAAGGAAAATATCAACTTCTAATAAAAGTTTAGCATTTTTGTCTTTATTATTGTCTCTTTTTTCATATTTAAGGCATTGGTGAGGGGGAGTAAGGCTGATGTCTATTTGTAAAAGGGCTACAATATCACATATATACAGGCTTGAAAAAATTTTCAATAATTTTCAGTCTTGCTAATATTTTTTTTTTCATTCACATGATAGGCCAATTTGATGACCTGGTCTTGGGAAATTTCTTTTGCCTCTTTTTTTAATCCTAATTCTTCCCCTAATTTTTTCCATTCTTCTTGTAAGAAGAGTCCAAAACAACAAAATCAGGATAACAAAAGACATAGTGGCTTGTACACTAAGGGATGGAAGGTGTTGGAATATGATATTTTGGAGGTCAAAGGATCTGGGATTAAAATCAAGAGTCACCTACCCAGCAAAACAGAATACAGTACTTCAAAGAAACAATGGTTATTCAATGAAATAGAGGACTTTCAAGCATTCTTGATGAAAAGACCAGAGATGAATAGAAAATTTGACTTTCAAATACAAAAGTCAAGAGGAACATGAAAAAATAAACAAGAAAGAAAAACCATAAGGAACTTATTAAAGTTGAACTCTTTACATTCCTACATGAAAAGATGATATCTGTAACTGATGAGACCTTTCTCAGTATTAGTGTAGTTGGAGATTATATAGTTAAGGGAGAGATGATTAAAAAAAGGTACAAATGAAAGGAGTCATAATCAGAAGCAAACATTTTTGAAGTGGGACAGGGCCAAAGGAAAGAATAGAATTAAAGTGGGACAGGATAGGATGGAGGAAAATATAGTTAGTCTTTCAAAACATGACTATTACGGAAGTGTTTTGTATCATTACACATGTATAACATAGACCAAATTGCTTGTTTTCTTAATGAAGTTGGGCAGGGACAGAAGAAGGGCATGTATGTGGGACACAAAGTTTTACAAACGAATGTTGGGGTGAAGTCAAGATGGTGGAGTAGAAGGACACTTTAACTCTACCCTCATGACCCATAAAATACCTCTAAAAAATTACTCTAAACAAATTCTAGAGCAACAGAAGCCCCAAAAAGACAGTGTGAAAGAGATTTCCAGCCAAAGAGCCTGGAAAGTTGGCAGGAAAGGTGCATTGCACTGGACTCAGAGCAGAGCGCAGCCCAGCTTTGGCCACATGGCACAGCAGAGAAAGGATTGGAGCAGTCTTCAGGGAATAGAATCACGGGCAGCAACTGCAGTTTCCAAATTTCTTAAGCCACAGGTGCCAAAGACAGTTTCTAAGGTCACTGAGAAAACTCTTTCACCTGGCTGAGAAGGGAGCAAGGTCTAGCCCTAACCCTGGCCCCAGGGAGGCAGCAGCCACTGTGCAGCAGCCTCCCATTTTTGGAGCCTTCTGCCTAAAGATCCAGGGGAATTTCGTGGCCAATACTAGTATCAGTTCTGAGTGGTGGTCCAGGGGTGAGAAGGAGTGGTGGTGTGGTGGAGCTGTAGGAGGCTCTAGAGAGGGAATCCTACTCATAGATCATGGGCAAAAATTTCTGTGGTTGCTCTCAGACCAGAGTATAGACCAGGAGAAGAATAAACTCCTCTCCCTTACTTGTGCCACTTTGAAGGAAATGAGAACTTACATGTCTCTAGAGGATATCTTACACTTGAGAAAGGACTCAGAAGTCAATAACTAGCTGGGGAAATACCAAAAAAAGGGGGAAAATGAGGCTATAGGGGGTTACTTTCTTAGCAAAAAGGTATTTTTTCCATTCTTGGGATGAGGAAGAACAAAGCATATCATCAAAGGAAGATATAAAAGCCAAGACTTCAACACCCAAAATTTCCAAAAAAAATATGCAGTGGTCTCAGGCCATGGAAGAGCTCAAAAGAGATTTTTAAAATCAAGGAAGAGAGGTGGAGGAAGAATTGGGAAGAGAAATGAGAGCAATACAAGAAAATCATGAAAAGCAAGCCAACAGTCTGCTAAAGGAGACCTAAAAAAGTGCTGAAGAAAATAACACTTTTAAAAATATACTAAACCAAATGGCAAAAGAGGTCCAAAAAGCCAATGAGAAGAATGCTTTAAAAGGACGAATTAGCCAAATGGGAAAGGAGGTCCAAAAGCTCAGTGAAGAAAATGGTTTTTTAAAAATTAGAATGCAGCAGATGAGAAACTAAGAAATGATAAAACTAAACCAAAAGAATGAAAAAATAGAAGACAATGTGAATTATCTCACAGGAAAAACAACTGTCCTAGAAACAGACCCAGGAGAGATAATTTAAAAATTATTGGACTACCTGAAAATCATGATAAAAAAGGAGTCTAGAAATCATCTTTCATGAAATTATCAAGGAAAATTTTCCTGATAGTCTAGAACCAGAGGGAAAAATAAATATTGAAAAAATCCACCGATCACCTCCTGAAAGAGATCTGAAACAAAATCTCCTAGTAATATTGTAGTCAAATTCCAGATTTCCCAAGTCAAGGAGAAAATATTGCAAGCAGTCAGAAAGGAAGAATTTTACTATTATGGAAATATACTCATGATAACACAAGATCTAGCAGTTGCTACACTAAAGGATGGAAAGGCTTGGAATATTATATTCTAGAAGTCAAAAAACTAGGATTAAAACCAAGAATCACCTACCCAGCAAAACTGAGTATAATACTGCTGGGGAAAAATGGTCACTCAATGACTCAATGACTAAATGAAATAGAGGACTTTTAAGCATTCTTCATGAAAAGATCAGAGCTAAATAGGAAATTTGAATGTCAAACACAATAAGAAAAAGAAACGTGAAAAGATAAACAAGAAAGAAAAATCATAAGGGACTTACTAAAGCTGTACTGCTTACATTCCTACATGGACATATAATATTTGTAACTCTTGAGATTTTTCTCAGTATTTGAGTAGTTGGAGGGATTATATACATGTAGAGAGAGGGCACAGGGTCAGTTGAATAGGAAGGGATGATACCTAAAAATAAAATTATGGGATGAGAGAGGAATACACTGGGAGGAGAAAGGGAGAAATGGAATTTGACAAATTATCACTCATAAAAGAGGCAAGAAAAAAGCTCTTGCAATGAAGCCAAAAGGGAGAAAAAGTGAGAGGGGAAAAGTGAGGCTTACTCATTACAATTGACTTAAGGAGAGAATAAAATGCACACACAATTTGGTATGAAAATCTATCCTATTCTACAGGACATTAGAGGAGAAAGCTGTAAGTGGGGTATGGGAGGATGATAGAAGGGAGGGTCAATGGGAGGAGGGAGCAATTAGAAATAAACTGTTTTGATGATGGACAAGGTCAAAAGAGAGAATAGTATAAATGGGGGACAGGATAGGATGGAGGGAATATAGTCTTTCAAAACCTGGCTATTATGGAAATCTTTTGCATAACTACACATGTTTAGCCTATATTGAACTGCCTGCCTTCTTAGTGGGGATTGATGGAGAGGGAGGAAGGGAGAAAAATTTGAACTAAAAGTTTTAGGAACAAATGTTGAGAATTGCTTTTGCATGCAATTGGGAGATATAAAATACAAGCAATAGGGTATAGAATCTTGCCCTACAAGAAAAAAGGGAAAATGGGGATAAGAGACGGGGGTGTGTGTGATAAAAGGGAGGATAGACTTGGGGGAAGGGAGATATGGGGAGAAAATTTGGAACTCAAAATCTTATGGAAATGAATGTTAAAAATGAAAAAAGTCAAGCAAATGAATGTTAAAAATTGTTTTTATATGAAATTGAGAAATCAAATAAATAAGCAATGAGGTATAGAAATCAGTCTTTCCCCACAGGAAAAAAGAAAAGAATAAGGGATAAGAGAAAGGGGTGGGGAGTGATAAAATGGAAGGAAAATGGAGGGAGGGATAATTAGAACGCATAGTCTTGGGGTAGGGAGAGGGAAGAGATGGGGAGAAAATTTCAAATTTAAATCTTGTGGAAATGAATGTTGCAAACTAAAAATAAATTAAATTTAAAAATTCAGAAAACTTTAAGTTAGGGAAAGTAGGTTCCCTAGTCAGTTCAAAATTTATCGAATCTGATTATTGGCAGGTTCATAGAATAAACATGGCATAATATAAAAATCTATTCCATTAAAATATCTACAACAATATTGTTTTAAGTGTAATATAACTGGTGAAGATGAAGAATTGGTTTAGGCATCATTAGGTACAAGGACAATGGATTGATAAATGATTATGACCAGACAAAGAAATTTCAGAGTTCATGAATAGGAAGTGAAACACTTCTAAATGAGGGTAAGACCAAGGATATTACCATTTCACTCTGATTCAGTAAGGAGTCAAAGACGATGCTATTGTAGTGAACCTGTAAAAGTAGGTGGATGGTAGTGCCATCAACAATTAAAGGAATGTTGGAAAGAAGGGATGGTATGGGAAGAAAGACAATGAATTCTGTTTTGGAGGCATTGAATTTGAGAAGCCTATGGTATATACAGCTGGAAACATCCAGTGTTGAGTGTTGAGTCCAACTAGCATACAGGAGATAATTTCAGACTAGATATATGTGTAAAAGAGAACATTGGTGAGGGCTAGAGATAGCACTGAGAAATGGAAGATTAGTAGTCAAGGCAATGATAAAGAGTAGGTTTACCTTCTCTATTGTGTAGTTAGCACATGTCTGACAAAATTTGTCTTTTACTTGCTTGTATTCTTTATGTCCTGGAGGTAAATCCACCAAAAGAAGGTTCTGGTCTTTCATGTCATCCCAGTGATTAGGAACCTCAACTGAAAAACAAATATTTGGTGATTAATAATTCCTCCCACATGGAAGGATAGGATTATGCAATCTAAATTCCCAGAGCTCTCTAAAAAGCAGAATAACATCTGAATTCTTTTTCAATGCAATTTAAGAAACATTAGTTGAGCACTCACTACATGAAAGATATTGTACTATTAAGGAAAGAAAAACTGTATACCTGTAAGAGCTTTTGAATAGGTTTTAACTTGTTCTGCTTACCCAGCCATCAATATAACATGTAATTGATGAACAAATTAATACATCAAATACAGTACAAGTCTATTATTTTATCTATAGCATCATAAAGATTGTATCTCACATATAGCTTAGTCTGAGAGTTGTCTTGGGACATTTATGTGGCCTGCTCAGAGTCACACAGGTAGCAACTGTGTATGGATATGTACCTATGTCTTCCTATTTCCATCTCTATCTACTATATCTACTATAACCTGCTGGCTCTTATTATTCAATTATTTCCTTCAACTATTTTAAATCAAATTGCATGACTTGCTACTTTATTTTAAAAACATTGGTATACAAAATTTATCTAGAGTTCATCATCCCAAAATATTTTATAGGCAGTTAGATGGTACTATGGCTAGAGCCCTGGATCTGAAATCAGGAAGATCTGAGATCTAATCCAGCCTCAGACATTTATGAGTTGTGAGTTTCTGAGTCAAACACTTAATGTCTGTTTGCCTCAGTTTTCACAACTGTAAAATATGGATGATAAAGGCATTTGTGTTGCAGGGTTGTTGTGAAAATCAAATGAGAAATTGTTAGAGTTTACACAGTGTCTGACACATAGTAGGCAATTATAGATATTTGTTTCATTCCCTCTTTCACATCTATTCTTGGATTCATGAGAGTTAAATAGAAAGTGAGATGCAGCAGTGAAATGAGTAAAGCTGGTAAGAAGAACAAGCTGGTAGGAAGTACCTTCTACTTCTGTCCCAGGTTCTTGTACCTGGCATGGCAGGGTCAGAAACTCTATTTTATTAGGTCAAACAGAAATGATTTTTGTAGAAATGATTTGATGCAAAGAAAACTCAGAAGACATAGAATTAGAAATTATTAGAAAGCAAATGTATTAATTTATACTGGATGGGGTTTGAGGATGAAGAAGCAGTATTGTACAGCGGGCAGAGAGAACTGTCCTTAAAGTTAGTAAGTTCTTCCTCTGATAACATAGTGGATACCTGACCCATGGATAAATCATTTCAACTCTGAGGGCCCCAGCAACTTTTCTAGAATGTAAGTTGCTCTGCCAGTGTTGATCTTTTGAAGACATTTCCTGCCTGGGAAGGATAGAGAGTTTTCTCACTGGGAGTTCTTTCTACCAATGAAATCACAGATACAAAACTAAACAAAATAAGACAGGGTTCTACAAACTAGAACCTAGAATCTGAAAAAAATCTAGGATACTAGCAGCTGAGAAACTACAACTGAAATTTGGAGATGAGGAGGCTACCATCAATCAACTTCTTATGGTACCCTTACTGGTTCAGATCAACTGGTGAGACCTATTAGGGTTCTTCCATCACCTATCCCCATAGTTTTCTGAGATCTCCTTAACCTCTTCCTTTCATATCCCCTCCCTGTAGTAGAATGATAATGAAGTTATCCTTCATCCCACCTCTCCCAATGCCTGGATTATTTCTTTCACATATATCCATCATGTCTTTCCAGATGCTGTCTATTCATGGAGTTGGAGGAAATAATGATACTGGATCAACAAAAAAATATGTTTTCTAATCTCAACTGGACCCTCTCTATAGCAAGCAGTGTTTCTCCTCTATAAGTGATTAGGTATCCTGCTCACCAAAGTGGTCATTTCAAATCTTCTCTTCTAACCACATAATAAAAATTATCTATGTTTTGTGTATTTTTGTTTATTTTACTAAATATTTCTCAATTGCATTTTAATCTAGTACTGGGACCTTGGTAATGTTGTTGCCATGATTTGTTAGATATCTCAACACAAGTACCCCAAATTGCAGTAGAAACAGAAGAAAAAGAGGGAGAGTTAGGAAAGAAAGAAAGACAGAAAGGAGACAGAAACTACACAGTCAGGGCATTTTCACTGTGTGTCCTCCATATCTGGATTTCTCTTCCTTCTCATCTCTGCCTACCAACTTCCCTGGCTAATATCCCACCTTCCTTAGGAAGTATTTGTGAATTCCCCTTAATTTCAGTGCTTTCTCTCTGCTCATTATCTCCACTTTACCCATTTTAACATTTTAGCTTGTCATTTTCATGTTGTCAACCCCATTAGATTTTTAGCTCTTTGAGAATAGGAACTGTGTTTTGCATTTCTTTGTACCCCCAGAGGTTTAGCACAGTATCTGGACACACAATAGGTGCTTGATAAATGTTTATTGGCTGAATGACAGAAAGGGGGAGAGAGAGAACTGAGAGAAGCGGGGCAGTGGGGCAGGAAGAAAAATAAAGCAAAGCTGAACCTACCTTCAGGTTTTTTGGTACGACGAACAGGGAAGCTATGCCCCTTTCCATTGGTAGCAAGGTTAGAGTTAAAGTCTACTGTGTAGTTTTCATTCTCAATTTTAACAACAATCTTATTTTTCTTTCCTTTCCTGGCATCTTCTAAATGCAGATTAGTTATTTTGTCAAAAGGCTTGAAGATGCTCTTGTTGTTATACTCCCATGTGATGGTTCTACTGAGCTCCTCAGCCTTAGAGCCCTCATCCATACGTAATTGTGTTCTCTTGATCATGCCTTGAATTGCCTGGGAGGCCTCAAACACATCTTGGGTAGTTCCTGTGACCTCTATTTGAGATCCTCCATGTTTGACATCAATGGTGATATTTAATCTATTTTGCAGCTCATTCAGTTCATTGTATTCTTTTCCATCAAAGTTTTGGATGGACTCATCAGAGAAAGACCAACTTTTGTGTTCCTTTAAAATTAAATCTTTTATCCAAGAGATAGTGCTTTCAACATTCTCCTTGCTTTCACCGCACACCTGGAAAGTTGCTGATTTTTTAATTTTTTCCAATACCAAAGTATCTTGCTTTTTTGGAGGCTGACTTGCAGGACTGAAAAATGCTTTCAAAATAAATGATAATATCAGGAGAAGTTACCCATAAATGTTTTCAAGATAAATCACAGGCATATGAACATTAAAGAAAATGTACAACTTACATTTTATCTTAGAGAATACAGAGGTTGAGGTTTGTGGCTTAGATCTTATTCTTTTTTTCATAGCATCATGAAATACTTCCAGTAATTGTGGCAGGAAGAGGACAACTTTCACTTTTTTCACTGACTGGCCAGATCCTTTCTGTGCAAAATGTTCAACAGCATCAATTATAGAGCCAGCAACATTAGCAGGGTCTTGTTTGCCATGTCCTGAAAAAATTAAATAAAAAACGGACAAGAATTATAATAAATAACATTTCCTCTTTTCTTTTAGTCTCCCCTTGCCCCAAAGCACTATTTAAATCTTGGTAGGTTTGATTCTTAGTGGATAAACATTCCTTCTACCAAATCGATTATTGGATTCACTTTCAGTATCTCAAATATTGTGGACTAAGTTCCTTCTTTTCCAGGTTCTATAGAAAAGTACAATTCCATTCCTTTGGAAGCCTAAAGCTCAATTAGTAATGGCTACAGTAAACCAAATGAACCAAAGTCAGAACTGGGCAATTCACTAGATTCAGATGCTCATTTCATGTCCCACCCCATCTTAGGTAAGTAGTGTTTTGGTTGTCAGTAAACTGTCTTACCCTGTGAACTCTCAAAACCATTTAGAAAGTTTGTGAAGAAGAGAAGATGCCTAATGTGTTGAACATCTGCAATGTATTTTAATGACAGGATATAAAATTTCTTTGAATTACTTTAGTATAAAGATAATAATTGGCATTTTGGTCATTCATCTCTGCAAGGTTCTTTGGGAGCTATATATCCAATCAGTGACAAGCAATTTTTTTTTATTGGCCAGGTACTGGGGGTATATATTTGAAAATGAAACAACTTTTTTCAAGGAGTTTCTGTGCTACTTAGAAAAATGTCAAGTAACATAGATACATAAAAATAAAAAAATATATAGTGTAAATGACACGCACTTTGAGATTTATAATGTGCTTTGTGAAATTATTTAATTTTAGTACCTCAACAGCCCTGGGAAATAGGAGGTTTCATTATCTTCATTTTCAAAATGAGGAAACTGAGGAAGACAATGACTAAGATGGAATATGAACTCAAATTTTCATGATTCCACGTCCAGAGCTCTATCCCTTGTGACACCTAGTTGTAACTGATCTGGAGGGAGAGCACTAATGCCAGGAGGGACCAAGCAAGGTCTTGGGTGGACAATATCACTTGAATTGAGACTTAATGCAAGCTAGGGATACTAAGAAGCAAAGGTGAGGGGGAAGGGGAGAGAATTCTAGACATGACAATAGTCTGTAAAAGGGTATAGAGGAGAGATTATTATGTGTGGGGATCAGTTAAGTAGGTTACATTAATATAAAATGTATGAAGAATAAATCATTTTATAAAGATAGACTGAAGCTAGACGGTAAAGTCCTTTAAGTGCCAAACAGAGGGATTTGTATTTTATCCCAGAGTTAATAGGGAACCACTAAGGTTTTTTGAGTGGGGAAGCAAAATGGTTGTATCACTATTATTATAATAGATCATGATATTTAGAAATATCAATAGGTCAATTGTGTTGATAATGGATTAAAAAGAGGAGAGGTTGGGTATGGGAAGATTAGCTTGAAAGCTAGTACTATAATTCAGGTGAGAAGTGATAGGGACTGACTTTGAGTGATGATTATGAGAGAAAAGGGAACAAATATCAGAGATGCTATAGAGATCAGATCAATTAGATAAGTGTCAAGGTCTACATTTGAATTTTACAAAATCCATAGTACATGATGGGGAAGGTTTAGCTATATAGCATTTCAAAAATATCTAGTTTGAACAGAATACAAGTTCAGTACAAGGGAACAGAATGATAGGAGTTCAAAACAAAACCAAAAAGTCAATAGCGTCTTAGATATTGATAGAGGAGAATGTCACTCAATGAAAAGGCAATTATCAGGTACCTACTATGTGTTAGGCATTGTGTTAAGCATTGGATATTAGCAAAAGGGAAATTAGGTGGTGCAGTAAATGCGACCTTGGGCAAGAAACTTAATTCCAATTGCCTCACAAAAGGAGAAAAAAAAAAGACATAGAAATGAAAAGAGGCAAAGAGAGTGCTCTGGTCTCAAAGAACACAATCTAATAAGGGAGATAATAAGCAAACAACCATATACAAATAAACAATATGCAAAATGAATTGGAGATTTATTCAGAATAAATTGGAGATTTAACAGGGGTAAGAACTAAATATTAAGAGGGATTAAGAAAGGTATTTTTTTTAGAAGATGTAATTTCACTTTGGGAAGGCAGACAGAGATGAGGAGGGATAACATTCTAGGCATGAGAGTCAGTGAAAATGCCTGCAGTCTGGAGACAGCTTTTCTTGTTTAACTAATAGCTAGACCAATGTTACTGGATCATAGAGTTCATGGTGCGATATGAGGTGTATGAAGACTGGAAAGAGGGAGGAGCCAAGATGGTGGAGTAGAAAGATTCACATATGCTAACTCTGAACCCACAGCCCATAAATTACCTGTTAAAAGGAACTCCCAACAAATTCTGGAGCAGGGGAAGCTGCACAAAAACAGAGTGGAGGATAGTTCTGTTCCAAAGAGCCCTGAAAAACCGGCTCCAAAGGTCTGTCCTGCACCGGACCCAGAGCCCAGCCCTGTCTTGGTCACGCAGCTCCGAGAGGAGCAGATCTGAGCAGGCTTCAGGGACAGAATCTCTGGCGGCTGCGAAGGTCCTTCCACCCACAGGTGCTACAGGTCAGTGAGAGAGCCTTATGGACTGGCCAAGAGGGGAGTGGGGTGTCTCCATAATTCAGGCCCCCTCAGGAGGCAGCAGTGGGGGGAAGCGGCAGATGGGAACTCCCAAAGCAGGCAGGAGCTCGGGTCCATTACTGAAGGTCTCCACATAAACTCCCTGAAGGAACTGAGCCTGGGAGGTGGCCCTGCCCCCACCTGAGAATCTGAATTTAATCTTACCCTGAATAGCAGCCCCACCTACCACTGAAAGCCCTGAGGCTGAGGAGTAGCATTTGAATCTCAGACCCCACGCACTAGCTGGGTGGATCTAGGCGGGGGTGGAGAGGACTCTTAGAAGTCAAGTAACTGGCTGGAAAAATGCCCAAAAAAGGGAAAAAAAAAATAAGACCATAGAAGGTTACATTCTTGGGGACCAGATGTTTCCTCCTTTCCTTTCTGATGAGGAAGAACAATGCCATCAGGTAAAGACATAGAATTCAAGGCGTCTGTATCTCAAACATCCAAAATAGATATCCAATGGGCTCAGGCCGTGGAAGAGCTCAAAAAGGATTTTGAAAATTAAGTTAGCCAGGTGGAGGAAAAACTGGGAAGAGAAACGAGAGAGATGCAAGAAAAGCATGAAAAGGTCAATACCTTGCTAAAGGAGACCCAAAAAAATGCTGAAGAAAATAACACCTTGAAAAATAGGCTAACTCAATTGGCAAAAGAGGTTCAAAAAGCCAATGAGGAGAAGAATGCTTTCAAAAGCAGAATTAGCCAAGTGGAAAAAGAGGTGCAAAAACTCACTGATGAAAATAGTTCTCTCAAAATGAGAATGGAACAGATGAAGGC